>CM076572.1:1228414875-1229014875 GCA_034641835.2 Pinus albicaulis
AAGGATGTTGCACTTGCATACAAGTACCCCAACACACAAGCACAAGCCATTGCCCACTTTGATGATGTTTCTATGCTATTGGATGATAAATTTACAATGGTCATTCAAAGGAGATGGAATGGCCTCCCATTCAGTCTCAAAAACATGTAATACCACACCCCAAAGAGATTGAGGACTGCTCTACAAAGCGCACAACTATAAAAAATTGGCTATGCAAGTAATGAAAATACACTGGCATGGATTGAAACTGAATCCACCTTTGCTACTGGTACTAGGTGATGGGAAAGGCCGATAGGAGAAAAAAAGAAAATTGGAAGAGGCAGAAAATAATGTTGCTTCTACCCTCTCGAAGGAACTCCTACACTTCTTCCTTAGGATTTCACAAGGGAAACTAAAGCACTGAAAGAGATGGAGAAGGAGGAATAAGTTTCTGAGAGGATGAACAACCATTTGGTAGGGGGGTGATGATGAGCTCCATCAGTAGGTGTACTTGAAGGGATTAATTGTCACTTTTTTCTCCTTATTTGTCTCTCTTACTCACATTTAATTATATTATGGTCATATGTTGCTAGTGTAAATGGTGATTAAGGCTTGTCATACTTCAAATGCCTAATATGGTTTAAATATAGAATAATCACAAAGATATTCCAATTTTGTTGAAGATTTTGCAATTAAATATTGGAGTACGCAGCAAGGAGAGATTACAGGATGGTTTTCCACCTCCTTAACTCCTAAAGGTAGCCAAGGGATCCTCGATATTCCCTCCAATAGCTCGAAATCAAAGGAAACCAAGCAAGTGGGAGATCAAGTGCACCAAATCTCCACTTTTCTTGCAGTCAAAGGGGACACATCACCTACTTTTTAGGTAGATGTTGGTAGCTACCCTTTAGGTTAAATATGGCAGAGAAAGAGCTCATTAGGATTGGAAATTTGAAGGAAGCTATTAGAATCTTAGCTCTTGTAGTAGGTTTTTGAGACTTTTATGATTATGTAATAAAATTATTTTCAGCAATAAGATGAGTATTTAGATTGTCCTTCACTGATTTAGTTTCAGAGGACTAGGCTTGTGGGTTAGCGCCTAATCCATTGGCCTTAGTCTCTCTCTTGTGTATTAATATTTATCTTTCTGCCATTGTAGCTAGTTTTATTTATGATTTCTGGCTAGTTTTTTTGTACATTTCAATTTACTATTCTTAGTTTGCTTCATTTTATCCTTGATGTAGTTATGCTTGCATAGATATTGGTACAATAGAATATAAAGTCAAAACATTGTGTGTTAAAGCCTCCCTCTCTCATCTCTTCCATTGGAGATTAAGGAGGACAGATCTCCACCACAGGCCCAAATTTTCTCTTTAGTTTATGATTTGTTGGAAATAATATATAGGTTGTTGTAGTGTCATGAACATGTTGAGAATATTGACTTAGATTTATGTTTGAATGCTTGACTAGGTTTTCTTGTCAAATTCAACTCATCTTTTCCATCTTCTTCATCATAGATTTGCCATTGTTTGTTGCATGAACAGGTAGTTTTCTTGAAATTTCAAGTAGCACAACATAGGAGTACTTCACTAGCACCCTTAGCTTCATTTCTCACCTTTCACTAGCCTTCTTTCAACCAAATCGCCTTTAGCCCTATTTTCAAGGTATTCACCTTCACAATGTGAGCAACGCTAGAAGTGCAAGATGGGCTTTGCAAGAGGTTTTTAGCTTTCCCACCTTCCATCCATCCAAGTACATCTTCATTCCACCTCGCCTAGACTTTTCTCCACCATTTTTGGCCTCTTATTACCCTCGGCCTGTTTCTTGTACCAATTCGGGATTCTCTTGTAGCACTACAAGAAACCTATAGAAGACCCTATAATAGCACCATTTAGCCTCATATTCAGCCCAAAAACCATCATCAACCTCATTTGGACCTCCCATAACCATCAAGACACCTTTAGCCTCGCATCCATGAGTTCAAGACCTTCCTAACCCACATTAGCACCTTTTCCTCCTTGCTACAAAATGATGCATTTACAAGAATAATTAGGTCATGATTACATGCATGATTAAAAGCATGAAGAAGTTAGAGTGTTTTTAGCCATTTGTACCATCAATTTCTGATTAGATTAGTCCCCTTTCTGCAATTTCAATTCAACACTTTACTTCATGAATGTTGATTGGTTTGCTTCTGTTTCCTTCCATAACCTACCTTGTAGATTGTTTTATTTGGAGAATATATAGTTTTACCTTCTTGCTTTAGAATAGTTCTTTGACTGTTGATAGAGTAATGGTTTTGAGTCTCTTGCAGTTCTAGGTCTAATTCTGAAGTGTGACAGACTTCATTCAAAAACCCTAGAAATATCATCCTTTAGTAGGACTCAGAAGAGGATGACATGAGTAGAATGCATCTATTGTCTATATAGCACTGCCACCTCAAAGTTTGTATGAACCCCGGGTAGATAAAGTAAAGTAGAGTAGCCTCTGGGAGTTGTAGCACTCTTGGTGCAATACCGAGGCTCACTAATGACCTTGAAATGACTGGCCATCGTTACTTTGATGTTAACTATAATTGGTCGCATACATCTATCCCTCTCCACTTGCAAGGGACTGCCATAAATTTCATTGAATTCAACCACTCAAATATTCAAAACCAACATCATCCTTTTCCAACCATCTCCCAAAATCACACATTCTCTCCCACCCAAAAATAGTTTTCACGGTTGTTCTTTCTCACTTCAAAAACCATTCACCAAAACCCCCACTAAGAATCATCATAAAAGGGACAACTAGGATAGTAAAATCTTCTTTAATTAAATGTTTCAACATGCATTTGTGGAAGACTCCCCAACAATCACAAACTCGACGTTGTTACTTGCACCCACCAACGTTGCAACTTTCAACATAAATGCCCTTACCATCCACTCTTCCCTTCACATCCCTATCCAATCAATGCATCCTCTTGAAGGAAAATCTCTCCTACACTTGCAAGAGCAACTCCAGCATGTAGAGTAAATCTTCATTGATGAAAGCATTAGAGAAAATTTCCATGGGTATGGCAGTAGTAGTGCATGAATTTCCCGATTATAGAAATAAGTTTCAAAAGTTCGAGTTCCAACTGGAAAAGTAGGAACGCAGACTACGTCGCATTGAAGAGAATATCTGCTGTATTCCATAGATAGAGCATCTGGGTTCCAATGCTAAGGACCCAGCTCTGGTGGAGGCTAGTGATGCTGATTAATAATTCGATAGATGTGTCCTTAGTTTTTAATTTTATGTATGCAAGAAAATTTTAAATTTCAGTAGGTTGATAGTTATGTTTTGAGGTATCTAGAGTATAGGCAGTTTAAAGACAATCAAACATATGTGGCTTGGTTGGATAGACTCATTATTTTTTGTTACTGGATGACTTATCACCCTCTTAGGTGCCCAAGAGACTTGGTTTCCTTATAGGCAAGTTGAGGTTTCCCTCTGGGAAAGTTGAGGTCACCTAACTACTTGCATGTGGATGTCTTTGTTAAATTAATGAAAGATAAATGACCTACCAAGCTTACAAAAAAAATATCATTGTATCTTTGTCATGCCTAAATATTAAATATTTGTGAGATGTGAATACTTTTCACAAGATGTCTATTAAACTGTTATATTTGTGAAAATGTGAGTACTTTTCACAAATTGACTATTGAATTGTTGAGTTAAAATTTGTGTTGTTAAAACATATGTTATTATATTTATCATTCACAATTTAATTATTAAATCATAATAATAAAACAACATAAATTTTAAGATTTATTATTATACGATTTAATATAATGTAGTGTAAACATTTTAATTGAATTAAAAAAAAAAAAATGAAAGTGAAAATAACAAAATAAAAATAAAATTATGGTATTGAGAATAAATTCATGTGGAATATAGATATTGTTTAAAGGGTGAAATTAAATCAGCTTAGATTCATTTTAATTCTGGAGCTACAACACATTGAGAAAGAGTAAATCTATTTTCACTTTGGAAGAGGTTTTCATGTCAAGAGAGCTGTAAAAATAACAAAATAAAAATAAACTTATAAAAATAAAATAATAATAAAAACAATAACAAAATAAAAATAAACTTATAAAAATAAAATAATAATAAAAATATGGTATTGAGAACCAATTCAGTCGGAATATAGCATATTAAAGGGTGAGATTAAAGTAGCCTAAATACTTCTTAACTCTAGAACTACAAAGCATCCGAAGAAATCAAATCACTTTTCACTCTAAAAGAGATTTCTATCTCAAGGGATTTAATCCATCTAGAACTTGGTAGATGAGTGTTAAGATAAAATCCAAGTTGGTTATATATATAGATATATATATATATATATATATATATATATATATATGGTAGAAATGATGTAACATAATCTAAATAAATCCAAATAAAAAATAATAAATTGAATCTCTCTTTCACTATAAAAGAGGTTCTATTTGAATTTGATTCATCTCTCCCTAAATCCATCTTAACTATAGAAATAAAAATGCCTGAAGATCAAATAACTTTCCTCTAAAGAGATTTCCATTTCAAAGTTTGGATATAAAAGAGATTTCCATCTCAAGGGATTTCATCTATCTAAGCCATGGTAGATCGATTAAAAAAAGATAAATCTATGAGTTAGTTATATATATATATATATATATATATATATATATAAATAATCAACAAGTATGGTAGAATTGATGTAACATAATGTCTAAATATATAAAGTAAATAAATAGCAATAAAAATCTCTTTTCACTCTAAAAGTTACTATTCAAAGTTTAGAATTTTTCGATGTTAGTAGATTGAATACTAAGATGAAATCTAAATTGATTATATTAATTTCATACCTATCTATTTTATCACATTTTACAATTATGAAATACATTAATATAATTTTAATAAATTTATAAAGTATATACTTAATAAAAAATATAAAAATATACCACTCATTATTATTGTAAACTATATTTAAAAAAAAATATTAACAAAATATTATTATATTTATAAAAACACATTTAATTATTAAAACATAATCAAAATAACATACAACTAAATTAAAAAATATATAATAATTTTTAACTTAAATTTCAAATATATTTAAATGAATATTTAAAAAGTATATATTAAATATTTAAAAAATTATTTTAAATCTATTTGAAAACAAATTTAAATAATAATAATCATATGCTATTTTATTTAAAACATATTATTATAAAACTTAACTTTAACATTAAAACATTTGAAAATAAAATGTTTTATTTATATATGAATAATGGTCTTTTAAAATTTTAATAAAATATTATTTTATTAAAATTTAAAATGTATATGGTCGATTCAATAAGTGTGGTTTATCCTTAGGACCGAAATTAAAATGAGTGAAATATCAACCATAAATATTTGATGTGAGTAATTCACAAATGTCAAAACAAAATTGCTCCTTGCAAAAAGTCTCAACTATGAAACTACATAAAATGGAATATATATATATATATATATATATATATATATATGTAAATTAGCTGATATATTAGATCAAAAAAATGTTACATATGGTTACAAAAAGGGGCTTGCCATTTTCAGAGGGAAAGAGAAAATGTAGGCCTGCCAAGCAAAAGACCACTTATATAAGCCCTGTAGTCAATCATTATTCAGATAGGCGACATACTGCGTATCAGCTAGCCCAAACTTAACTAGAGTAAAAAAGAATTTAAAACAGAAAACGACCAACCACACAGGGTTGCCAGACAGTGAGAGAGCAACTACTGTCAAAGAAGGCCATTTAAAGGTCCGCCGAAGCTTACAGACATCCGACATAGCAAAGGAGAAAAACATAGGATAAGAAGGAAACAGAAACAAGGGACCACCCACCAGGAATCCTACTGGTCGATTTTGGCGATGCCTGGGGTACTAGCAGTGCTCAGACCAGCTTCATCATCTCCCTTGGGAACACTGTGTGGCCTATGGTGTTTGATGATGGTTGTTTTGGAATCATCTTCACGGATTTAAATAGAGACATTTAACACATGGTGCATGTATAGCTCGAAGAGCCGAATGAACCCTCCCAGGTGCTTAGTATGCATTTTAAGCTCTTTTGTGAGGGAATTGATGGAAATCTCCAGCTTGTCGAGCCGCGCTGAATTCTTTGTAGAGGCGAGGGTGTTTGCCTGGTAGGCCTCCTTGAAAGCATCACCTTGCCTGCTCATGAATTTGGTAAGCATCGCTTTCGTCTGCCAAGCCACATACTGAGTCCTCAAGAACTGGGTGGCCCTAGTAGTTGGGGTGCCTGGGTCTGTGATCCAATTGACCACCTTGCTGATGTCTTTACAGTCCATCCCTTCACTGCCTTTGTCCACCTCCACTTGGAGCTCTTCGATAATTTGTTTACCTTTTTTGGAGATGGAAGCCTCATAATCCTCTCGGGCTCTCATTAACTCTCTAGCAGCTTTGGAGCTGAGGAGAATCCGCTCAGCCATGGCAAGATTTCAGATGCAGACTAGTGAATTGTGAATTCCTATATGCGAAACTGTAAACACATGGCTAAGATTTGATGAATACCGTAAGGAGGTGAAATCTTATCCCTGCTTCTGACAGCCTAGATTCCCAGCAGGTGACTGCCAACCTTCGCATTATTACTGTTGATAGCGTTCGGACTGCCACGCTTATTACTTAAGAGAAGAGGCCACGCATACTCTAGATCATAAAGGGTATGCTATCCTTTATCCTTGTTGTAGATTTTCCACCTTTTTCGATGCGAGCCATAGGATAGCCACCAACAATTCCACCGCCAGGAATTAAGGATTATGGAATAAAAATTTAGAGAAAACCACATTATTCATTAATGATCTGTACCCTGTAAGCCATTCTCCTCCCCTGACACGCCTGCGAGGTGTTGCCTTGAGATTTGAAAGCATTTATCCTGAAGATTGGCACATGTGACACTCTGCCAACAAGTTTCAATGTCATCAATCGGGTGGTCGACCATGTAGTTGGCTAGACTATCTGACATTGCATTAGCACTGCGCCTAATTGCCTGAAGAATGACTCCATTGAGAGCGGAGAGATTTTTGGCGATGAGCGCGGTGACCATGGCGAGATTCAAAAGTTTAGTAATTTTCTAAGAATGCATACCATTTTGCATTTTCCTCACTACATTAATGGCTAGGAATGAGCCCCCTTCCACGATAGTTTCCACACTACCCAGGCGGATTAGGATTTCTAGGCCCCACTCCAGAGCTGCAAATTCTACCTCGTTGCTAGTGGCTTCCCCAAGAGAGTTATTGTAGATATGAATAATTTGACCTTTATCATTGCGTATGACACCTCCAAAGCTGTCCAGGCCGGGGTTACCCAGTGAGGCTCCATCAAAGTTTACTTTTTGGAACCCCGAGATAAGAATTTGCCAGGGCAGTAGAGATGGAGTGGGTGGAGGTCTCTGCGCACGAAAATTGAGGCCAGTTGCATCACTCATGCCAAACAGCTACAAAATTCACCTGTCATTAGTGGAAATCTTGTTTTCCTATTCTGCTTTACTATTAGTAAGAGTTTTTTCTCACATGTTTTGCATAAATTTTTTTTTTAATTTTGTCTAACTCCCTGAATTACTTTTGAAAAATTCTTTTGTTTCTTTCTTTCCATGTGGACTAGACTATAAAGTCGAGGCTTAGTCTCCATAGGATTTTTACAGTGTCACAATTAGAATATTTGGTTCGCCAATTGGCTATGCTATCTTGAACAGACTCTCTGTTTCTATCTCTTTTTCTGAAAATCTCCTCCATCCATACCCATAAATTATTGGCCCATTTGCAATTGTTGAGGATATGGTTCATAGACTCCTCTTATTTTTCATAGAGGGGACAACAGGATGGACCAATGAAGCCTTTTTTGCACAATTTCCCCCAATTTAGGATCTTATGATGCATTAGGAGTCATAAGAAATTCTTTATCTTCGCCCAGATTATGGTATCCCAAAAATTATTGTGCCAAGGCACTTTCTCTTCCAGATCCCTATGTTCTAAGTGATGTCTAGCTTCCTTTAGGTTGAAAGTGCCTGCATCCAGTTTGCCCCACCTTAGTTGATCCTCATCCTGAGAGTAATGGATCATCCTCTTATCCAGACAAGAGTTCAAGGATAATAGAAGGTTTCCCATACCCTTTTCCTTTGCGGGAGTATTAAGGTGCCAATGTCTCCATTGCTCATCTGCATTACTGTCCGTCCAGTATTGGTTCACCCTGAATTTTCCTTGATCCTGATACCTGTGTTGTAGGGGAAGATAATCATGACTCTCAAGCTTGGGATGTTGTTACCAATAATCTTCCCAGAAGAGAGCTGTGCTGCCATTACAGATTTCCCAAAAGCAGTGATTTTGTATGATGTTATGATTAGCCCGAGCCAGGTTCCAAATGAGGGATCCGGCTGGAGAGTCAGTCATTCTAATGAGATCCTGAGGGTGCAAGTTATCCGCGTACTTGGATTTCCAAAGCTTAGCCCAGGGTGTCTGTGGATCCTTGGCCCACCTCCACCAGAGCTTGGCCCCACAGGCTTTGTTCACGGTGTCTGGGTCTTGGAGCCCAAGACCACCCAGGATCTTGGGTTTACAGAGTTTTTTCCATGCCACTAGCACCCATTTCTATTTGTCAGCTTTTCCAGACCAAAGGAAGGTTCTTTGAAAATTTCTAATTTTTTGGAGAACACATTTGGGAGTCAAAAGGATGGAGAGAATATATTGAGCAATATCTTGTAGAATGGCTTTAGTCATGATAAGTCGGCCAGCGAAGTTAAGGACCCTACTAGTCCAGTAATTTCTCCGTTCTTCAAGGTTGGATATCAGCTTCTCCCAGTGGAGCTTTTGCCAGGGTTTATCAGTGAGAGGGATCCCGAGATACTTAGAGGGAAGGCTCTACCTTCTGAACCCAACGATAGCTGTGAGATTTTTCCTGGATTGATAGGTGAGTATTGAAAAAGAAGATGAAGGATTTATCCAAATTAAGGTCCATGTCTGTCGCTTGACTAAAGAGATCCAGGATAGCTTTGGATCCTTGGGCTTCCCGAACTGTTGGAGTTCCATGAAGCATGGTATCATCCACAATTTTTTTATGAGTAGTGGTTGGGCAGTGTGACAGGGGTTGGAGGCCCTTGATATTGTTTCTTCCCTTTTCAGTTTTAATGATGCGACTCATGCCTTCCATCAAAATGACAAAAAGAAAAGGGGAGATGGGATCCCCTTGGCGAATGCCTCTAGAGGGGGAAAAGGGGAAGGTGGGAGCAACATTGACCAAAATAGAAAAGCTGGGGGATTTGACTATGGCTAGAATCCATTTGATCTAGCGTTGTAAAAACCCGAAGGCTTCCACAATGGCCTCTAGACACTTCCAACTAACCTTGTCATAGGCTTTCGAGAGATCTAGCTGAATGATCATACCTGCTTTTTTCTGGGATTGAAGAGTATGAACCATTTACTGTGCTAGCAAGACATTATCCACAATCTGTCTGCCTTCCACATAGCCATATTGCTCCTCTGAGATAATTAAGGGGAGAATTGGCTTCAGTATGTTGGCCATTACTTTGGAGATGATCTTATAGAGAACATTGCATAGAGAAATCGACCAAAATTTCAAAGGGGTGCAAGCTACTTCCTCTTTGGGAATAAGGGCAATGAAGGTGGAATTGAGGGATTTGAGGATGGAGGAATATTTTTCAGTAATATTCCACCACCTCCCACACCTCCAGCCGCACAATTTCCTAGCATGCTTTGAAAAAATCAATAGTAATGCCATCCAACCCTGGTGCCTTGCCATTAGGCATCTCCTTCACTGCTTTTTCCACCTCCTCCATGGTGACAGGGCAGTGTAATGATTTATTTTGGTCCTTATTAATAAGCCTTGGGATGGAATTCATGACTTCCCTGATAGCCTCTTCCTTGTCAATGTCTGGTTTTGTTGCTATATGGCTAAAGTGGTTAGTGACGATGGAGGAAATATCCTTATGAGAGTGGAAGGGAGTACCTTGCTCATCCTTCAATCGAGTGATTTTTTTGGTGCACCTATAGTCTATAGCCGAACGATGGAAGAACTTGGTGTTTTTTCCCCCTCTTTGAGCCATTGTATGCATAAATTTTTCCTCCATAATATTTCCTCCTGTTGACATCTATCATTCCATTTTTGCATGAGGACCCGCTCAGTGCTAATAGAATCTTGGGTGATGTTCCCTTTGAGCCAGTCTGTATGGATCTGTGCCATCTGTTCCTCCAAGGCCTGTTTGTCTTTGAAAATATTCCCAAAGACCTCTTGGTTCCAGGATCGAAGTCTAGATTTTGAAGTAAATACGGATGGCCCAACAAAATTTCTCTGAAAACTTTGAAGATGCATTTTCGAGAGTTAGGATGGCTACATTTAGGGTGATGAGCCAGTGATCAAAGCCTCCACATGGAATAATGTTTGATTCCACAGTGACCCCCTCAAGGAGGATGGCTTCAACTATAAGAAAATGGTCAAGTCTGGAGGCGATCTTCCTTTTGCCTCCTCTTTTGTTATTCTAGGTGTATAAACCATTTTTTGGGAGGATATCAACAAGATTTTCTGCTTTGATGAAGTTATTGAATGCCTCTGCATCTTTGTTCAGAGTTGTTGTCCCTCCTTTATTTTCTGCCAACAAGGTAATCATGTTGAAATCTCCTCTGTAGATGGCTTTAGCAGTGGAATGTCTAAGTTGCATCCTGGAGAGGCGATCTAGCATCAATAGTTTATCCTCTAGTCTTTGGGGGCTGTAGATATTAGTGCACAAGTATGTGTTGCATTCCCCTGTGATTTGCATTTTCAGGGAGATGTATGATCTGGAAGCCTCTGCACTTATGAGATGGAGGGATTGGGGATTCCAGAAGGTGGCCAAGCCTCGTTCCATACCATTCCCTTCAACTTCAGTGTATTCCATTCTTTTTCCTAAATTTCTGCTGATTCCATTAATTTTCTAGCTAGAGCACTTGGATTCTTGTAAAAAAATCATGTAAGGATTTTCAATTTTGACTTTCTTCTTCAGAAGTCTTTGTTGTCTTTGGCTGTTTAGCCCTCTTGTATTCCATGAAAGGATCTTCATAATCAAAAATATTTAAAAAGAGAATGTGAAAGCCTCAAGCGATTTCATCTTACCTGAGTTGAGGAGTATCTGACCTATCTCGTGGAGTGCTTCGTTGTTTCTTTTTCGGCCTCTCTTTTTCTGGTGTCTAGCATTGTGGTTTGTTTGGTTTAAACCTTGGGCCTTGACGCCTAGACCCTTTGTGGCGCTAAAGCCTCTTTTTTGAATTTTTAGTTCTGCATATCACCTTATTAAAAAGAGAAAGTTGACTCTGTCTATTTCCTCCTCTAGGATATGTTCCACTCCTGTCTGCTTCCATTGTTCTACTATGGTATTGAGATCCATGCCTTCCCTCTCTAGTATGTCACTAAGTTCCATATCCTCTGTTCCTATTTCACTGGTGGTCATATCCTCATCTCCTCCTAAGTCTTTTTCCAACTCAGAACCTTGTAAGATTTCCATTGTTGGATCAGGATTGGAATCTTTGGCTCCCTGTGAGGGAACATCCCGGGTTTCCTGCATTTGGTTTGGTACTTGGGGATTTTCATTTAAAGCTGATCCTAACCAAAGAACCTCAAAGGTATTGACCGTGCCTTTAATGGAGGTGCCTGTTTTGTGTTGGTTTCTCCTATTGGCTCGTTGTCTCCCATTCGGATGGGAAAAACCTTCCTGATCCTTGCCTGTGTTGTCCTTGGCCTTCTCGGTTGGCTTATTCACTGGGCATTCCCTAAACAGGTGTCCATGTTCGTGGAATTTTCGACACCAAAAGGGGATTTTTTCATAATCTATGGCCCGAAAGAATACTTCATCTCTAAATTCTAGCCATAGAAATTCATGTAATGCACCTGAAACATCCATTTCTACACATATTCTTGCACAAGAGGCGCACCTTTTTTGCAGGGTGGCCTCTGAGGCTTGGATGAAGGTTCCCAGTTTGTTGCCTATTTTTTCCAATGTTGTAGGTCTCCAGTAATCAATGGGGAGAGAGAATAGGCGAATCGAAACAGGTACATGTGTGAATTTTTCCTATTCTGGTGCGAAGTTTGGTTTCCATGGTCTCATGTAGAGGCCTCCTGAGGCATAGAAATATAGTTTGCCATAAAAAAATGTGATTCGTATCTTCTAGGTTCGCAAATACAACAGTGAAGAACCCTTTGGCCCCCAGGTGTAACCTGACATCTCCCTTAGGCTTCCATTGTTGCTTGATCCAGAGACAGAGGGATTTTTCTATAGGCCAAAAGCCCATGAACTTACAGATCATCACATGTATTGACATATGGTCTCGGTAAGCTTGCATTTCAGGGTCGGTGATAACAACCCGAAGAATTTCCGTTGTTTTGGGCTTGCAGTGCCCCAGGTCCTCCTGTTTCTTAGTTACTGTGGCAGATCCCTCCAGATCTAGGCCATGTTGGGGCAGGGCCTCGGTTTCCACAGTTTCTTTATTTTTTCATTTTTCTCCTTGTGGTTCCTTCTCGGGGTTGGGGCTCCCGTTATCTTTTCCTTCCAGAATATTTATGTCATTTGTCCATTTTTTATATTGAGTTTCCTTGGTTTTCCCACCAACTTTTTTTCCTGCTTAGCTCATCTTTTCCTGCATTTTTAGATCCAGAGATTTGCACCCCTTCCAGTGGGGCCTTTCCCTTATCCATCTTTGCTTGTTTGTATGAAGGGGCCCCATTTCCCCCCGTGCACCTCATCTTTTGGGCCAGGGCAAACCCACGCCTCTGAAGTTCTGCGAATAGGGCACTGCCCTCTGCCAGAGTTTGTGATAGTCTTCAGATTGCAGAAAGAAACCCTAGCTTGGGCAAAAAACACATTGTCTCTGAACTCAAAACGGATGGTTTCTATATATATATATATAGTTTTAGAGTTTAGAGGAGTAATTTTGTTTTAGATATTATTTATAAAAATATTAATATAAATAGTTAACCATTATTATCGATGTGTAATTTGATAAGCCAAAACTTTAGGCATAGAACAAAAATGGAAATTTTACATTACAACTTATTTTTCCATATACGATTATGAAACTAAGTGTTAAAAAGTGAGCTTGTTTCCAAATTTATAGTTATGTCAAGAGAAAATAGGTTTATATGATAAAGATAAATAATCACAACAAATTAGTGTTTAAACTACATATCCTACATGAAGAGAAGTAGAAAAATATTCTCCATCCATTTTAAAAGGTTTAAAATAAGATTCCACCTAAAAAACATTGGATGGAAAAGAATACCAAGGTGGCACATGTTAAAGGTTTTGATGACATCTATAATGATGCAGAATATTCTTGTAACACACTCGAACACCTAATGTCATATTAGAGTTGTGGAGTGTAATTAGACTTCTCCTTCAAGGTTTATTACAATTATGGGCTCAAAGTCTTATTACCCTCATAATCTTAAATCACATTTCTAATACCACTATCATCTTTGGCTAATTGAGAACTTTCCCACGATATAAATTTCATCTCAATTTAAGTTCCTAACACAAAGTCTCTAAAATTTTACCCTTTTGTACAACCATATGGAAGATCCTAGCCATGTAGCTCCCCCGTATGGGTCCAAGTTTGTTGGCTTCCTGCTATACTTGATCATTTCCATATTGGTGATTTTGCAAGTTTTTCATTCTCCAAACCCTGAGCATTCTGATATGTCGATGCATTGATGAATCAACCTAGTGGTATGTTAATATGCACAAATCATTCTACTACACTAATACAGTGTTAAATCCATCATATTTCTTTATAGAATTACTCTAAAATGGCTTATCAAAGATTAAAAAAAAAATTATAACTCAACTAAGCACAACTCAATTAAAAAAATAGGTGTGAGATCAACTCAACTAAACACCTCTCAATTTTTGACATGTGGCATGTTTGACATGTATATCAGGTGATCAAGGTAACAATGATTTCCAAGATGCAGTCTTCCCAAAAATTTTCTATGTTGATATGTTTATATGATAGCTTTGAATGCCACATCAATCATGGATGACTAATCACCATCTAACACAATGGATAAGATGACATGTCTTCTTCCACCTAGAACTCTTGATGTCTGCCACATGTCACTCATATTTGAAAACTTGGCATGCCAAAAATACCAAATCTAAGTGACACATGTCATACACATGGAATCACCATGTAATTAAATTGTGACATCACCCCCGAGTTATCCTAGTACTTGATATTTTGCTTAGTCTCATGTTTCTAGGTTCTAAATTTTTAGTGCCATCTCTTCATGCCTCTTGTTAATAGATCAAATTCTTCCAACTGACAATTGTTTCTTGGGGCCATGCCAAACAAGGATTTTTCATACTGATTCACCATCATTCCTTGATGGCTTGATATGTTAATATTTTTACTTTCTTGTTATAACCATCTCTTTCCCGCTCTCTCATAAACTAGGGTTAAGGATGGTGCTAGCCAAACCCCAAATTTCAAATACTCCACGATATCAATGCGGAATACCATCCTAAATTTTCCAAAGATTTTCATTCTAAAGTGCTTTGTCCCAAAGCTCTCTTAATAGCTTGAGTTACATGGGTCAAACCACAAAATTTCCTTTTTGGCCAAAACCAAGGCTTAAACCCGACATCTCTTAGCCACTTAAGTTATTCCTTAGGATTTCCTTTAGCTTAATATTTTTTTGGTAAAATCGTCCAAACTAAACATTATATTTTATTTCCTTTTGAATCTGTCCTTCCTCATTAGGGATTCTACTCTTTCATCGGGGTGTGATCATTAACAAAACCTTATAATCGTCACATAAAGTTGAAGGATCCTTTGGCATATCAGGAATCTGGGCACTGTTCGATCATGAGAACAGTAGTTTAATCAAAATAATAATGGCAGGACCACCAACCTATCAATAAAGAACATCCAAGGATAACCTATGAATTTATCAACTGAAAACACACAATTATCTCATTTAACATAGATGAGAGGATTGGATTTCCCACAACATTCATATTCATAAAGGAATGTATTTGAACATTTAGGTCAATTATGTTAACTTCTCAACACATTGATCATGCTTTTTGAATATTCATTAAAACCATACAAATATCAACCTACCATTGTACACATGCATGGTGAATCCTAAATAATATTTAAATATGAAGTATTCAGAAAAAATTGCAATTAATTTATATGAAAGGAATATACTTATATATTCCTCTTAAAATTGGTAGAAACTGAATAAGGGATGACCACTCTCCACCAAATCCTAAGAGAATCTACACTACATATTTCTTACAAGTATCCACTCCCCAAACCATATCGAATGTTTAATATATGCTTCACTTAGTGAATATCAATAAAGAATTCAATTCAATGTATATAGTATGAAGGAAAAATTCCTTCATTGGCTAGGAAATAGGGAAGCCACCATCCAATATTTTTTTTTGGGTTGATCAAAAAAAAAATATGGCCACTAAGGGCCTTCCAAACATATAAAGAAATCCCTTCCCACTTTCTATAATCCCTAATATTATCCTTTATATAGTGCTTCACGTACATAAACATAACCAAATTGTTTAGTTCTTTTTAGTTTACTGGATTGAAGCAGAGACATATCTCTTTGGTATCCTCATCTAACACATTTCAAGATTGGACTTTGTGGTCCAACTTCCAATATCAGGTTTACAATTCTTTGGCTTACAATCATTTTGTATTTACAACAATTCAAGCCTCTTTTGTTTGTCTAATGTCTCTAGTCACTATAATACTATAAACTCAATAACTTAGAATCACAACTCTAACTTCCTTATCCTAATGAGCACTACTTCATTCATGACAGGTTTATGGTCCCCTTCTTGGGCTAAAGAGTCAACAAAGAATTTTTTGTAAGGTGCATAGCTCATGTGTGGGTAGTTCATTACCTCCTCTCCTCATTCCTCCCATAACTTCTTATTAGTTGGTAGTTCATCTAGAACATCTTAGGTCGTGAACATTTTTTTTTTTTTTTAATTTTGGTAGGACTACATCTTCATCAACATGTCCAAATACATCACCCTGATCAGGGAAGGGAATTGAACCAATGATGAGTGTCATAAAAAACCGCCTCATCATCGTTTAACCAAGACCCTAAAGACCATTATGGACATTAATTTTAACAAATAGAGGAAACATCACAATCCCTCGTATAAGATTTATAATCAATCTATTCTTCTCCTCATCTCCAACTTTAGAAATTTGTAATTATATTCACAAAATATTTGCTTCAAACAGTTGAGAAATCCATCCATGTTGGCTCTCCAACATTTTTCATCTTTCATTTACATTACAAAAATTTGGAATTAGAAAAAATGATGTTACATTCCCATCCCACTTAAATAAAAACCATCCTCAGTGTTCTATTATCCGTAGAACCAAACTTATACATAAAACCAAAATGGGTATGCCTTCTATGGCAACCTCTAGTTTCCATTTTGCTTCAGGTGGTCCAAAGTGATTCCATTGCACCTTAACTTACATGGAGTGTGGTCATCCTATTTGTTGAGTATCCATTGTGGTTTTCGATATAATTCACCCTTAGCTTCTATCTGTATCAAAGTCCAATCAATAATATGGTTAACATCATGTATATATATTTGAAGTAAAGATATATAAAACACATCATGTTCCTTCATTGCGAGAGGAATGATGAGTTTGTAAGCTACTATACCCACTCTCTTCAAGATCTGAAATGGTTCATAATATCTTGGTGTTAACTTGGCACAAAATCCCACTCTTAAATAAATTCTGTTTTCGCTAATTTAGAGATAGACATGATCTCCTATTCAAATTCCTTATGTGTTTTTTTTTTGGTCTACATAACTCGTATTTTTTTCTTGTGCGACCTTCAATATTTTCCTTATGCTAGAAACTTCCTATTCCATTTTGTTTAACATATATAGCCTAAGTGTGAATCTATCTACTATATTACCCTAGTTGATTGGGATAATGCACGTCCTACCATATTGAGCTTCGAAATGACTCATCTTTAACAATTCTTGATAACTAGTATTATAAGAAAAATCCAGCAAAGGAATAAAATGTTCCCAGCTCTTAGGTTGATGCATAACATACATATTGAGTATGTTTTCTAATATTCTATTTAATATTTTTTTTTCTATATGTCTAAGGGTGTTATATTGTGTTGAATGTTGATAGGGTTTCAAATATTGTAAATAAGACTTCCAAAATTTGAGGTAAACTTGGCATACCCATTATATATGTTCTTCTTGGGTGTGTCATACAATATGAAAATATTTTTCATAAAAATATGTGAAATATAAATTTCCTTATAGGAAGACTTTACAAGTGAGTTTTCCTGCTTATATTATCCACTACAACCATGATCACAATGTCGCTTGGTGGTTCTTGGTAATGCACTCATGAAGTCCTTTAATATCACTTCCCACTTCGATTTTAGAATTTGTATTGGATTCAATCATCCCATTAAATATTTTCATTCCAATTTAACTTGTTGGAATTCTTACTAATATTTTCAATGATCTCTTTCTTCATCCTTGTCCAACAACATGTTTTTTGGTGGCTTTTATCATCTTTTGATATCCTAGGTAACTTTCATACCGTCTTGTGTGGAACACGTCCAAGTCAGACGCACTAAGTTTGTATCACCTACATTTATATTGTAATATTTCATATATAGGTACCTAATAATTTTCTTTGATTTGACACTTGGCCTCTTGCTATGAGAATTTAATTACATGGTGAAAATTATCATCTTCCTGTGTGAGCCCTTTGATTATTTCATTAATTTATATCTCATATTTAATCATGTCTTCCATGTATATCACTTGCATACTTCTACTGTGTACATCAACCACTCGATTCTCTTCACTTTCGTGTCTTTGATCTCTAAATAAAACTTGCTAGTAATTTCCATCCACCTTGATTTCTTGTAATTGAATTGTGCTTGGTCAAACATATATCCCATCATACTATTATATGTCATTAAGATGAATTTCCTTCAAATAAGGTGGTGTCTTTAAAGTTTTCACTATGCTTCAATAGCAACACCCCCAAGTTCTATGCTTTTCGGATTTGACATTGGAACATAAATCCAAAGGGGAGTGGACCCCAATGGATAAATACTTGTGTGGATGTGGTTAATTATTTATTTATGAAAAATAAATAAAATATTGTGTATGCACTATGACCAAATGAGAATTAGAGATCACTTGCCAAATCCATGAGGATAGATAAGGCAACAAATCCCCAAAAATCTTTCAAAAAATCCTTGAAAGAAATTAATTTAGATTTGAGGAGGAATCTAAATTTCCCCAATGAAGAGGAGTAGTTGGGAAGAGGTAAAGAAAAGCTGGAAAAGCTGAGGAAAAGCTTAAAGCAGCTTTAAAGAATCCCAAAATGGGAAGCCTAGGCAAGCAGAGATAAAAGCATCCACCGAAATTACGGGACGCGGGGTGGAAACAGGCTGGGGGAAAGCATGGCTTAAATAAGCTTCTCAGCGAAACCAGTTAGGGTGTCTGTTCTTGGAGGATCTCGGCTCGGTGAGTTACGGGAGATAAACGAAATCTAAGGTTGGGAGAATTTGGTCATAGTAGACATGCATGTATACATATTTGGGGGAATTCTTTATAGTATAATAATTATATATGTATTATTCTTATCAGGTTTTGCTTACATTATTCTGTACGAAAATCTTATTTAAATTTTAGATTGAATAAACTCGGTACCTCCATGTAATTTTGAAAACTAGGTTAGTAGGCGAAAATTGATATGTAAATAGCGAGAGAAGGTTAAATAAAAACCAAGGGTTTATTTCTGGGAAATTGTACATTGCAGTAATAAAGGTTAGAGATGATAAATCAAGTTGCATGTTTAATCGAATAGAAAATTTCAAGTGGTAGCTTGTTGTCCTTGGAATGAAAAACTTAGTTGATGTGTTGTATAAACAAAATATTTTACTAAAGCTATAACCAGTAACAGCAAGTAGGAAACCACTAAGTTTGTGATAGCAGTATGGGGTTCAATATATCAGCTGTATGACAATGGAAAGAATTGTAGAATTAAGAATTTAAATTGTTCTATTACATGGAAGTTTAAATATATGAAAGCAGAAGTTGAATCCTAACTAAGTACGAGGATCTGAAAACTAGGGAGTCTAAACTATCAATGTCAGTATTCACTACTTCCATTTGATCAAAGCAAGAGGATCTATATCCTAGTTTTCCAATAGAAGAGTTTAATATGCACCAAAGTTTCAAACATGTTGAATACGTGGTAACAATAAAATAAGGGGAGAATCCTATTGAAATCTATTTGTGTGATAAAAGTGTGTGTGAGGGAAGATTGTAATCATACTTAAAAATACTAAGAAAAGAGCATCTATTTACCTTCCACACAAACTTCTGGGAAATTAGTTGAAGCAACGAAGGTTAACTGAGTATAGATAGATGTATACGTGGATGCATACATCTATACCTTGATTCTGAAACTTTATAATGCTGAAAATTCTATAAGGCTTGCAAACTGGAAAGTTGAGGAAGGGCCTATTGATCAGCCAGAGTTGGTCAAAACTCTGAAAAACTGACCTGAGAAACACAAACTAATATATATATATATATATATATATAAGTCAACTAGCTGGACTGAGAAGAGTGGAGGTCAAGCCCAAAAATTTTCATGGAAATTCTTATATTCCCATGGCTGCCTATAATTACTAAAAAGAAATTAAATACCGGATAACAGTATGAAATTGAAATTGATTAAATAGAAAATTTTGAATGTTACCTGGTGCATAAGAGTATATCTGAGTTTATGTTATATGGGTAAGAACTTGGATCTGGGAGACGTGACAAATGGTATCAGAGACATAGTTGAAACACTGAGCAACTTATGTGCTCACACAGAAAATTTTATGTTACTGTTATGAATTTTAAATTTTACCAATGTTGGTCTATTGTATATCTAACAGTACTAAGGGATATAGCTATGAACCATGATTGAAGAGGACAAGTAGTATGTGGATCTGGGTGAAGGAGAAAACATGCCAGATCGAAATGCTCCTTGGAAATCTAGGTTGCTTAGAACGCGACGAGGAATGGTATAGCTTGAAAGTCACAATGATAGGCTAGCATATATAAAATTAGAGCAAGGTTAAAACACTGGGCAAACTATGTAACCACCCAAAAATATTGCATGCTGCTGTATGAAATTTAAATTTTACTAATGAGAAAAAAAAATTGTATAGAAAAAGTACCGCAGTATAGACCTGCGAATGACGACTGATGAGAAGAAGCGGTATGCACATGAATTTTATGAATGGTTAAAATAAGTGTTGTTATACAGTAATGGTAAATGCTGCAAATGTTAGTTGAATTAAGTTATTTTTTTAGAGTTGTTATTCCTTACATTTAACAGAAATTATCGGAATAAATATTCCTCTAAATTTTGTATAGTTGTAGGAATATAAGTTATTTGGGAAATATCATTCAGAATCTCTAAACCATTACTGGTTTAAATCTGAAGATATAATTTATTCCCATAAACGATAAATTTTTAACTTTAATCTGTTTTCTGTAGTATTAAGTTATATGTACCTGAAAAATGTCTGCATGCAAATTATGGTAACTGTCGTATCGTTCATAACCATGATATCAAATTTCTGTACTGTGAATATAGAAGAAATTATATTTGTATAACATGGTAAACAGTAACCTAAAATAATTATTTAGATAAAATGGCTTCATCACAAGAAGATAAATTAGAATGAAAGTATTCGATCGGTAAGTCTCAATATGACTAACTAAGAAAGATCCACTTTCTGTCCATGTACATGATAATCAGTATTATACCTTTAGAAAGATAATTGAATAACTGTAAGTCGACCGAAATAAGTAATTTCCATTCATAACTTTGTGGACTGGTATAACTTGCTCGGAGGTGAATGTAATCGAGAAAAGTAAACTGAATATCGTCTATACTGTGGCGAAAAACAAAACTCAAAATTTTACTTTGATGAAATGCCAAAATAATATAAACAACTGAGGATCCTAGAAAAAAAGAAGAAGAGAAAACCATATTTTAGAAATGGATTATTTTGTGCCGAGAGGTCTGTGTAAAGACTCGCGAGGAAAAGAAAAGGTATAATGGCTCTCTAATTATATCCATTACAGAAAAATAATGTCAAATGGAAGTTGCATCTCTCCTTTAGAATTAAGGGGAGTTGTCATCTAGTAAATTGATTTTAAATTACACTAAGAAAAGAATAAACGCAAGACTTATATAGCTAATATATACCCAAATATTAACAGTACAAATAATGATGGCACGAAACGGTAGTAGGAATATTTGCAAAAAAAAATTCCATCAACCGACACTTACGAATAGAGGAAATTTATCTCGATGCAACTTATCGAAAAGCACAACAATATTTATACCATAAACTATACAAAAATTTTGATTCTAGAATTAATTAAAATAAAAAAAAATAAAAAAAATAAAAATAAAATCAAATCAAATCAAATAAAGGATATATTCAATGAGAGGAAAAATAAAATATAAAATTCGAATGTATATTGGTAATCTGACTAATATATATTGATGTTATCTTTCATAAATAGAGCGTTCTTAAATCTTAAGAATAGATAAGGAATACCAATGGAAAAAAAAAAGATTAAATAGTAGAACAGTAAGGACAACGACCATTCTAAATATGCGCTCTGAACAATTTAACCCGGGGAAGGAAAAATCCACAGTACACATGTACTGTCTGCGAAAAGAATTCCATAAGACAGTAATACTTAAAAATGGAGAAATGTTATAACACTGTAACCAAAAATAAAGTGGTGCCATTCCGTGGCGATATCTCAAATCTCGAGTGTCTTCTAAAACCAAAAATTACCAACCTGAACAAAGAAGGAAAGATGAGTTAACATGCTTGAATAAGAAGGGTTTCCAGAATGAGCTAAACGAACTAAGAAACGACAAACTCACTTGTAATAAAAGGCAAGAGAAATCGAGTTATTACATAAAGTATAGTGAGTATATAACTCTTCACCGAGAAATCGAGCGTAAGTCTCTTACCTGGAGCATCGAACATCATGAAAATTATTTCCTATGGAATAGAAAATTTACAGGTATGAGTGACCTGAAATTATCAAAAAGAGTTCCAGATTTTGCGAAGATGATGAGATACAAATCTCAAAGCTGAAAAGCGTTACAGAAATAAACATATTACCCATTTCACATAGTGTTCTCGGGTGCTGGTACAACTTTGAGTTCTATGGTGGCGCAGAGCACCATAACCGAAACAACAGTCTTCATAGAATACATTGAAAAAAAAAATAGTCAAAATAAACTGAGCATCATATGAGGAAAACGATTATAAAAACCTCCGACTTAATACTAATAATAATGCACTGATATTACCTTCATAACAATTAGCCACAGAAACCTTACACTCATGTACAGAGGTGGTTCGATACACATACAAATCTGGAGAACTCATCGAACCCGAATCAATTAACAAGGAATAGAAATCTGCTGTGCCATAATTCGTGGAACACCACAGGTCGAAAAGAATTTCTCAGCAACACTACGAACTGGAGTTAGAAAGCGGTGGCATGAGGAGAAACCAGAATATTATACTAACCGAGATAAACCCTAAGAAGAGCTGAAAGGAAAATAGCCGTCCACTTGTCGTTAGATGCCCAATTGTATATTGGGAAGGACGTGGGAAATTCCTCGAAGTAGCAACCAAGGTATTTGTTGGAGAGAAATTTACGCCATCTTAATTTTAGAAATACGAAAAAATCCAACTATAGTACCAATTCTTAAATACAATAGCATTTCCAGCTGCGGAAATTGAGATTTAAACGAAGTTCAAAAAAATTAGAACAGTCACTGACGACACATATGTCCTTCTCTCATAAAGGAAGACCCAGTCACAGACGAAAAACAACTGTACAAACCCTAGAAAATTAATGCGGGAATTATGATTGATTCTATGGTTAAAGGGTGGATATACATTAAGATTTCTTTAATAACAGGACGTATTAAGAATGACTGTGTCAAGAAGTTATCAAGTAATTTGGGGTCGATTTATTAGAAATTAAATATCAATCCCACAAATTATATAATGGTGAGAATCGATGCGTGGATAAATAATAACCTTAGCCTCGCAAATAAAAAAATCCGATTTGGTTATAGTATCAACAAGATCCCCATGGATCAAAAATATATATATCCATGTATTTAAAAGTGAAGGTGGAGTAGATGATGTTTCTTTATAAATCGATGTATATTTATACATAGTTGAACGTGCTATAGTGAGAGAAAATAGCACTATAGAGATTGTATAATTGCATGTGGTACAATACTTTTTAGAAAAAGTAAAGTTGGGGGTTAGTAATAATGTTAGCTGCAAGGTTGAACGACATTTTACATGGAAAGGATATATATATATATACAAGGCATTTAAATAAACTGAGAAAAGTTACAGAAGAATAAATATCGAAAATATATATATATATATATATATATATATATATATATATATTTTGTGGAAAAGAGGAACATTACACTATGGACAGATTTGAAACATAAAAATAGAAAATCCTGTAAGTTTATGTATTCGCTTACTTGGCTGAAAATAATAGAAAGGAATTCTATTATAAATTATTGACTTAACAATAGCTGAAACCATCTCAATTGTCCTTGTATTGGTTCAAATTAAAACTTTATAAGTCCATCACAAAGGGAAAATGTAAGTGGGTACGAGAGTATAAGGCTACCTTGTACATTAAATAAGAAAAATAATTATGGGAGTATTAATTAAGTTCTTTGGATTATATATAGGGTGGACTTTATATATATGTATGGTGGATATATATATATATATATGCGGTGGATTTTATATATATGTGGTGGATTATATTTATATATGGTGGATTTTATATATATATGATGGAGTTTATATTATATATATATTGTGGATTATATATATATAGAGTGGTTCTATATATATATATGAAAAAGAGTGGAGGATTTAATGATATGAAATATAATGGTTCATATAACAAAGAGCTTTATAAAGAAAATTTTATATGTTTCACTCTATTGGAATATATATACAATGTGGTGGAATTGAGTATAAATAATTATGTGTGCAAGACTATATATCTATAGAAAAATTAACCTTCAGGATAAGGTTAAGAAATGGATATATGTAATTAAAACTGAAGTTAAAAGTGGAGGTGTTAAAACAACTAAAATAGAATTTTATTAATATTCATTATAACAATAAGTTGATTAGAAGCATGAAAAGCTATAAATGAATAATTGTGGGGTGATATATGTTCCAAATATGTTATATAATACTAGGTATTATCATAGTTATTGGAACAAAAGAAGACGGAAAGTTTATATTGGAATATATAGAGAAAGGTGGATAATAGAAAAATGACAATTTATATTGTAAATTCTTAATTAACTATTAAATATATATATATATATATATATATATATATATATATAAAATAATAATCATTATCATGAGAAATGATAGATTAAAATGAAAGAAATTGCACGTGTGACATAAGTTAAATCTACAATTAACATTATAAATATAGGTGATCTTGTTATAATGTTAACTTTGTTGAGTTGTATGAATATAATATCTTCATGCATGATAATTTATTTCAGTTAGTAAAACTCAAACTTTATAACCACGGGATTAAGGGAGAAGAAATAATTCACTAGGGAATATTAAAAGTGAATTCACCTTAAAAGTTGCAAGTAAGGTGGAAGGACATATTTTACCATATGGCCAGAATATTATTACTCTAATTATGGTTAAAGGAGTAATAAACACTAGTTGTGGTAGATTAAGTGTTAAAAGTATAATGTGGAAAAAAAATATTGACATTGGAAAAATTTCCAAGATGATTTTCAAGTCAAGTATATTCAAGTCATGACTAGAGTATTTTGTGATAAGCATATTTTAGTTCATGGAAAATAATGAAGTGGTAAGCTTAAGTACGAGTTATAAACACAGTTAAATAGTTGGTTAGTAATTGTGGACCATTGCATATTAAATAATGTAATGCAAATCCATTACATTGAGTTATGAATGAATGAATGAAGGGATAAATCAAATTTTCCCATGTGGGCTAGCTAGGGTAGAATTGAAAACCTATATAAACCATGGATTGATTTTTAATGATTAGTGAAATCCACATATAGATATAATTGGTGAATCATCATTGGAATTAGTAAAGCATGAACATACAATTAAGAGTAAATGCATAAATTCGGGTGATTCTTTGAAAAAGGGGAAACTGTGTCAAATTTACTTTTGACATTATCAAGTAGTAATACTTGTGAATGTGAGGAATCATAGTAATTACATATATCACTATAAAAGAAATATGTACTCACACTATAAAATTTTGTTGGTGTAAATTTTATTAAATTTAATTTTCCTGAGTCTTAAATGCAAGACAGGGAAATAGTGTGAAATCATACAGCTACCAACTGAGAGAAAAGAGGATGAGATACATTTGGACATGGGTGTGGGGGAAACCCATCAGATCCAAATTTATTCACGTAAGTTTTGAACTAGTGGATACAATTCATAAAAGAGGTTAGAGGAAAAAATTTCATGTGTGAAGTAAGCATTGAATTGTAGAGATTATTAACGAGTCTAGTTATTACTAATTAAATTGATTGACTAACAAAAGAAAACAATGATAAGATACTGGAAGTACGGCTATGAACTGAGAAAGGGTAAGCATAAACATGCATATGATACAATTGTTCTCTTTCATTTATGAGTACTAATGAAAAGTTGTAAAATTGTCTAGCCAAGTGTGTAACAAGAAATTGTACACTCTGGAAACAAGGAGAAAAAAGGTGAAGATAAATCACCTAGAAAATCAAGAAAAGCTGAACTGGACCAAGTTGAGTGAGGAAAGAATCTCACTGAAAAACAAGAAAGGATAAGTAGTGTACTAAAAGTGCACTAAACTATTATGAACCTGAACGGTTTGACTAATAACTGAATTTCTTAAGTTTATTGAAATGAAGAATGTTGTTGTGGATTATCAATTGTATGTACCTGACATTACTTACATTGGTATGAATTGTGGACAGAGAAAACAGAATAAAAGATCTTCCAGACAGACTTCTTGCAAAGAAGTAGGAAGAAAATCAACTGCATAAGGCATCAGTAAATAGAGTGGAAGCAGGAGAGTACTCTGCTGGAAACTAATCAAGGACGAAGAAGAAATCTTTGTCAAAGTTGAAAAATCAACGTTAAAGTGTAACACCGAGGAAGGTGTTGGAAAGGGGGGAAACTAATGGCTTATAAACTAGCCTTACCCTTGCATATTAAATTTCATGATGTGTTTCATGTCTCCTTGTTGGAAAAAAATAATTTTTGTACATGATGCTTCTCACATTATTGATTGGAATGTGATCCAGGTGGAACCAGAAGAGGAATTCCTTCCAGAGCCGCCTCAACTCTGAGAGCGAGAAGAAATTGAATTGCGAAATCGAACAATAGCTAGAGTAAAGGTGCAGTGGAGCACTTTACTGCTGAAAAAGCTACATGGAACAGAGAAGCTGAGATGATGGAAAAGCATTCATAATTGTTTTCAAAATAAACTAAGTAGATAGTTGTCAACACCGAGGATGGTGTTTGTTTACAGAGGGGGAATATGTAACACCCCCAAGTTCTATGCTTTTCAGATTTGACATTGGAACATAAATCCAAAGGGGAATGGACCCCAATGGATAAATACTTGTGTGGATGTGGTTAATTATTTATTTATGAAAAATAAATAAAATATTGTGTATGCACTATGACCAAATGAGAAATTGAGATCACATGCCTAATCCATGAGGTTATGGAAAAGGTAAAGACTTTCCCCAAAATCTTTCAAAAATCCTTGAAAAAAATTATTTCTAATTTAGATTTTTGAGGAAAAATCTAAATTCCCCAATGATGAGGAAAGTAGTTGGGAAGAGGTAAAAAGCTGGAAAAGCTGGAAAAGCTGAAAGCAGCTTTAAAAATCCCTAAATAAGGGAAGCCTTAGGCTAAACAGGAATAAAGCATCCTGAAATTCTGGACGCAGAATTGGAAACAGGCTTTGGGGAAAGCATAGCTTAAATAAGCTACTCCAGAACGGATTGAGGTTAGTCTGTTCTTGGAGGATCTCAGCTCGGGGGTGAGTTCTGGAGATAAACGAACTCTAAGGTTGGGAGGACTGGTCAGAGTAGCGGTATGCATGCATAATTTTGGAGTTTATTTTATGACTGTATTAATTATATCTGTGTTAAGTATATCAAGGTTTTAACACATTATTCTGTTTCAACTTCTTATTTAATTTCATTAGATGTTTGTTGTTAGGCCCTCATGTAATTACAAGCTAGGTTAGTAGCTGAAAATTCAGTATGTAAATAGCAGGGAGAAGGTTAAATAAAAACCAAGGGTTTATTTCCGGGAAATTGTACATTGCAGTAATAAAGGTTAGAGATGATAAATCAAGCTGAATGTTTAATCAAATAGAAAAGTTCAAGTGGTAGCTTTCTGTCCTTGGAATGAAAAACTTAGTTGATGTGTTGTATAAACAAAATCTTTTACTAAAGCTATAACCAATAACAGCAAGTAGGAAACCACTAAGTTTGTGATAGCAGTATGGGGTTCAATATATCAGCTGTATGACAATGGAAAGAATTGTAGAATTAAGAATTTAAAGTGTTATATTACATGGAAGTTTAAATATATGAAAGCAGAAGTTGAATCCTAACTAAGTACGAGGATCTGAAAACTAGGGAGTCTAAACTATCAATTTCAGTATTAACTACCTCCAGTTGATTAAAGCAAGAGGATCTATATCCTAGTTTTCCAATGGAAGAGTTTAATATGCACCTGAGTTTCAAACATGTTGAATACGTTGTAACAATAAAATAAGGGGATAATCCTATTGAAATCTATTTGTGTGATAAAAGTGTGTGTGAGGGAAGATTGTAATCATACTTAAAAATACTAAGAAAAGAGCATCTATTTACCTTCCACACAAACTGCTGGGAAAGTAGTTGAAGCAGCGAAGGTTAACTGAGTATAGATAGATGTATACGTGGATGCATACATGTATACCTTGATGCTGAAACTTTATAATGCTGAAAATTCTATAAGGCTTGCAAACTGGAAAGTTGAGGAAGGGCCTATTGATCAACCAGAGTTGGTCAAAACTCTGAAAAACTGACCTGAGAAACACAAACTAATATATATATAGATATATAAGTCAACTAGCTGGACTGAAAAGAGTGGAGGTCAAGCCCAAAAATTTTCATGGAAATTCTTATATTCCCATGGCTGCCTATAATTACTAAAAAGAAATTAAATACCTGATAACAGTATGAAATTGAAATTGATTAAATAGAAAATTTTGAATGTTATCTGGTGCAAAAAGCAGAGTATATCTGAGTTTATGTTATATGGGTAAAACAGGTCTGAGACGTGACGAAACTAGAACTCCAAATCATGTTTGACATAAATTTTCTCATGCTTATTTAATTTCTTAGACTCATAACTAATCACATGTCCATCATGCACGAGAACTTCATGTTGTATCTACTTTCAAATATCGATAATGATTCAGAAATATTTATTTTGGTCACCAATATTTGGAATAGGGGAATGTGTGAGAAGGTGCTCCAATTGTTCGAAACTCACCACACACTATAATATCAATGAAATCCCACAACCTACCATTGGAATGTTGTAATCAGGTGCCCAATATTTGAAATCCTTGAATGAATATCCTATAGTATCCTTCTATCCCAATAAAATATCTTACTCTTATTACATTCTTGGGAGGATGCCACTCTAGTATGGCCTTGATATTTTCAGGATCAACTACTGCTCCTTTTGAGACAACATTGCCCAATTACTGAAATGAGAACCTAAAAATTCACATTTTTTAAGCGTAACATACAAATATGGAATTTTCCCATTGTCGTTCGACCTGTTCTTGCACCACTTGCAGCTCTCCTCCCCCGTTGTTCTATTCTTGCCCGCCTACCTGTGCTAAGCCGAGTGCCCGCGCTCAAACTAGGTGCAGCTGCATGCTTCTCTGCTGCCTTGAGACACTGTCAGGTCACCATTTTTCCCAAAGTGTTTTCTGCTGCTCAAATTCCCATTTCTGTGCTCAGTCGGTCAAGTCTTTCTTGTCACCTCTGCATCCTGCTTGCCCTCCTCTCTTGCAGCCTTGCCTTCCTGCCTCTATCACCATGCCACAGCTACGTCATAGAATGAGGTGCCAACGTGGTATTAGCAAGGGTCGTGCGACCCACTCTCAGCCTTCTACCAACACTGACTCCTCCTCTGAGGACATCTCCTGGGGTCACTATCCGGAAACTCGCAACCATAGAGGCAAAGCCCATCAAGCAGGGCATGTGCACTTTGCCCAGGCCTCCCTGCCTCCTAACATCAAGACTCCCCTGCATCCTGATCCTCTCCCCGTCGTTTCCCCTATTTCCCAAGTGTCGGCTCGTCTGCCCTTTCGTCAATCCTCCCAAAGAGCAGAATTCCATTTCGAATGCTCCCTTGATAGGCTCGTCATCACTTCTTTTGTTACAGTTACCCTTAGAGAGGAAACGGTTAACCCAATCCCATCCCCTGCCCCTTGCCCTCATCCCACTCTGGCTAAGGATGAAGTGATGAACTCTGATGTGCTGATGGAGATGGGGCGTGCTGACCAGTGCAAGGAACATATGTAGGTGGATGTTGTCAACAAGGCTAGCGTGTGCACTGAAGAAAATAATGGCAGAGGCGATGAGTTCTAGTGCAGGATTGTGGAGGAACCTCATTTTCCAGCTCATGACTAGTAAAATTCACAACCCTCGGCCCTGATCGGTACTGCTTCTTAATCATCTTGGGAGATTTTTTATTTTTCAGTTAAACTTTCTTCTACTGAAAGAGCTGAATGCAATTTTACTATGTTTATTTTTGTTAAACTGTATGGACAATCTGCCAGTTTACCTTGCAAGGGTGGCAAGACTTATTTCTAAAGGAATGGTTTCCCACTCAGGGCAGTCTAGAGTTTTGTTTATCATGGCTATCAAGCCCAGCTCTCAGGCTTCCACAGCTGAAGCTGAGACAATTTTGTACCATTATGTTTGATAAATAGAATTAGCATTATTCAGACAAAAAATAATAATCGGTTGCTTGTATTGCATGGAGGGGGTATCCCTTTTTGCTGTATTGCTTTAACAATAGAGTTGAAATCTACCTTATTGATATAGGCTTCCACACTCCTTGTAGAGACCTTTATTGTCCTTCATTTTCAAATCAATCATGTGTTTTTTTATAATAGTCCATTTTTTCCCTATGCACTACAAACCAATCCATGTTCATTAGTAGGTTATATGACCCTAAGTGAATTATATTTAAAGTGGCTTGGGTAAGCATCTTACTCATATCAAACTAGCATGATTCAATATAATCATACACCTTCTTCTTGATTCATATGGCTAAATGAACTGATCATGACTTATCCTATTGCTTGCTACGTAAAACATAACCTTCCACAACTTGTGGAGTAACATAACTAGGGATAGAATAAGGGTCAATTAAAATTGAAATGGAGGAGTTAGAAAGTATGCCTACCATTTCCACAAAAAAGGCTTGGTGGACTACATGCTTCTTTTCCATATCTATATAAATCTGGGGTATAATCTAGACCACGTCATGGATGTTGATTTCCTCTTGAACATTGTATAACATTTTGTTCTCTTGATACTAGTGCGGACAATATCTTAATATATGCTCTTTCCCACACTCCCAACACCTCAAAAAAAAATTCCTTAGATCCTTGGCATCTTCCTTTGTTTGTTTAATCTATTTATTCCCACTGGGAGCAAGATATTTCTTTTAGAGTTCATTCTTGGAAGTTGCACAAAACTTGACACTTTTCCTAGTCTTCTTGTAAGGTGAGGATCTTGATCCCTTCTTTCTGAAACTAGTTATTACCTTTTTTTTCCATTATGTTCAAAATTTAGTCTTATACTTGGATTAATCATAAAAATATTTTAACTTTTGGATGGTATCCTCCAATTCCTTAGATTCATCAAATTTTATGTGGTTATGATGGGACTAGGAAGTCCACTAAGGAAGCATTAGATTTTTATCTTTCATCTTTGATATAAGGTACATATCTCAAAAATTATATGAACCTATTGGCACATGCTTCCCGAATAAGCTTTCAAAGTTCCTTGAGCTCATGCTTTTCATGATCTTTAGTTTATAGTCATTCCAATATGTAGAAACTCAAATATATTCTTTTATTTTAATAAAAAATTATAAACATGTTTTAAAAATATGCCCAAAATACACACAAATGGGAAAATTATTCTTATTCACATAAATTATTTAACATTTTTTCAAAATTTTAAACATCCTCTCCACACATACACAAAAGAAAAAACACTCTTATTCAGATAAATAATATAACAATTGTAAAGGAAAAAGTAGTCTTATTCACATAAATTATATAACAATTGCAACCTATATTTATATATATTTTTTTAATTTCTATTTTTTTTTTTAAGTTTTTGTTTTAATTTTGATTTTTTTGGTTTAATTATAGATTTTTATTATAAGTATGGTATTAGGATATATATATATATATATATATATATATATATATATATATAATTTAATATTTACATTGGTATTTCTATAAATTTAAATTAAATATGAATATATTATTTCGAGTGTTTGAAAATATCTTTTTTTTTATGATATATAATTCAATATTTACAATAATTTTTCTATAAATTTGTATTAAATATGAATATATTATTTAGAGTGTTTGTAATTATTTAAATGTTTTTATTATTTATTTGTATCTAAATATTTGTGGATTGCTTTTATTATTTTTATATGATAAATATATTATTGAATATTTTTAATATATATATTGAATGTATTTGGATTATAATGTATGTTCTGGATTCTTTGTTTTGTATGTATATTAATGTATTATTTTGAGAATGGAAATAGGTGTTTTTATTAGTTGCATTTTTTTATAGTTAGAATTTATTTGTTGAGGTTTTTATTTTGGAAGGATATCTATTTCTATATTGTGTGAATGTATTATTGAGAGTGTTTGAACTACTTGTATGTGAATTTTTGGAGTGTTTATTCTTCTGTGTTTATGAATGTCTCATTTCACATGCTTTTCAATATTTTGTCATTGTTTATTTGTATGTATATGAGTATGTCATTTGAGTGTTCCTTGAGTGTTGGTTTCATTGTTTGTGTGTCTATAAATGTAATTTTTTAAATAGTTTCTTATATTATTTTGAGTGTTTTTCGAGATTCCTTCATTATTTGGTTGTGAATTTTTTTAGTATTCTTATGTATGGATATTTTTTACTTGTATGTTCATGAATGTATTATTTGTTGTATTTGAATATCTATTATTTACTTGTATCTTCGATATGTGTATGAATGTATTATTTTGTATACTTGTGTGTATATTATTTTCTTGTATTCTTTATATGTGTATGAATCTATTCTTTGCTACATTTGAATGTGTCTTGTTTACTTGTATTCTTTGTATGTATATGAATGTATTATTTATGTGTGTATGCACCCATTCTTTGCTACATTTGTATGTGTCTTATTTACTTGTATTCTTTGTATGTATATGAACGTATCCTTTAGGAGTGTATGAATCTATTCTTTGTTACATTTGTATGTGTCTTGTTTACTTGTATTATTTGTATTTGTATGAATGTATTCCTTATGTGTGTATGCACATACTATTTGCTAAATTTTTATGTGCCTTATTTACTCGTATTCTTTGTATGTGTCTTATTTACTTGTATTTTTTGTATGTGTATGAATGTATTCTTTAGGTGTTTATGAATATATTCTTTCTTACATTTGTATGTGTCTTGTTACTTGTATTCTTTGTATGTGTATGAATGTATTCTTTATGTGTGTATGCATAGATTCTCTGCTACATTTGTATGTGTCTTATTTACTTGTATTCTTTGTATGTGTATGAATGTATTCTTTAGGTGTGTATGAATCTATTCTTTGTTACATTTGTATGTGTCTTGTTTACTTGTATTCCTTGTATGTGTATGAATGTATTCTTTAGGTGTGTATGAATCTATTCTCTGTTACATCTGTATGTGTCTTGTTTACTTGTATTCCTTGTATGTGTATGAATGTATTATTTATGTGTGTATTCACCTATTCTTTGCTACATTTGTATGCACTTCTTGTTTAATTGTATTCATTGTATGTGCATGAAAGTATTCTTTGTATGCGTATGAATTTATTCTTCATGTGTTTTAATATTTCTTTGTTATATTAGTATATATATTATTTATTTGTAAATAATTTTTAAAATATTTATTTATATGATTATAAATATACTAGCATTATTTCTATGTATAAATATTAGAATATTAACTTATAAATATATTGGTTGAAATATTTATGAAACTTTGTTATTATTATTATTATTTTCAGTTTTTTACTTTAAATTTTTTATAATTTTTTATTATTTTATTTTCTTCTTTTATTTATTTTTTATTATTTAATTAATTATTTATTTTATTTTTTTCGAATAATTTTTTTTATATTGATAATATTAATTTACCATTTTCAAATTAAAATATTACACATATTAAAGTAACATTGAAAAGTACATAATATTAGCCTACACATAATATTTATATAGCATCAATTTGTAATAACACATATTAATTAATTATTTAATACTAAAATAGATTCAATAAATAAATTTAATTAAATTTTTTTTTTAAAAGTTAAATTATTTTAATAATAATTTTCCTTTTCATAATACTATAATTTAATAATATATGGAAAAAAAATTAATCTTAAATTTTGTTAATGATAATCATTGTTTTAAATATAATAAAAAAAATAAATACTTACTAATTTTAGTATCTTACAAATTAACTTAATTATAAAATAAATGTCATTATCAATAGCATAATATTTATACTCAATCTTAATCACATGCAAAAATAATAATAATGTTAATTCTAAACTTCATAGTAAGTGTGTTATGTGTGAACATGTCACCCTGTGAGTCAATGTGTAATGTTTGTGAATTGTGTATGTTTGTGTGCACCCTATGTTTGTTGTATGGATGCATGTGAGTGATTGTGCCTCATTGGAAATGGATTATGTGGATGCGCGTCAGTGGTTATTCCCATTCCAATGATGGAACGTTTTTGGGGTCATATAAGCTCTCACCTTCACGTGGTTGACCCTGTTAGTAGAGATTTTACATCGTCAAGCTAAGAGGAGCTTTCTACATAATGTTTTTTATTTATTTAAAATAGAAAAATAACTTCAAAACATTAAAGTATTTTTTTAATAATATTATTATCTTAAAAGCATATAGATATACCAATTTAATAAAATTATAACACAATAAAATAAACTAATATATATCTTTATGAGGGGTAAGTAATTTTTTTTCTTTTTTGGGTGTATATGTTACATATAGTTAATAAAATGTTATATATATATATATAACATTTTATTAACTATATGTAACATATACACCCAAAAAAATAAAATAAAAAATTTACTTACCCCTCATAAAGATAATTACCTTAACCAGATGTATCTTTTAAAATGTCACAACATTACTTAAGTTAGAAAATCACATAATTACATTCACTAAAATAATAATTAATCAAATGTTCTAACTTCCGTTTTTATTATAAGGTTACATCTAACTTACGAACCCAACCATTTTACCATATTTAACATGACATATCGCTTGCAATAATATCATAAGGTCAAGTCTGGTTTAAAGGTTTCGTTATAAATGTTTATCACCGGAGCCAAACCTACCAGTATATTGAAATTAAACAAATGCATGAACCATATTCCTGGTCCCGACAACGTTATAGCTAGCATAACATAGAAATTTAATACAACCATTACTTGGCATTTAATCCACACAAAAGCTATAGGATCCACATTAATGATGCGCGGGTTTTAATGATACCAAGTTATATTTTCACCGTCGATCTCCTTATGGATCAACGGTCAACATTTTCGGTATGAAAGTCCTAAATATCCACGCCCAAACCTAACTCACTTCGTCTTTTCATTCTTGGTATTTGTGGAGAAGCTCCTTCGACTCTGAGGTATAGTTTTGCGACGAGCTGCATACCTTGCTGCCCATGCTTTGGGGTTTTGTCATTTATAGTGACAGCCATGAATTTTTCAACTTTTTTATTCCCATGAGCTTGAAGGGGGGTTGAAACACCCAGCTAAATTGCTGAGCAATGGAGAAAAATCTCTGCGACAAGGTAATGAAGCTCCGGGTATTGATCTTCATTCTACCATGGCCATCTCTTCGAGTTTCCGCTCATTCTTCAAATACATAGACAGGGAGGAATTAACCCTTTCCCAATTTCGTTAATTCTATTCTTCACTTTGTTTTTCACTGTAAACGGGAATTATTTCACTCTGTTGTTTAATTTATTGAGTTCATTGGTTCTGCTATGTTATCATGTTGCTCAGTTTGTTGATCTGGAGGAACGAGGGAACCTCTTTACCAGGTTAACCTCTCTCCCATTTGTCTTAATACATTGTCTTTTCTTATCTGGTTTTATGGTTAAATATTTAACACTTATGCTTCCTCACGGTAACCACTTTGTTGCTTTGATACTTGCAGGTCAGTATTCTCGACCTCGATGGAGGAGTCTTATGCACCCAAGATTTTCATGTCGTTTGTTGGATCCTCTCCGGCTTATGGCTGATGTAATTAATTCTCCTTCCAGGTACACCATAGGAATTTGCCTCATGACCAAGGTCTTTCATCCTGTGTGAATTTTAGGGATTTAATTTTCAATCTATACTTATTTACTTTGGAATTTGTAATTTATATATTTAAGAATAGTTCATTTACTACTGTAATGACAGTAACAATTCTTCTAGTCAGGGATTTAGACCTTGGTTAGATTTCTGCACATATACTATGTTCTGAGAGATTTTTATGTGATTATTGTTTTATATAAAGCTTATGGTTATGTCTTCTCCTGTAAATAACCTCTATACTTATTTTTCTCCAAATGAAAGTAGCTACCGTAGTTAGAATTCATTCTTTGCAAGTCTTCTTATATAGACAGTGTGCTTATGAAACTAGACAATGTATCTTATTTCTATTTCACTTGCAGATGGGTGGTATGTCATTTAAGAATGGTTTATTTCCTTGTCTATATTTTCCTGCATTTAGCTTATATTCATGTACATGCATTTTTTTCATATTTATTCGCTCAATCTTCGAGTGCAAACTCAGTTTTTAGGACAAATTGCACTTGTCTTATCTTGAATCTATTTTCTAGCATATACTTTCTTTCTTTTAAATTTACTAGAATAGTCCACCAGATTATAAATTTCTTAGGGTTTTCATGGTGACCATACCACCTATTTTTAGTTCGAGTATAGAAATGATAGGGGAAAAGAGATGTGTATCGGGTTTGGGTTTTACCCCGTACCCAATACCAACGGCTCATCCCACACAACTATTGATAGATTTGGTTTTCATATGAAATATAAACACAATTTTTTTTTACATAGACTTCATATAAAAAAACTATTCATCTTTGAAAAACATACGGACAGAATATTGAATCTTGTATAAAGCTACAATATACTTGTTTATTTGGCTTATTGGTAATAATCTATTGTATATGTTTTCCTTAAAACAATACCCATAGAAAATCTGTAACATACACAAGATTATAAATTGTATAGTAGTAATATAGAGAACCCTGTAACTATTTGTTGAGTTAATCATTTTCATGATCTTACTATTTTTCCAATATAAGACAGATTCCAAGAAAATGATAACCTTTCTCCTGAAATTAAATAACAGGTTTTATGTAAATAAAACTTAGAAATATTCTCCTGTTGATTAATAGATAAAATAAATAGTCATTGTTTAAATAATAATGAATTAGACAACCACTTATCTAGAAAACTTAGTTGATTGTTGGTGTCCACCCAACCTTCAAGAGAGGTTATTATGCTCTTTTCTTACCCCCATCCTCCACCCTGAAGAGGTATGGGTTGACAGTGGATTTTCTGATGTGACCTCAGGATTCCAAGTCCAGTCAGTGCCAAAAATCTTCAGGAATTTACTGATTGTTTTTCCATTGGTCTCTACCAGTTCAAGAAAAATATCCACTCTTCCTTCACCTATGAACATAACCTGTATTCCTCACTGGGATGAGTCTCTTATCCCTAGAGGAGAAGGTAGTTGTTCGACCTGTCCAACCACCTTTTCCATTCTTGGAAAACATTTACCATCAGCCTTTTCACTTTTACTTTCCATAATCAATTTTATTATTCATAATTAAAAAGAAGGAAAATAAATTTTCCAACAAAATATTAAATTTTTCAGTCTTTTTTTTTCCTTAAACAATATTAAAATTCATTTAACTAGTTAACAACTACTTTGCAGTAAATGCAGCTGTCACAACTTCCCCCCTTCAAGGTAACACTATCCTCAGTGTTTCACTCTAGCTCTGAAAAGAGCTCTGGATAAAATTCACAAAAAAATTTTTCATCCTCACAAGTAGCCTCATCTGGGCCAAAGCTCTTTCACTGCACTTTAACATGGGTGATAACTCTCTTCTGGAGCATAATTTCCCTCAGGTCAAGTATGTGTTTTGACTCCACCAAAAACTCGCCGGCTAGCTCTATCTACAAACAACAAAGTTTCTTATCACATTCTCATAAAGAACTCATATTTCAGGTTAGGATTTTTAATTCTATTCTACATGTATATTTTTCCAATGTATTACGCGCTTCAAGTCATGCACATAACGCTTCAGCAGGGACACATGAAACACATTGTGTACCCGAATGTGACTGGGTAAAGCCAACCGATAGGCCACAGGTCCTACCCCTTCCAAAATTTGGAAGGGTCCATAGAACCTGGGAGAAAACTTGGCACAAGAGGTCCACCGCAAGGTACTCCTCTTGGGTTTGATCCTTACATACACATGGTATCCCACTTCGAATTCCCAATAAGACCTCCTTTTATCTAGGTAGATCTTATGTCGATTTTGTGTAGCCTGTAAATTTTGTCTTATCTTCTTTACTTCTGATTCCATTTCAGCCAACATATCTAGTCTTAACATTAATTTTATTTTGGGGCTGCTCCAATTTATGGGTGTGCGACACCGCCTCCCATACAAGGCCTCGAAAGAACTCATCTTAAGGGACTCTTGATAACCATTTTTGTAAGCAAATTCAACAAGATGCAAATAGTATTCCCATTTGGTTGGCTACTGCATCACATACATGCGCAGCATTTCATCCAACACTTAGCTTACTCGCTCTGTTTTACCTTCTGTCTAGGGATGATAAGATGTACTATATTTTATTTGGGTCCCTAGGCTAGTAAACAAAGTCTTCCAAAATGTTGATGTAAAATTAACAACCCTGTCTGAGATAACCATCTTCGGAATACCATGCACCTAAAAATTTCTCTCATAAAAATGTCTTCTATCTCTAGAGTCTTGTAATTAGACTGCATGGGTATAAAATGTGCAGATTTACTCAATCTATCAACTACCACCATGATGGAGTCATTGTGCTTCTTTGACCATGGTAATCCTATAATGAAGTCCAGGGATATAACCTCCCACTTAAATTCAAGTACGGGTATGTGCTGCAAAAATCCTTTGGGATGTCGATGCTCCACTTTCACCTGCTAACACTCCAAACATTTATTTAAATATTCAAAAATATTTTTATGCATACGAGGCTAGAAATATACCTTTCTTATAGCAATTAACATTTTCTCATATCTTGGGTGACCTGCAAAATTAATTTTATGATATGCATGCATAATCAGCTCTTTTAGGTCCACACGGTTTGGAACATACACCTTTCCTCTAAAGGTTAGCATCTGTTCATTATTTACGCCATACTCAGAAATACTTCCTTTCTTTCTGGCCTCTTCCATTTGCTACCATAGGAATTGATATTTCAGATATTTTTGTGCTTCTTCTTTCACTTGCTCTAAGAATTTAATTTCAATATGATTGTAATAAAGCTCATAAATACAATGTAGCTTCCTACTTAAAGCATCAACCACCTATTTTCCTTACCTTTCACATGTTGGATGTCATATCAAACACACTTATAAATGCATTCCATCTTTCCTGTCTAGAGTTTAAATTAGCTTGCTTGAAATAACTAGTCAAGCTGCTATGATCTGTTTTTAGCACAAACTTTTTTCCCAGAAAGTAGTGTCTCCATAACTGGAGTGCATGTACTACTGCTATTAATTCCAGATCATAGGAAAAATATCGTTTTTCATGATCCTTCAACTTTCTTGACTCATAAGCCACTAATTTACCTTCCTTAGATAGAACTGCCCCAAGACCTTCTTTACTAGCGTCTGTAAAAACTTCAGATTCCTTGTTGGGGTCAGCTACCCTCAACACTAGTGCAGTGGTCAAAAGTTTCTTCAACTTCTCAATGCTGTTTTGACACTCAACATTTCACTTAAATATTTTTCCTTTACTCTGCAAAGAGGTAATGGGAAAATAAATTCTAGAAAATCCCTCAATGAATCTCTGGTAATACCCATCTAATCCCATAAAGGATTGAATATCTGCCATATTTTGGGGTACTTGCCACTCCATGATTGTCTTGATTTTCTCTAGATCAACAACAAACCTTTCTACTGAAATGACATGGCCTAAGTACTGGATTTCTATTTTAAAGAAATCACATTTGTTGAACTTAGCATATAGCTGGTGGTTTCTTAGCATTTCTAATACAATCCTTAAATGTTCTCTATGTTCTTCCTGGTTTTTGGAATAAATTAAAATTTCATCTATGAATATAAGTACAAAATTATCCAGGAAGGGATGAAATAATCCATGCATTAATCTCATAAAGTTTGCTAGTGCATTTGTTAAGCCAAAGGGTAACACCACAAATTCATAATGCTCGTACCTCGTATGGAATGCATTCTTACAAATGTCTTCATCCTTGATTCAGATCTGGTGATATTCAGATCTTAAATATATCTTTCAAAATATTGTGGCCCCCTTCACTTGATTAAACAAATCATCAATATTGGGTAGAGGATATTTATTCTTGACTGTTAACTTGTTAAGCTATCTATAATCCATGCACATTCGCATGGTTCTGTCCTTCTTCATCACAAACAACACTAGTGCTCCCCAAGGGGACACACTTGGACAAATATACCCTTTGTCCAATAGTTCTTGTAACTGCATTTTTAATTCAGTTAATTTTAGAACACTCCTTCTGTAAGTATCCCTTGAAACAGGAGATGCTTCTGGCATTAATTCTATGGTGAAATCAATATCTCATGTTGGTGGTAATCCAGGAATACTTTATGGAAAAACATCCATAAAATCTTGTACCACTGGTATGTTCTCCATCATCGGTACTTTTTCCTTGGAATTAGCATATCCTACCTGAATATCATATATCTAGCATCCCTTCCTTATACATTTATTCATTTGGGATGTTGTAATTGAATGTAACTGTACTGGCTTCTTGATTCCATGAATCTGCTTGCGTGTTCCATCCTGCATTTTGTAATAAATGATCTTTTCCTTGTAGTCCACTAAGGTCCAATGTTTTTCTAGCCAATCCATGCCCAGAAAAACATCATTGGACACTAATGGTAGTATGTTCAAGTCCACATTCAGTTGTTGTTCTTCAATTTCTATTGTACAGTTTGCTCCTGTGGCTAGTTGTACCATCCACGAGTGTTTGAATTTATGTTCTTTCAATTTACACATTTCCACTATTTTGGGACTAACATAACTTATACTTGCACCTAGGTCTACCAAAATAGAAACCGATTGAGACAATAATTTACCTTCCAACTCAATCATTTTTGGCTGATAATTTGCGTGTCGATCCTCCAATGCTGCGTTGATACGAGGAGTGTTTCGCGCCACATCACCTACTGTAGAAGCTTCTTGCAAGTTTGCAACCGTGTCATTTATTTCTCAATGTGGGCAGTTTTTATAATAGTGTGCCTCACCACACCCCCAACACTGTAGAGGTGGCTTGGTCACCTGCCCTTGCTCAGGTTCGTTGGATGCCTCTGTAGGTTTCTCTTCTACATGCCATCGAGTTCTTTGATTATTTTTGCCAATTTTTTTACTAACAAAACTTCGTGCAGAATTCTTAAAATTATTACTTTTGGCGCCTTTGAAAGTTGAGCTGTTTTTCTGTCCTTTCCTTGGTTGCAAACTTTTTCCAATCTCCCCTTTAGCCTTAGACTGTTGATAGCACATCCAAGCCTTACGGATGGCTTCAAACATAGTTCTAGGATTTACAAACTCAATTTTTTCTTTCATATGTGTTGGCAAGTTGCTCAAAAATATTTGTACCTTAGCCTTTTCCTCTTGAAGGTATGGAAAATATCGTAAAAAGGAGGTGAACTTGGTGATGTACTCATCCATAGTCATATGTCCTAGTTTCAAATCATGAAATTCCTTTAGCTTTCTCATCCTAGAAACGTTCTACTAAATACTTTTCTTTAAAATATTGTTGCAACGATTCCCAAGTGACATTTTATTCCTCAATGCTACGAACATTCTTCACTTCTTCCCACCATAGAGTGGATTTTTCCCTTAACTGGTATATGGCCAATCTAGCCTTCAGGTTGCTACTGTATTTATAGACCTGAAAATACTTTTTCACGTTTATTAACCATGCCTTTGCTATTTCCTTAGCTTCACCATCAAATTTTGGTGGTTTTATCTTCTGAAACTCCCCCAGAAGCTCTAATTTCTTCTTCTTAACCTCTTGCTAATCTCACAAATTACCTAATTTCTTGGTGTTATATTTTTCTTGTTTTCCATCACCTTCTTGCATGCCCCTATCAGCACTAGGGTGTTCCATTTCTTGATTTTTCTTCTCTGACAAAATTTTTAGTATATTTTCCTGCTCTTGCATTAATCGTTCATTATCCCTTCAAACTCATACCATATCTTCCTGTAGTTAGTGTATTGTATTCAACAGTATGCTAGTTTCATGTTGTTGTTCCTCCAACAGTCTACTTGTTTGCCGGTGTTGATCGACACTCAGCTGAACCCACATATCAGGGTTGACAACTGGTTGTGTCTGGGGTTCCTTGGTGTGCTGGGGTGGTTTTTGCGTTGATCCCTTTCTCATAATGTTTTGTGTTATGCTTCTATTTTGTGCATTAGTATATACACAACATAATTTGTTAGTTGAACATTAGGGTACCAGAGTAGGAACATTGCTCTGATAACACTTGTAACATATACACCCAAAAAAATAAAATAAAAATTACTTACCCCTCATAAACATAATTACCTTAACCATATGTATCTTTTAAAATGTCACAACATTACTTAACTTAGAACATCACATAATTACATTCACTAAACTAATAATTAATCAAATATTCAAACTTCCATTTTTATTATAAGGTTACATCTAACTTACGAACCCAACCATTTTACCATATTTAACATGACATATCACTCGAAATAATATCATAAGGCCAAGTCTGGTTTAAAGGTTTTGTTATAAATTTTTATTACTAGAGCCAAACCTACCATTATATTGACATTAAACAAATGCATGAACCATATCCTTGGTCCTGATGGTGTTATAGCTGGCATAACATAGAAATTTAATACAAACTATACTTGGAATTACTCCACACAACAGTTGTAGGATCCGTTGTTATGATGCACGGGTTTCAATAGTACCTAGTTAGATTTGCACCGTCGATCTCCTTGTGGATCAACGATCCACATTTACGGTAGGAAAGTCCTGAATCTCCACGCCCAGCCCTAACTCACTTTGTCATTTCATTCTTGGTCTTTGTGGAGAAGCTCCTTCGACTCTGAGGTATATTTTTGCGACGAGATGCAAACCTTGCTGCCTATGCTTTGGGGTTTTTTCACTTACAGTGATGGCCATGAATTTTTTGACTTGTTTATTTCCACGAGCTTGAGGGGGGGTTGAAACACCCAACTAAATTGCTGCAAAATGGAGAAAAATCTCTGCGACAAGGTAATGAAGCTCTGGGTATTGGTCTTCATTCTTCCATGGCCATCTCTTCGAGTTTCTGCTCGTTCTTCAAATACACAAACAGGTAGGAATTAACCCTTTCCCAATTTCGTTAATTATATTATTCACTTTATTTTTCATTGTAAACAGGAATCATATCACTCTGTTGTTTAATTTATTGAGTTCATTGGTTCTATTACGTTATCATGCTGCTTAGTTTGTTGATCTGGAGGAACGAGGGAACCTCTTTACCAAGCTAACCTCTCTCCCATTTTTCTTAATAAATTGTCTTTCCTTATCTAGTTTTATGGTTAAATATTTAACACTTACACTTGCTCACTGCAATATCTTCATTTCTTTGATACTTGCAGGTCGGTATTCTCAACCTCAATGGAGGAGTCTTCCACACCAAATATTTGCATGTCATTTGCTGGATCTTGTCTGGCTTCTAGATGATGTAATTACTTCTCCTTCCGGGTACATCGAAGGAATTTTCCTTATGACCGAGGTCTTTCATCCTATGCGAATTTTAAGGATTTAATTGACAATCTGTACTTATTTATTCTGGAATTTGTAATTTATTTATTTTGGAATAGTTCATTTATTACTGTAATGACAGTAACAATTCTTCTAGTTAGGGATTTAGACCCTGGATAGATTTTTGCGCATATACTCTGTTCCGAGATATTTTATGTGATTATTATTTTATATAAAGCTTATGGTTACGTTTTCTCCTGTACATAACCTCTATACTTATTTTTCTCCAAATGGAAGTAGCTACCATAGTGAGAATTCATTCTTTACAAGTCTTCTTATATAGACAGTGTGCTTATAAAATTAGACTATGTATCTTATTTCTATTTTACTTGCAGATGGGTGGTTTGTCATTTAAGAATGGTTTATTTCCTTCTCGATATTTTCCCGCATTTAGCTTATGTTCCTGTACATTCAATTTTTTCATATTTATTCGTTGAATCTTCGAGTGCAAACTCAATTTTTAGGATAAATTGCACCTTTCTTATCTTGAATCTATTTTCTCGCATATACTTTCTTTGTTTTTTAAATTTACTAGAACATTCCACCAAATTATAAATTTCTTAGGTTTTTCATGGTGGCCAGACCACCTATTCTTTAGTTCGAGTATAAAAATGATAGGGGAAAAATGATGCGGATCGGGTTGGGGTTTTATCCCGTATCCAATACCAACGACTCATCCCACACAACCATTGATAAGTCTGGTTTTCATATGAAATATAAACACGGTTTGTTTTTACATAGACTTCATATAAAAAAAAAAATTCATCTTTGAAAATCATATGGACAGAATATTGAATCCTGTATAAAGCTACAATATACTTGTTTATTTGGCTTATTGATAATAATCTATTGTATATATTTTCTTTAAAACAATACCCATAGCAAATCTGTAGCATATACAGGTTTATAAATTGTACAGTAGTAATATGCAGAACCCTGTAACTATTTTTTGAGTTAATCATTTTCATTATCTTACTATTTTTCCAATATAAGACAGATTCAAAGAAAACGATAATCTTTCTCCTGAAATTAAATAATAGGTTTTCTGTAAATAAAACTTAGAAATATTCTAGTGTTGATTAATAGATAAAATAACTTATATAGAAAACGTAGTTGGTTGTTGGTATCCACCCAACCTTTAAGAGAGGCTATTACATTCTCTGCTTGCCCCAGTTCTCCACCCTAAAGAGGTATGGGTTGACAGTATCTTTTCTGTTGTGACTTTAGGACTCCAAGTCCAGTCAGGGCTAGAAATATTCAGGAATTTACTAAGTGTTTTTCTACTAGTCTCTACCAGCTCAAGAAAAATCTCCACACTTCCTTCACCTATGAACAGAACCCTTATTCCTCAATGGTATGAGTCTCTTATCCCCAGAGGAGCAGGTAACTATTTAAACTTTCCAACCACCTTTTCAGTTCTTGGAAAACATTTACCCATCAACCCTTTTTCACTTTTACTTTCCACAACCAATTTTATTATTCATAATTAAAAGGAAGGAAAATAACTTTCTCCAGCCAAAATATTAATTTTCACAGTCTTTTTTTCTTTTTCTTTAAACAATATTAAAAGTCATTTAACTAGTTAAAAACTAGTTAGTGATGTATACTATATTAATTATAAAACTAAACTAATATAATTGTTAATTATTATCATGTTTTATTATAAAAATATATTTAGAAACAAAATATATGTTATTATATTTATAATTCACATTTAATTATTAAATCATAATAATAAAACAAAATAAATTTAAATATTTATGATTATATGATTTATTGAAATTTAAAAAATATAAAAATGTAATTAAGAAAATATCTTAAATTAAATTAAAAACTACTATTTTTCTATTATATATATATATATATATATATATATATATATATATATATGCATACATGTATATATGTATATATATATATGTATATATATATATATATATATATATGTATATATATATATATCTACTCCATATATATATAGAGATATTGAAATATAATGTCAATCATAAAATAAAAAATTGAATGAAAAAAATAATATAGTAGTGTAAACATTTTAATTGATTTAAAATAAAATAAAAAATGAATGTAAAAATAACAAAATAAAATTATGGTATTGAGAATAAATTCATGGAATATAGATCTTGTTTGAAAGGTGAAATTAAATCAGCTTGAGATCCATTTTAACTAGGAGCCACAACACATTGAGAAAGATCAAATCTCTTTTCACAAAATAAAAAATAAACTTATAAAGATAATAATAATAATAATATGGTATTGAGAACTAATTCAGGGAAGAATATAGCATATTAAAGGGTGAAATTAAACTAGTTTAAATCCATCTTAACTCTAGAACTACAAAGCATCCAAAGAGATTTGTTCCATTTAGAACTTTAGTAGATCGGTGTTAAGATGAAAATCTAGGTATGGTTATATATATATGTATGTATATATGTATATATATGTATATATATATGTAGCATAATATCATAAATAAATCAAATAAAAATAATAAATCAAATCTCCTTTCACTCTAAAAGAGGTTTCTATTTCAAGAGATTTGATTCGTCCCCTAAATCCATTTTAACTCTAGAACTACAAAGCATCCCCATAGATCAAATCACTTTTCACTCTAAAAAGAGATTTCCATCTCAAGGGATTTGATCCATCTAAAACTTGGTAGATCGGGTTGTTAAGATGAAATCTAGGTTGGTTATATATATAATCAAGCTAGTATGGTAGATATGATGTAGCATAATTTCTAAATAAATAAAATAATAAAATAATAAATCAAATCTCTTTTCACTTGTAAGAGGTTTCTAGAGATTTGATTCGTCTCAATATTTGGTAGATCTGATATTATGATGAAATCTAAATTGATTATATGAATTTCCTACTTATCTATTTTATCACATATTTTACAATTATAAAATACATTAATATAATTTTAATAAATTTATAAAATATATACTTAATAAAAAATATAAATATATACCACTAGTAAATTATATTTAACAAAAATAATAATATATTATTATATTTATAAAAACACATTTAATTATTAAAACATAATCAAAATAACATACAATAAAATTAAAAAATATATAATAATTTTTTAACTTAAATTTCAAATATATTTAAATCAATATTTAAAAAGTAGATATTATTAAAAAAAACATTTCAAAATATATTTGATTAAATAATAATAATCATATATTATTTCTATTTAAAACATATTATTATAAAAACTTAACTTTAAAATTAAAACATTTAAAAATAAAATGTTTTTATTTATTTATGAATAATCTCTTATAAAATTGTAATGGAATAAATGTATAGTAAAATAAAGTAATAAAATATTATTTTATTAAAATTTAAAATGTATATGGTTGATTCATTTAGTAAATGTGGCTTATCGGACGAGAAATGAAAATGAGCTAAACATCAGCCATAAATATTTTGATGTGAGTAATTGAGAAATGTCTAAAAACAAAAGTTACTCCCCTTGCAAAAAGGCTCAATTGTGAAACTACACACGCACAGCTCACGAGTATATGTATATACGTACACATACATATGCACTTTAGATACATACTTTGTACAAGCAGATTACATATACATACGTACATACACATGTATTATATGTAGGTTCTGTAGGTTTAGTGATCCAATTTATTTTAGATGCTATCTGCTAAAAAGATTACTATGAGCGTTATGAACGCTATTATTGGTGATCTATAATCAGGGCATAGAATAAAGTTACATTTCACACACACCTATGAGCAGACATGATTATGTCGAAACTACGTGTTAAATGAGACTGTTTCAACTTTATAGCTATGTCAAAGCATCAAATTTGGTTTATGATACAGATACTCGTAATAAGTTAGTGCTTTAAATCGACAGCTCCTAAGCATGAAGAGAAGTAACAAACTATTTCAAGTCCATTTTCACAGGTCTTTAAAGATAAGATCCACAGAAGTAGCATTGGAGCAAATAAGACCTGACTTCTGCATGTTAGTGGTTTTGACAGACTGTGGCGATGTAGAACATGTCATACACACGGTTGTCATAGCTATTAATAGGGTTTTGGAGTGCAGTAGATTTCTCCTTCGTACGATTAGAAATAAGGGCTCAATGTCTGATTTGTCTCATAACGAATCGATTTCTTGGCAATGCCATCATCAATCATGGATGACTAATCGCTTTGCCTAACACATTGGATAATATGGCATGTCTCCTTCCAATGTGGAAATCTTGATTTGCCACATGTCACTCATATTTGAAAACTTGGCATGCAAAAAGACCAAATCTAGGTGACACATGTCACTTACACATGGCATCACCATGTAATTAAATTGTGACATAACCCCCTAAGTTATCATAGTACTTTGATATTTTGGTTAATTAGATGTTTCTAGGTTCCAAATTTTTAGTGCCATCATGTCATGCTTGTTGTTAATAGATCAAATTATTCCAACTAACAATTGTTTCTTGGGGGCCATGCCAAACAAGGATTTTTCATAATGATTCATCGCCATTCCTCGAGGACTTGATATGTTAATATTTTTATTTTATCATTATAACCATCTCTTTGCCCCCCTCTCTCATAAACTAGGGCTAAGGATGGGGGCTAAACAAACTCTTAAAATTTCAAATACTCCACCATATGAATGTGGAATACTACCTAAATTTTCAAAAGAGTTTCATTCCTAAAGGGTTTAGTCCAAAAAATCTCTTAATAGCTTGAGTTACAGGGGTCAAACCAAAAACATTTCCTTTTGGCCAAAGAAACAGGCTTAGACCCGAGATCCCTTACCCACTTAAGTTGTTCATAAAGGATTTACATTTCCCTTAATATTTATTTGGTGAAATCTTCCATACTAAACATTAGATGTTCTTTCCTTTTGAATCTGTCCTTCCTCATTAGCGATTATAATCTTTCTTACTGGTGGAATCATTAACAAAACCTTCTAATATTTACATAAAGTTGAAGGATCCTTTGGCCTATCCAGGGCATCCTAACATTTTTATTCCAAATCATAGGGAATAATGATTTAACCAAATCTTAATAATAACTAGGACTACCAACCTATCAATCCTTCCCCTTTGGAAACACACCATCCATCACAAAAAGTCATAAATGATTACAAGTAGGCATGTAAAATTAGCATAGTAAAAAACATCCAAGGATAACCTATGAATTTATGAACAGAAAACACATAATTATCTCATTTAACATAGATGAGAGGATTCGATTTCTACAAAAATTCATATTCATGAAGGAATGTATTTGAACATTTAGGCCGATTATGTTTAGCTGCTCAACACATTGATCATGCATTTTGAATATTCATTTAAAACCATACAAATATCAAACATACCATTGTACACATACATGGTGAATCCTAAATAATATTTAAATATGAAGTATTGAGAAAAAAATTGCAGTTAATTTATATGAAAGGAATACACTTATCTATTCCTCTTAACTTTTTTGGAAATTGAATAAAGGGATGTCCACTCTCCACCAAATCGTAAGATAAGCTACACTACATATTTCTTACAAGTATCCACTCCCCAAACCATATCCAATGTATAATATGTGTTTCATTTAGTGAATAGAAACAAGAGTTTAATTCGTTTATAGAGTATGAAGAAAAATTCCTTCATTGGCTAGGAAAATAGGGATGCCATCATGCAAGAAATTTTTTTGGGTTGATCGAAACAACAAATATGGCCAAATTCTGTAATCCCTAATATTTTCCTTTACATAGTGCTTCATGTACATAAAACATAACCAAAAATTATTTAGTTCTTTTTAATTTATTAGATTGAAGCATAGGCATATCTCTTTGGTATCCTCATCTAACACATTTCAAGATTGGACTTGTGGTCCAACTTCCAATATCAGGGTTTACAATTCTCCGGCTTTACAATCATTTTTGTATTTACAACAATTCAAGCCTCTTTTTTTTGTCTAATGTCTCTAGTCACTATAATACTACAAACTCAACAACTTAAAATCACAAAACTAACTTCCTTATCCGTAATGAGAACTACTTCATTCATGAGAGGTTTAGGGTCCCCTTCTCAGGCTGAAGAGTCAACAAAGAATTTGTTGTAAGGTGCATAGCTCATGCGTGGGTAGTTCATTACCTCCTCTTCCCATTCCTCCCATAACTGCATATTAGTTGGTAGTTCATCTAGAACACCTTGGGTCATGAACATTTTTTTTGTAAGTTTGGCTAGGACTACATCTTCATCAACATGTCCAGATACATCACCATGATCGTGGAAGGGAATTGAACATGTGATGAGTGTCCGAACAACCCGCCTCATCACCATTTAACCAAGACCCCCACAAACTGTCTTGAACATTAGTTTTAACAGTATAGGAAACATCACAATCCCTCGAATAAGATTTATAATCAATCTATTCTTGTCCTAATCTTCAACTTTATAAATTTATAATTATATTCTCAAAATATTTGCATCAAATAGTTGAGCAAACCCATCCATGTTGGCTCTCCAACATTGTCATCTTTCATTTACATTATAAAAATTTGGAATTATAACAAAGGATGTTACATTCCCATCCCACTTAAAAAACCATCCTCATTGTTCTATTATCTTTAGAACCAAACTTTTACATAAAACGAAAAATGGGTATGCCTTCTATGGAAACCTCTAGTTTCCATTTTGCTTCACGTGGTCCAAAGTGCTTCCATTGCACCTTGACTTACACGGAGCATGGTCATCCTATTTGTTGATTATCCATTGTGGTTTTGGATATAATTCACCCTTATATTCCACCTATATCAAAGTCCAATCAATAATATGGTTAACATCATTTTATATATATTTTAATCTAAAGATATATAAAACACATCATGTTCCTTCATTGTTGGAGGAATGGTGAGTTTGTATGCTACTCGGACCCACTCTTTAAGATCTGAAATGGTTCATAGTATCTTGGTGTTAACTTGGCACAAAATCCCACTCTTAAATAAATTTTTTTTCGCTAATTTTGAGATACACATGACCTCCTATTCATAATTCCTTATTTGGTGTTTTTTGGTCTAAATAACTCTTATGTTGGTCTTGTGCGACCTTTCAATATTTTCCTTATGCTAGAAACTTCCTATTCCATTTTATTTAACATATCTTGCCTAAGTGTGACTTTATCCACTATACTACCCTATTTTATTTGGATATTTCATGTACTACCATATTGAGCTTCGAAAGGGTCTCATCTTTAACAATTTCTTTGATAACCAAATGATTATAAGAAAAAATCCACCAAAGGAATAAATTGTTCTCATCTCTTAGAGTTGATGCATAACATACATATTGAGTATGTTTTATAATATTCTTTTTACTCTTTTTGTTTTTTATATATGTCTCGAGGGTGTTATATTGTGTTGACCAAGGCCTTAGACCCTTCTCTCTCCTATCTAATAGCAAGACACATGGAAATATTCAATTGGTCCAAAGATAATGACAAAGGTTGATGATGTAAGAATTACATGGTCGAATCGAGAGGTGGACACATGGCAAGAAAATTCAATTCTTTGGGTACCCAAATGGCTCATTTTTTAGTCACATGTAGAATAATCACATGCCAACATGTAGCATAGTTGATGTCAACATCATGTCATACCGGAAGCATGACCTTGCGCTCTTGGAGAAGTGTAGAGGAAGATCGATGGGATGATTGGGCATCGAGCCGATAGGGTCGTGTGTCGGGGACAACCCAAACTTGGGAGCTTTTTTTATTGGCTCTTAGTTAACGAGACGACCCCATGGAATAACTCATCTCACTAGGTCCAATGCGAAATAATTTAATTCTTGCAAAGAGAATTGGCTGAGAAGAAAGCATCAAGATACGTCTACTAATAAGAGAAAAAGCAACTACCAATAGAGAGGTTGTTAGGAAGATCCCATTGGAATCTAAGCCCATTGGTCAGATCCCTGAAATTTTATGAGGCATAAAGGGAATGCATCCGTAAAGAAAATTAGGAATGTGTTTCTATATGTGGAAATTAAGACCGAGGGACATGGAGGTTTATGAAGAAAATAAGCCATCAAAAGCTTAAAAAAGGGATTAGTGTTAAAGGGCCTACTCAGAGGTCATGACACATGGTGCTATGATGGAAAGAAAATAGGGCATCAACAAAAATGTGTTATAACCCTATTTTCCACTCCATTATAGTGAGAGAAACCCAAGTTTATATTACCTTATTTTTTTGGCTAAAAATGCATCCTCTTTTCCACCTTTTCTTTTACATATGTGAGATTTATCCCATGTTAAAAGGGTTAAATTACACAATTGAGCAATTTCTCATAATTATTTTTCCAAAATATTATAATTATGAGATAATAATTATTTCATAATTGAGATAATTGAGAAAAATCTTATAATTGTGAAAATGGTTTCTAGAGTTTGTGATTCCCAGGAGATCAACTTGACCACTGTAATATCCAAAAAATGGGAATGCAGCAATACACGAACACAAATATGGAATAAAAAATGATAAATAACACATAAAATGTGTATAAAACACATAGCCATCAATTACATGTACAACAACAAGAAATATCGATCCATTATATCAACCAAAAGTGGGGAAAAGCGACGAATTTTGACCATAAAAACGATTATATTCAGAAAATTGTGTTATAATAGGAGAAAATAATGTTAGGGATACCCTTAGCTTATGTAATTTTTGACTCACACCCAAAAAAAATATTTAGAAACAAATCTCTTTTTTCTTATTTAAACGAGATCTCGTCAGATATGGCTTAAAAACACTAAAATCCCATGACTTGACTAAACAAATAAATTTTTCAAACATGCACATCGTCATTTTAAAGAGGGTTTCTAAAAAAATATGCTAAAAATATCAGAACTAGAGTTTATTTAATCAAATCATGAAGAAAAAATGAGGATCTAGCTCCTTTTACACATTGCTGAAGATAACTCGACAAGGGTTTCATGAAAGCACAATGTACAAAATGTTAGATCTGTAGATCTGGATCTGAAAAGGATGCATTATAACTAAAGTATATGTATATGTACAGCTAAATAATACAAGGAATGAAGGAGGATCCTTCTTACAAACTTTTAGGAGAAAGTGTTGGCCTTTTCCCCCTGAGAAAGCAACTCAAGATTGAGGGATTAACCCTCTCACACTGCAACACTACTAGTAAATGACACTAGTTCTGGAAAGGGATTGCAAGATGATGGAATTCCTTTGTCCAAGTGCCAAGATACGAAAAATATTCTCTTGAGCCTTCCTTACTAATCTCCCAAAGTAAAGGAGGGTCCCTCCTTTGAAAAATGAGTGCGAGTGAAGTGGTGTTGTGAACCCTCACCGCAACACCCTGCAACACAACGTTATACTACTATAGAAATAATGTTGTAGTTGAAGGAGTATGCTTGGCCTCAAGCCTAGATGTGAGGCAAATCGAGTACAATCTCCTTCAGAGGCCTCTCAAGAAAGGAGAAGGATTTCCCACTAGGAAATCCTTGTGCTAAGCGACGAAGAAACTCCTCTAAACGAAAAGAGAATGCGGAAAATTCTAAGTAGAAAAAATCAAATATCATTCATAAGATGCTTTTGCTATGGCTGCCTTTCGCCTCAGTTTATACATGTGTGAGCCTTCTTGCCTTGGGCCCCACTCAATTAAGGTTTCCTCCACCAAGGAATCTTCCTCCCAATATCTCTACGTTGTCTCACAATATGATCTCCCACCTCCTATCCCAGCTGTTGACTTGGTCAAACTTGACCTTGTCCACATGCAAAGTCCCTGTTCACACATGAAGGTGTGAAATCCAGCTTTTATGTTGATCCCTTTTCACATTATGAGGATTTTATTCATATTTTTATTATGCATGGGCCTCCTTACCCATTTATTTATCTCTAAGTGAAAACAACAAAAATTTAATATTCCAATTTGCCTGCATGCAAAATTTTTGAATATTATAGACCCACTTGTGTATGAGTTTCCGTAGGGATCCATTATTGTATAAGTTTCCTAACTTCTCAAGCCCCTGGGTGTCTAGATACATTCTCCCCAAAGGATAGAATAAACCTATATAATATCACCAAGAGGAAAGGGAGAGGTGAGAGTGGGAATTATATTTGCAATGCCTCTATTTTTCTACTAGAGAGAGAGCTTGTGAGGATCTTATTACTTGGGTATTTATCTTCTTGCTCATCTCCTTGTTACAATGGGGAGACTATGTCGGATCGTGAAGAGAGGCTTTGAGGGTGAAGGTATATGGTTGTAGTCTGATTTTTTCATGATTAATAGAAATATATGTTCCTTCCTTATATATGTTTGTAGTTAGCATGATTTATAGCTTTATTTATATGATATTTTTATCCAACGATATTTTGAGGAAGGTCGCTTATTGTCTCTTTTTTTATAGTTGTGTGTAGGGATTGATATAAAGTAAGGACAAAGTTAGATCACTCGAGCTGGATCGTGTGAATCTTCATTAGACTCAAAATCCTTCCCCCATATGGCAGGAGGCAAAGGTGCACACATATTTCCTTGTAGTATATAGAATGAAATGCATGATGCATGTTTGATTATTTGGGTTGGGACACTATTATATCTCTATTGATTTTTTCTTTTGTTGTCTAGTGATCTCGATTTGGACACGAGATCATAGAGAAATAACTTCTTTATCATGTGAATTTAGATGCAAAAAAAGGGGGCTATAATTCAAAGGGATGAAAATTTATAATTTATAGCATTTTTCTAAATCATACTCAAGCTTTTTCATGAAACAATATGGAAACTTGATGTTCTAGCAATAGTGTTAAATACTTTGGTAGCATAAGTTAATGGAAAATGTTTGGGCTTTGGATGAACAAGTCAACAAGTTTTAAAGGTTTGGTATTTAAGCCAAATATAAATATAAAGAGGACCAAATTTCTAAAATAAAGAGGGCTTGAGGTATGTTGGTAGCATGGATGAAGTTAGTGGCTAATTTAGAAGTGAAATTCAAATTTGGAGGATCTCCAAAATGGAAAGGAGTAGTACTAAAACCTATAACAAAGTTAAAATTGTTAAAATTAACAGTTTAACCTAGAATTAAGCCCAAAAAATTGGATGATAGATTGATAAGTTAAGCACACATACAAAATACAAAAATAAATAGGACAAAAGGAAAAAATTAAAGGCATATGAAAAGATTCAATGCAAGATTAACTAAAATTTCATGCAAAAAATATAGAAAAGAAAAAATATTTATAAGAAAACTTGATCAAGAAATTTGGATAGTTCTTGTGATCAAGTTGAGGTGAATTTGTTGGTGTTATCGATAATCAAATATTTATAAAGGTATTGGTGATTGAGGATAAAATAGTGTTATTGTGAAAGAAAAGAAGAATCTCATGGTTACAGTATGAAAATGGATGAAAAATGAATCATTGAGCATCAAACAAGTTGTATTTTGTAGATCACGGATTTGTTTCTCCCTTCATTGTGTGATGGTAAATATTTATGGGTTGGTGCTCATTTTAGTTGTAGTTGATAAATCAGGGGAGTTATAGTTTCCTAAAAGTTGAAGCCAGAGACTTGTAATATGAGTTGTAGCTTGCCCTCGTGAAGTAATTGAAGAGACATTTTCAAAAATTTATTTATGTTCCTTGTATATTACTAAAATTATTTTTATGTCGTACTCATGTGAGTAAAATTTTTATGATATCTAATATTATTGATTGATGGAAGATCCACAAATTTCATTATTATGGTTGATGTTTTTCGAACCTCTAATCGGGTCCATTCTCAAGACTTTGATGAAGTGTGAAGAGCAGGAATAATAAATATATGATGAATATGTCATTCTGCCCTAATTGACTAACAAAGACAATAATTATTAGAGATACCATGATATAAGTTGTAGTAGTTTGTTATATTAATGTCTTTAATATAACTTTATTAATTAAGGTGTTTTATTTATATTTCACAATATTCTTATTAATATATAAAATTATGTATATAAATATTGATTAAGATTAATATTAATAATATTATTATTGTATTTATATTAATATTATTAATAAGAGAATGATTTATATTAATAATTTTATAGTGTAACAATAATTTATATTATATTATATGCCTTGTATGTTATATATTATATATGAGAATTACAATTTAATAATATGATATATATAAGAAATTTAGTTATATTTCTTAATATAATAAATAATATTAATATTAATATTATTAATAAGAGAGTGATTTATATTAATAATTTTATAATGTAACAATGATTTATATTATACTATATGTACCTCGTATGTTATATATTATATATAGAGAATTGTATAATTTAATATTATGAGATATATATAGAGAGAGGTAGTTATATTTATTAATATAATAAATAATATTAATTTGTATTACTCATGTTAAGCTAACCACCTACACCACGATGGGGTGTCGCGACCGAGAAGGCCAGAGTGAGGTGGTGTGTGCATGGATTCAAGACAATGCCTTTCACTCAAGTTCCATCGAGGTGAAAATTAAACCTATCATGCATCGAATCGTTATGGATCCTTGGTGGTATGAGAAGAGGCGTGGAGGAAGCCGAGAGATCTTATCAAGCCTTTGGACAAGGAAAAATGACATTATGCAGGCACCGGGAGATGGTGAAAATCTGCGAGGCAGGTATCTCCTTGTGCAAAAGTGTTGGCACTCAATATACTACTTAAGGTCGACCACGTAGGAAGTGTGGGGGAAGGAAAGCGAGACAACGAGTCGTGGTGGAGCGGATGCTCGTGGGAGCTTTGGCAGCTTGGGGTTCCAAGGAGCGAGAGGTTTGTAAAGGTGGTAATTGTGTTTGGAGTGGTTGTGAGAGAAGGTGCTAAAGCTGGGTGTGCCCATTGTGGAAACTCTTAGTCCGCCGAGGACGAGATCTGTGACAACGAGGCAGCTAGGAGGCTAGCGGTGTTGGTTCGGGCTTCGGAGGCCACGAACCAACAATAATTTTGTGGATACGTAAGCTGGAGGTTACTTCCTTGCACGGTGGAAGAAGTAAAGATTCTTAATATTTGGGATGACTGAAGTATCCCGCAGTGAGTTTTGTGGGCATGCGGTGGCTAGACATGTGGTCGTGAGTACTGTGTGACTCGCATCGCATTTCAATAATTTGCACTGCCGCACACTGAAAGTAGAGGTACAGCAACGGAAGAAGCAAGTTGTGGGAAGGAAAACTTCTATGCCACGACGGCATGGACATGTACGCAGAGAGAGGACTTGGTCACAGGGATGGTCGAGCACTCTAGGCCAAATGGGGACCTCAGCCCAAATTTTAAAATCCATCGAGATTGACACTCCATGGCTTCCATGTGCGCTTCTCTAGCCCTGGCCGCCTGGTCAAGTTGTTGCCAGAAGGCTACACCTGGATGTATTTTCAGCTCAGAACACCGCAACAGCTTCCGAAGCTCAATCTAGACAACATGTCGAAGACAGATGTATGAAGAATGCAACGAGCTCATCACTTACATAAATGATATCCAAGATATGAAAAATGAAATTCTTATCTTCTCTAGAGAGTTTTGTCATCCATGTGTTTATCTGATACCTACCAACATTGGAAATATAGATCAAGCACATCGGCGCAATATTATGATCATTAGGATTCTTTGCAAGGCCACCGATAGCCCCCCCAAATCCTCTCCGCTGAAGCTGTGTTAACTTTGTTTTTACTAGTTTTGTGCTAGAAATAGCACGGTAGTCTTGTGCTCTGTAAACACTTTGAAGACAAGTATGGCATTTTTTGCAACTTGGGATGCTTAGATGTATCACAATGTTGTTTGTCTTGTGATATGAAATTTTGAAATGATAGTATTAATTAGACTTTAAGTAGGCAAAGAAATAGTAGGGCTAACCAATTTTTAGTAATCTCTATCTGTGCTCTCGGTTATTCATGTTATTGGGGTACTTTTTAATCTCAAGAGTCTCCCTTAATTTATTCTGCTATAGAGGCCTTCTTTACTTCTGTTTTTTTTTTTTTGTGTTTTTGTATGAAGAAATGGTGTTTTGTTTTTCTTAGCATATTTTGCAATGGTAGAACTTTTTCCTTTCATGTCTTATGTCTCACTATGCTCCTTGATTATTTCTATCAAGGAACACCCATTTTCTACGATATATAATTTACCATAGGAGCATTCAACTTTGTAAACACCTTTAAATTTTGTGTGGTAAATGCCATCCTTTATAGATATCATTATTTGTTTCATGGTGGTATGGGGTTTAAAACATGTATTAATCTCCTTTTTCTTTAAAATTTTGGCAATTTGTGAGTGCCTCCTTTAAGATAAGGTGGGTATGAAATCTTCTAGGGTTATGGATATTAGGGTTAGGTGAATTATTGTCATGATTAAGATATTTTCGGAAGGCATCCTTAATATGCTTTCATGTTGTATCCAAAGTTTCTAAATACTTTAACTAGATGTTATTTTTCATCAACTTTATGATCATCTTGATATATTTTGAAAGCAACGAATCCAGGGAGTTTTGTGACCCAAATTTCTAAGAGGGATGATGATGTGTGCGACAGGTAGAAGGTATTTTTTTGTGTATATATATATATATATATATATATATATATCATACAATTAGGGTTGAATGACATATCCATCATATATTTATTATTCATAGGCTCTTCTCATACCTCATAAATTCGCAGGAATGGGTCTGCCGATGGAGGTTCTAAAAAATCGATCCATCATAACCAAATACGCTGGATCTTCCCATCAAAAAATAATAAAAAAACATAAAATCTTAAACCATTATATCCTAACATCATTACATAACTGAAATAAAATTTAAGTTGGTAAAATTCCTACAATATTGATTCAACCCCCCCAACCCCAAGTATTATACATGTTTACAACAGAGCAACTATAATAAATTTATGAGTGTAGTTGTACCTATGGTTGGATGGAGAGTGGTTGTCCCTATTTTAATTTCTGCCAATTTCGGAGAAACAAATTGTAATGCGCTGAAGTACCAATGATACTAGTGTATCCCCTTATTGTTTTTGTTGAGTGTATCCCCTTATTATTGTTGTTGTTTCCATGTAGTCCCGATATTTTTTATTATTGTGCCCCATAGAATCTAGCTATTGTTATTGTTGTTGTGCCCTTACATTATTGTTATATTAGGGATTCTGATCTGTCACCCCTTGGACTCCTATATATAGAAGAAGGTTTTCATTTATGGCATCAATAATTGTTCATATATGTGTAAACGGATGCTTCCCCATTGGAGAGGTTGATTTCTAAATTGTTGATATATTTTCTTCTATTTTATGAGTTGGATTTCATAACATTTGATATCATAGTTTGAGACTCTACAATTTCGCTTTCAAACGAGTCATTTAGGAGTTTTCTCTATAACGTTTTTACGACGCTTCGGAGACTTGAAATTTTAACCGGATAGGTCAAAAATATTTATTAAATTTGTATAAAAATTAGACCTCGGTTCACAATATTTTCGGAGATATGATTTGTGGAATTTAGGTTTTTGCGAGCTCAATTTCATCTCAAATAGGTGACCGTGGGAAATAGTCATAAGTTTTGTTTCGGACATTGGATTGGGTGTGTAAAAAATTAATAAATTGAACATACTACATTTATTTTTATCATTTTTAGAGACGAAGGTTGACGAGGAGGACACATGGAACATTATGCAAGTTCTCTCTGAACTAGTCCAAAATTAGCTCATTATGGGGGTGGGCATAACATTACTTCTAAGGAATCAAATTAAGTATGGCCTATGAAATTGGAAAGAAGACTCATAGGGCTACTCTGAGACGAAAGATAAAATATTTTGGATCCGAAATCATGGGAATGCATGATTTCAATATCGAGCTTCTCAAAAGCAAAGGAAAAAGGTGTGTATCTTTTAAAATTGCATAACTTTTGTTTGAAAAATCAATTTCAAATGATTCGAAGGGAATATTGACGTAGATATTATTACTAGGTTCTATAATTCCTCCCAAAATAATTTTACATCCATTAAGCCTAAAACCTCTACTATGACACATGAAGGAAAGTGCAACATTATATATATCAATTGCGGGACCAAGTGCAAAAATTTCTCTCTCAAAAGAGAAACCAAAGAAGAGATAAAAAATGTGACATGAATGGTTTAAAATCAGACATGGATAGATTGAATAATGGCATGGAATTTATAGAAGCCAGTATTTGGGAAGAAACATGGAATATTTGAATAAATACATGGAATGTTTGAAGGAAGGTTTGACAAAGTTACTTTACAAAGAAAAGCTTCCTAATGGAGGAAAGGTACTAGAGGAAACTCATGATGAGAAAAAATAAATTTTGATCATGGTTTCATAGACTCTAAACGTTGGATTGAATACCAAACATACTCCAAATATGAATCTCGGGAAGTTTGATGGAAAGGATCTCGTAACATGGATACAACATATGGAAGACGATATTTTGATCTGCATGATGTCAAAGAAACACACAAAAATTACGCATTGAAACTTTACGTTTAGAACAAAATACATTTGTATGTATTGATGGATTTTCTCTCTTAAAAAAATGTCAACACATTCGATTTTATGGAGGAAATGATAACATATTATGATGATAAAACAACACCCATGGCAATTGATATATCTCCAAACAAAGGGTTTAATGGTGGAGCACATTGAGGACATCAAAATTTTAATATAAGGGAAAATGATATTTTAAGAGGAACACATGATTGATGTCTTCATAGGTACTGAAACAACATCCAACATGAGGTTCACGTTTTAGTATACGATTCATTGAAGAAGGCATTCAAGTTGGCAAGAAAAATTGAAAGAAAATTAGCCTTGAGGAAGCCTAGCACTCACAACTATAAATATGAAGTATTTCTATGCCTAGACTTCCACAACCTATAAGGTAGACACTAGAAAAATTTGAAGCAAAAAAGAAAAATGGATTTTCTATAGTTGTGATACCAAATACACTAAAGGTCATAAGTGTGCGAGGAAAGGGTATTTTACATAGATTGCGAAGAGGAGGAATAAAATGAACAAGAAACTTAAAATAAGAGGATATACGCTTAAGGAACAAGCCTAAGATAAAGAAGAAATAAATAAAACCATATCTTGTAATGAAGTGATAAGAATTAGCACTCCTCAAACTCTCAGAATGAAGGACACGCAGACAAGAACACATACTTTATTCATTCTAAGGTAGAAAAGTAATTTAATTTCTTCTGTAACCAGCACACCGAGTGTCAAGTGATGGTTGCAAATGGAGGAACTAAAAATTGATCTTCAAGTGCCATAATATCAAGATAACCATGGGGGAATATGTATTGAATAGTCCAATGCGCTCCATTCCAACGGGTCATGTTGATGTTGTACCCTAAGTCAATGGTTAAAATCTTTGGATGATATTTTAATTTCAAAATTTTTCTTGAATTTATTTTTCGGAAGGAAAGGAATTTGAATTATGGGGTATCACACGGAAGGCGTGAAATACAATCAGCTCTAATGTCATGAAAATATTATGAATAAAGAACAATGAGGCGTAATTTCACAATTATTCTCACTAAATTCAAACATCAAAATTATCTATTTCCATAGATCTCCAAAACGTATTCAACAATCATTCTAAAATGTTTTAGGCACCCAAAAGGACACCCACCTATTCGTGACCATGATCAAGATATTCATTTAATTCCAATAAGTGTTCCTCCAATCATTGGGCATACAATTCATATTCCCAAAGGAAACCATGATTGAATGTAAGGTTGCATAGATGTTGGTAGTATAATTCAACCTAGTAGAAATTTCTTTCCTGCTCAAACAGGCTATTGGCACACAAGAAGGATGGATCATGGAATATGTATGGATTATAAGGAGCTCCAACAAACTCACTATTAAAAGATAAAATTTTCATCTATAATTGATGAATTATTGGATGAATTAACGGAGGTACATACTTCACAGAGTTGGATATTTATTTTGAATATCATCAAATTAGAATGAAGAATGAAGAGATTAAAAAAAACATCATTTTCAACTGTAGGGTCATTGCCCAATGACTTTTGGTCATGCTTTTGCCTTATTAAACGTGCACCTTCCCTTTTCAAGTTTTGATGAATTAAATTTAAACCCTTCCTTAGAAAATTTGTGTTATTGTTTTTTTGATGATATACTATGTAAAAGTCATGGAAGGGTCATTTGAACATGTTGACATGGTGCTCAAACTATTGGAGGAGAAACAATTATATGAAAAAAAAAAAATCAAATGTTTCTTTGGAGTAGAGGAGGTGGAATATTAGGGTCATATTGTATCTCATGAGGTGTTAAGGTAGACCATAAAAAATTAAATCCATTAGGGAATGGAAAATCCCCATGACCATAAAGCATCTTCGAGGATTGATGGGGTTAACAGGAGGGTATTATCAAGGACTTTGACTTTAAAAAGATTACCTTTGGAGAATATTGACACTATGAAAATAATTACTAAAGAAAGATGCATCTTCTTACCGTTCCAAGAGCAACTAAGATGGTCATGAAAACATATTAAAGAGGCAAATGTGGCTTTTAGGTGCCAAACACTCTAGAAATACTGCATTTTATTGTAGTCATGATGCACCTTGAGAAATGGGTGTGATTGTGGTTTTTAATACAAGAAGGAAGACCCATTTCGTTTAGTCGTCCAATCAAAGGAAAGTTTTACATAAACCTATTTATGAGAAGGAAATGTAGGCAATACTACATGCACTAAAGCAATTGCGACCTTACCTAATGAGAGAACACTTGAAGCTAAGAATAGATCATGATAGTATTCAATAATTTTGGAACAAATATTAATATTACGAAGAGAAGAAAAATGGATCACATAGATGCGGGTTGGGTAGGAAATCATTTACAAAAAAGAGGAAGCAAAATTTTGTTGGATATGCACTCTCGAGAAAGGATGAGGACGTGGAAACATTTTTTGTCTCATTTCTATTATCCAACACAATTGGATAGCTTGATATAATGGATGAATGGAATAATGATGGAGATGTGGACACTCATTTCTAAAATTCTGACAAGATCCTAGTAGATTTCAAACATTTAGTTGGAAAAATGATTCATTGTAAGTACAAATATCTTATATTTGTAGAATTCCCCAACTCATACAAAATATTCTTTTGGAATTGCACACCTCTCCATTAGGAGGGCATAGGAATTTTTAAAAAATTATGTAGGTCAAGAAACAATTTTTTTGGGATGGCCTTAAATATGATATTCAAAGTTTGTGGTTGAAAGTTTGGTTTTTCCAACAGAATAACATTGAGACAATTAAGACCCTAGGTTTACATTACAAACCTTTATCCATTACAAGTCAATGTTGGGAGGAGGTTTCAGTTTATTTTATCACGGGTTTACCCAATTCCAAAGGAAATAATTTCATCGTGTTAGTTGATAGGGGAAACACCAAGTATGCACACGTTTGTGCATTATCTCATCCATTTAAATCTATTCTGATTTACTCTTGAATTTATGAAGTAATTCAAAAGCTACATGGAAACCCAAAAGATTATTGTAAGCAACAAAGATCATTTTTATATGAATTTTTTGAACGGAAATATTTTCTTCTTTGAGTACTCAGGTAGCACATAGCTCATCATATCATCCTCAATCGATGGAAAAGCCGAGATAGTGAACAATTTTTGGAAGGATATCTTCATTTTCTTTGTATCGATGAAATGAACACGATGCATAAAGTGGTTACCTGCAGTTTCAATGGTGGTATAACACTTCCTTCCATCTTCCTTGAAAAAATGACATTAATGTAACTTTATGGATATCATCCACCATCCATCACAAAATATTTAAAAGAAAAAATTATAAGGTTCAAGCGATGAAGATCATCGAAGCATCATCCTTGAGTTCTCCAAACTCTTAAAGGATAACAACCTCTTTGGCACTGTAGAAATCAAATGAAGAGCAATTAGATCAATATTGTAACGAAAAGTTTTAATGTAGGCGACATGGTATTTTTAAAGCTAGAACCATACAAACAAATGTCCACTCAAGCAAGCTAAGAATGATAATAAATTATCATGACTTATTATGGTACTTCTAGAGTGTTGCAAAAAATATTGGTACTATGGCATACAAATTGGAGGGCTTTCCTACATCTTCCCAAGTGCACCAGTTTTCCATGTTTTTCATGCTTAAAGAAATTTATAGGTAGCAAGCTCGAGGTTCAAACAATAATGCCATAACTTGACAAGAAGAAAAATCATATTGGAACGTGAAGTGGTAGAAACAAGAACTTGATAGCTTCTGAGAATTGAGTTGGTTTCATAACAAATACTTTCTTGAAAATGAATTATAAATAGTTTTTAATACTTCATATGTTAATATTATGCTAGATTCAACATGTAGACTTTCAATGTAGCTTGAGAGCTATTGTATGGTTGTAATGAATATGTATGATTAGTGTGTTGAGTAAATGAAACCGTTTTTCTAATTATTTGGCATTCATGTGAAAATATGAATGTTATACGAAATAAAGCATTTAATCTATGTTGAATGAAGTATTGTGCAGATCTATATTCATGAATTAATAATTTAGGATTGGTTTGTTGATTATTTTATGAATTTGTAGTTTCTCTTTTTAATTTATGATATACAACTACGAAAATTACTAATGGTTAGTTAACCTAGTTTATTTTTGAGTTTTTAGTAGGTCCTATTTCACCATGAATTGCAGATAAGTGAGAACTTAGGATTCACTATGGGGGAGATAGAGGATCCTATGCTTTGTATTTGATGATTGGAGAGTATTGTTAATGATGAGACCTAGAAGCAAGGTAAGATCACGTGTAATTAAGGAGAGAAATTCAGAGGATGTAGTGTTCTCATAACATATTTTTTTTTAGTATGGTTTAACTAAAGAAATGTTAAGCTATTGGAAAACCTGAGAGAAACATAAGTGGCTAAATAATGTGTGCTTTGAGGCTTGGATTTGGCTAAAAAGAGAAAATTTGGTGTTCAACCCTTATACCTCAAGATATTAAGAAAATTTAGGGAATGAACTTTTGGCATGAAAATATTTGGATACACACCTAATCTTAATATCTTAGGTGTGTGTACACATACAAAGAATAGATTCACTTCTGCACACTAAAGAATACATTCATACACATACAAGAGATACAACTAAATAAGACACATAAAAATGTAGCACATAAATAATACATTCATACACGTAAAAATTACAAGTAAATAAGACACGTACAAAGAATATGAGTAAATAAGGCACATACAAATTTAACAATAATAGGTGCATACACAAATAAGGGAATACATTCATACACATACAAATAATACAAGTAAACAAGGCATACATACAAATGTAAAAAAGAATAGATTCATACACTCTAAAGGATACATTCATATACGTACAAAGAATACAAGTAAATAAGACACATACAAATGCCAACAAAGAATGGGTGCATACACATAATATGCACATTCTATACACATAAAAGAATACAAATAAACAAGACACACACATGCAAATGCATGAAAAGAATAGATTCATACACATATAAAGATACAAAGAAAAATAATATACACCACAGTATAGAAAATAATACATTTATACACATATCCAAGATACAAGTAAATAATAGATATTCAAATACAACAAATATACATTCATGAACATACAAGTAAACAATATCCAACATAAAGATACTAAAAGACCACAACCCAAATATTGAAGGAATCTAGAAAAACACTCAAAATAATATAAGAAACTATTTAAAAATTACATTTATATACACAGAAAATGAAACCAACACTAGGAACACTCAAATGACATACTCATATACATAAATAAACAATGAAAAAATACTAAAAAGCATGTGAAATGAGACATTCATAAACCACAGAAGAATAAACACTCAAAAAGTCACATGATAATTTAAACGCTCTCAATAATACATTCACACAATATGGAATAGATATCCTTCAAATAAAAACCTCAACAAATAAATTCTAACTATAAAAATGCAACTATTAAAAACACCTATTTCCATTCTCAAATAATACATTAATATACATACAAAATAAAGAATCCAAAACATACATTATAATCCAAATACATTCAATATATATATTAAAAATATTCAATAATATATTTATCATATACAAATAATAAAACCAATACACAAATATTTAGATACAAATAAATAATAATAACATTTAAATTACAAACACTCTAAATAATATATCCATATTTAATATAAATTTATAGAAATATTAATGTAAATATATATATATATATATATATATATATATATATATATATATATATATATATATATATATATATATATATGGTTTAATTATAGATTTTATTATAAGTATGGTATTAGGATATTTGTATTATATTTTTTTCTTCCTTTATATATATATAAAGGAAGAAAAAATATAATATAAACTCTCTAATGCAGTACCTATTAAAAATCTATAATTAAAACAAAAAAAAAAAACTAAAAAAAATATATAAATATAGGTTATAATTGTTATATAATTTATTTGAATAAGAGTGACTTTTCTTTTGTGTACATGAGTGGAGAAGATGTCTAATATCTTGAAAAAATGTTAAATAATTGTAAGCCAGAATAAGACTATTTTTGCCTTTACAATTGTTATATGTATGAATAAGAGTGTTTTTCTTTTGTGTGTGTGTGGAAAGGATGTTTAAAATTTTGAAAAAATGTTAAAAATAATTTATGTGAATAAAGATAATTTTTCTGTTTTTGTGTATTTTGGGCATATGTTTAAATTTTTACATTTTCAGAAATAAAATAAAAAGAATATATTTGAGTTTCTGAATATTGGAATGACTATAACCTAAAGATCATGAAAATCATGATCACAAGGAACACAAAGCTTACTCGGGAAACATGTGGCAATACAGTTCATATACCGGAATTTTGAGATACGTACCTTATATCAAAGATGAAGATAAAACTCTAATGCTTCCTTAGTGGGGCTTTATAGTCCCATCATAACCACATAAAATTTGATGAATCTAAGGAATTGGAGGATACCATCCAAAAGTTAAAATATTGTTATGATTAATCAAGTATAAGACTAAGAATTTTGAACATAATTGAAAAAAAGGTAATTACTAGTTTCAAAATGAAGAGATCAAGATCCCCCTCACATACAAGGCTACACTGAAAAGTGTCAAGTTTTGTGCAACTTCCAAGAATGAACTCTAAAGAAAATATCTTTCTCCAAGTGGGAATAAATAGATTAAACGAAACAAAAGACCTGCCAAGGATCTAGGAAAATTTTGTTGAGGTGTTGGGAGTGTGGGAAGAGCATATATTAAGATATTGTCCGCGCTAGTATCAAAATAAAATGTTGTACAATGTTCAAGAGGAAATCCAACATCATGATGGCTGGATTATACCCCAAATTTATATAGATATGGAAAGAAGCATGTAGTCCTGGTTTTTGTGGAAATGGAGTATACTTTCTTTCCTCCATTTCAATTTTAATTGACCCTTATTCTATCGCTAGTTATGTTACTCCACAAGTTGTGGAAGGCTACTTCTTTTTATGCATACAGCAAGCAATGGATAAGTCATGACAGTTCATTTACCCATGTATGAATCGAAGAAGGTGTATGATTAAATTGAATCATGCTAGTTTGGATAATTAACATGCTTACCCAAGCCACTTTAAATATAATTCACTTGGGGTCATATAACCTACTAAATGAACATGGATTGGTTTGCATGATTGCATAGGGAAAAAATGGACTATTATAAAAAAACACATGATTGCTTGGAAAATGAAGGAGAATAAAAGGTCTCTAGAAGGAGTGTGGAAGCATATATAGATAAGGTAGATCTCAACTCTATTTTTAAAAATACAACAAAAGGATGCCTCCATGCAATACAAGCAAGCTGATTTCCAAAAGCATATGAATGTAAGTTCAAGTTGGGATCATATGTTGTAGGAATATAATGATGTATTTCTGTAAGGAGATTTTAGGATTTCCACCAAGGGGACACTAATATTTACAGCAGATCTCCTCTAGGAACAACATTTGAAAACGTATGCTAGGGCTTGCCCCATAGAATGATCACACTTGAAGTTGGTCTAGCTAAGCTACAACTAGAGAAATTTTTGATAAAGTGTTCGTTAGAATCAACATGTCACCCTCACAGTGCTCCATCATTACGTTGTGTATTGATTACATACTTTATAAACTTAAATAAAGTGAATATAAAATAAAGATATTTAAACTTTTAGGAAAAGACAGTTGGCTGTGACCAACTAAGAGGGGAGCCACAGGCAATACCAAAAAATGGGCAGAGATCTGAGAATCATCAAGTATAGATTAAGGATCAAGATATCTACAAGATTTCATTCAAGACTAGAGGTAAAGATACTTCTTGAATTCCATAGTGGTGCCATTTGGACAAATGGGCTTGACCACATTTACGTGTCGTATGAATAATGTTCTTAGTAAGTGCTTGGATAAACTTGTGCATGTATTTATTGATGATTTATTAGTTTATTCAAACACAAAGAGGATCTGAAAAAACAACACATGAGTCATGTTGTAAATGTGCAGAACATCAATTTCCAAAGAAAATTTTTGGGAGAAATATTTGTAGATGGACAAAATTTATAATTTTTATAAAAAATATTCACCAATTTCATTTTTTTTAAAATAGTTACGGAATTCTATATGATAAATTTTTATCATAAAGAATCACCAAAATTTGTGAATTATATATTAAGTTTCTAAAATTTGAATATTTTTACGAATAATGCCAAAACATTTTATGAATTTTCACATTCAAATTTGCTTAATAGTTTTCCAAGCTTTCTATTTAAAATAAATTTCCAACCTTAAAGGTTTGGCTTATCCAATTACATCAATAATAATGGTTAACTATTTATATTAATCTTTTTATAAATTACTTAACACCTCAGTTTAAAGAATTTTTTTTTTCTAGTGCCTCTACTAAACTTCAGATCGCTTTTCCACCACATCCTAATAATATTTAAGATGTCTTGTGCACATTAAACACCACATAAGAGTGTTTAGACCCTAGATTCACCATCTCTTTTTCTTTTTTTTTCTCCTTTCCATATAAGTCATACGTGTATATCTACCACGCGATAACCCATATGTTTCTTTATCTATATATATATATATATAGATAACCTTGATAACATTGGCAATATGGACAGATCTATATACATATATAAAACCTTTATATATATATATATAATCCACAGATAACAACTAATTCATATTTTCTAAAGTTATATATATATATATATATATAAAGTTATATATATATATATATATATAACCCCCATATAAAGTTTATTTGATGCGCCCTCTTATACATAGTTCCTATATAGTTAAACTATGCCCCTTGGAGGTATTCTTGAACGTTTCCACCTATTCGCATGTGATAAGTATATGCATGTGTATATAATAACCAACCCATGTATACGCCTTTTTAATCGTGGTTATACACCTCCAACGTCCAATTCGTACCGAGGGAATATCCCTTGATGATACTTGGGAGTAGCATCCCCCGTGCATAATATATGTATAACCCTCGTCATAAATAAATTTTGAATTTTATACGTAGATCGATATACCGTATAGGGCCATCCCACCGAGACTTTTCTAACCCTAATCTCCACCATTTTGGTATTGCGTTCTGGTTATTACTTACAGTACTGATCGCGGTTTCATACTTGGAGACGCAACCGGTGGCCAGTTCTTGAACGTAATACACGCATCGTATTTGACTGGTGTGGCGTGTAAGTGTAGTTTTGTTACCTTTGATGGTGTTGCAGGCTGGGGCGGCACCTCCCTCCTGAGGAAAGGGTACCAGCTGTCGGTATATTTCGTCCACTACCCAGCCAAAGTTTGACAGGTGGGTTCTGGTAGTTGTCAATTCTTTTGGCCGAGTACTGTACGCGCCATTCACTGCCGCGGAAATTTATTACACTTAGCGTTACACTCTATCTCGGTGCAGACGAGGTGCTGCTTCTTTCCATCCCAGTATAGACGTGGCGGCGCTTCCTAAATCAATCTAGGGATTTCCTGACTTCGGGAGCAGTGAAAATTAGGGTTTCGGCTTCCTTTTCTTGAGGCTCTGGGATCAGATTTTTTTCAATTGACCATCTCCATTCATTTCTGAGCAGAGACTCGTGGTCTTTCCCCACTTCGACTATGTTGGATAGTTAAGTCGAATCAGTCTTCGGCTTACTGTTTATTTTATCTGACTCTTTTTTTTTCCATGCAGGGTTTCTTTACCACTTACGCCCATTCCTGGACTTCCTCCTGAGCCGTGCCGTGGGTCTTAGCAGAGGGGTTGGCTACTGCCAACCAAAGAGAATTTTAGCGTAAGATTTCAGCTGCGCTTATTTCTCGTTTCATTCGGGGACTTCTGTTATTCCTTTGTTGTTAAAAATTTCCGTATCTCTTCAGATTCAGTTTGTTTCTTGCATTATTTTCAGGTCCGAGTTCTCGTCCGATTTATAAACACCGATTGTTTTTTTTTCTTCTAACCTACTCTACCCAGAATTCCTAAAGGGTTGCAGGCTATATCTTGGGTTGTCACGGCCGCTTTCTGCGCGCGGTTTAGGTGAAGCAATCTGTTCTTTTTTTTTTTGTCTCACTCCTTGGTGCCGCTTAGATTTATTTGCATCTTGAATTAGGTACTTAGGAGTGTATATCTGGTGACCTAGATTTTATGATTGTCTACAGGTAACCGCTACCCCCTCCCTCCGGCTGCAGGAGTGATGCATCAGCTTGCGAAAGTGTGCTTTCGTTCCGATCTGTTTCTCTAACTATTCGAACTTGTATTACGTCTCAATCTTTTTGCTCGTGCTTATTCCCCTGCCTGTCTCACTGGCAGAAGAAGAAGGCCAGGAGCTGGGGTATATTCAAGATTGCTGGCACATCCAGTGTCATGTTATAGCAACTCGACCTCGTACCGACTCCCCTTGCATTCGTATTCTAATTTACTTAAAAGCGTATAGGTTTATTGGCTTCTGGCAGCTTTCTCACCAACGTGTCATTAACTCACGTCTCGTAGTGTTTTAATCCTATATCTTACCGCACTCCCAATAAGTCCCATTAATGGTATCGATCTATATATGCCGTGGGATTTTATATAGTTTTTATTAATCGTAAAATATCCACGTGGTCTCACATGGTATTAGTTTTAGAACTACCATTTACACGTCATAGCATTGTTTTATTCGTCCCTCCGTTCGACGCGTCGTAAGCCACCGCGCACCTTCCGTAGTTTAAATTGCTTATATATTTATTCCGGCTTAGTCAGAGAACTTCATCACTATATATCTCATTTCAATATACTCGTTTTGTATTGTTCCGACTCGCAGTTAACGTATTTCGCCTGGCATGAACACATAACACTCCTCTCACAGTTATTAAATCGTGTTAACTCCGTTACCTAAGCACCGTAGTCGCTTCACATTTTGGGTTTCCTTTTTGATTTAGTTGTATGTATATATTCGGTCTAACCACTCAAAGTTTCGATTTGTGCATTACACGTGAGCTTTATCCATATTTAATCTCCTCTTTTCTTCATTTGCCTATAGACCGATGTAATTCGTTTTCGTCATTTCCTCTTGCTCATATATACTCATATATATATAATTCGTGATTTAGAGTTTTTTTTTTTTTGACTTATATGAGTTCATATATCTATTTCACGTTTGTATCTCCCCTTTTTTTCATACCGGGTTTATATATGTATATAAATGTATAGCTCATATATCATCTATGTTAGAAAGGCCGATTGGTATTTGAGCTTGATACTTATTAACATATATATAATTTTGTTAGATGTCACCGTGAACGCTAGTATATTTGAAGATGTTCGTAAGTTGTGGATTTAATCTATACCTACAAATTATTTCGACGTGGTCAGAGAAATTGCTTTTAACATACCACAATATTTAGAATTGCTATAATTATTTCAACGGTAAAAGTAGATTTTCCAAAAATGTGTACATACAAGATGTTATAAGAGTTATTGGACTCCTATATATTTTTTTTTTCTTTTCCATATATATAGATATTCTATAGTGATTAAATAAAAGTCCTTAACCATAATTTAAATCTTTGGCTATAGTACTTGATGCAATGACTAAAGGTATATTTAGAATTGAATCTATACCATTATAATCATTATAAAATTCCTATAAGGTAGAGTTACTCTTCGTCTAGCATAATTTCGATTTGTTGTGTTCTAATGTTCTTACTTTCTTCTTTTATATTTGCAATTTGTAACTTTAGTTCTGCTATAATGTTCCTCTAGCATACACATAAGCATACAATATCACTTTTATGTTTACAGGGAACACAACAATAATTAATCATCGGTAGAGGCTAAGTAACTTCAGATTTAAACCGACCTTGGTTTAGAGTTTCTAGAGTTTCTACTCTATGGATTTCTGTTCTACAACTAAACAGAATCTGGAAGGTGAATGCCTTAGGATGGATTCTGTTAAATGTATTACTAACATTAATCACATGAATTAAATAAATTTTTCTATATGTAGCCAATTCATACCATCAGAAATTAGAGTAACAAAATTTTCAGAACATACCACAATCTGCAAATGACCAACCTCCCAACCTTAGAGTCCTCTTTGTCTCCCTGCATCTACCCCTGAAAAAAGAGATCATCTCCCAGACAAACATTTCCCCCCGTATCCGTTTAGGAGCAGCTCTTATTTAACATAAATTCTCAGCAGCATGTTTCTAATTCCGCGTCCAGAATAGCAGGATGCTTTCTTTCCTGTTTAGCCTAGGCTTCCCATTTTGGGACTCTTTAAAGCTGCTTTAAGCTTTTCCTCAGCTTTTCCAGATTTTTCTCACCTCTTCCCAACTACTCCTCTTCATTGGGGAAATTTAGATTCCTTCTCAAATCTAAATAAATTTCTTTCAAGGATTTTTTTGAAAGATTTTTGGGGATTTGTTGCCTTATCCATCCTCATGGATTTGGCAAGTGATCTCTAATTCTCATCTTGGTCAAAATGCACAATCATTTTATTTATTTCCTCAAATAAAATATGCAAATACATTCACACCATACTTATCCCTTGGGGTCCACCCCCTTTAGGATTTAAAGTTCAAATGTCTAACTTTAAAAATTCAACACACAAATTGGGGGTGTTACATATTCCCCCTCTGAAAATAAACACCGTCCTCGGTGTTGTTATTCAACTACTAGAGTTCACTTAAACAAAAATGGATATTTTTCCATCATTTCAGCTTCCCTTTCCCAGGTAGCTTCTTCAGCAGTAAAGTGCTTCCACTGCACTTTTACTCTGGCCACCGTTCTATTTCTCAATTCAATTTCTTCCCGCTCCAATATTTGAAGCGGTTCTGGCAGAAACTCCCCTTCTGGTTCCACCTGTACAACATTCCAATCAACTATATGAGAAGCATCATGCACATATCTTTTTAATAATGAAACATGAAATACATTATGCACTCTAACATGGGGTGGTAAGGCCAGCTTGTAAGCCACTGGTCCCACCCTTTCTAACACCTCAAAAGGCCCACAATATCTAGGTGCAAGTTTTGCACAACTTCCAACATAAAGTGTGCTCTTTTTGGGTTTGATGCGTAAATACACATGATCTCCCACTTTGAATTCTCGGTGCACTCTTTTCTTATCAGCATAGCTTTTCTGGCGATCTTGTGTTGTCTTAATATTTCTTTGTATCTGTTTGACAATTCGTTCCATCTCTTGTAGTGCATCTGGTCCCAACACCAATTTATCCTCTGGTTGACTCCAGCTCAAGGGAGTCCGGCACTTCCTCCCATAGAGTGCCTCAAACAGACTCATCTTAATAGAGGATTGGTAACTATTATTATAGGCAAACTCAGCTAAATGAAGATACTCTTCCCATTTTGATGGCCTATCCATCACATACATTCTCAGCATATCCTCTAGAATTTGATTTGTCCTTTCTGTTTGCCCATCAGTTTGAGGGTGATAGGCAGTACTAAAATTCAGCTTAGTACCCATTCCTGCAAACAACCCTTTCCAAAACGTTGCTGTAAACTTAGCATCCCGATCTGAGACAATCACCTTGGGAACTCCATGAAGCCTTACTATCTCTTTTAGGAAAACATTTGCTACTTGAGCGGTTCCAAATGTAGATTTTACTGGTATAAAGTGGGCAGCTTTGGTGAGAGTGTCTACTACCACCATTACAGAATCATGCTGATATTTGTTTTTGGGTAATCCGGTTATAAAATCCATGGAAACTGTGTCCCATTTCCATTCTGCAATCGGCAAGGGGTTTAAAAGCCCTGCTGGGTGTTGATGCTCAACTTTGACTAACTGACATTCCATACATCTACTTAAATACTCTGCCACATCTCTTTTCATTCCTGGCCAGAACAATTTCTTCTTGAAGGCTGTTAACATCTTTTGGTATCCTGGATGTCCTGCATAGGGTTGTTTGTGATATTCATCTAGAATCTCTCTTTTCAATGACTCTATATTTGGAATATACAACCTGTTTTTGTAATAGAGCAGCCCTTTTTGGTTTCTAGTGAAATCAGTTTTATCCCTTGTCTGTAGTTTCACCAAAAGTGCTTCATAGTTGGGATCTTCATTTGCTGCTTTTCCTACTACTTCCTCTATCTCCATCTGAGCACTACTCCCAATGCTGGTTAACTGTTGACAAGCATTTCTACTTAAGGCATCAGCAACTTTATTCTCTTTTCCCTTGATATGCTTTATATCCATGTCAAATTCACTTAGAAAAGACAGCCATCTGGCTTGTCTTGCATTCAAGTCCGTTTGGGAAAAGAAGTATTTGAGGCTAATATGATCAGTCATCAATGTGAACTTTTTCCCTAGAAGATAGTGCCGCCACATTTTCAGAGCATGGATAACAGCTGCAAATTCTAAATCATATGCACTGTAATTCTGTTCATGAGTTTTCAGTTTTCTAGATTCATAGGCAATAACGGAATTTTCCTGCAATAGGACTCCTCCTAGCCCCTCTCTGCAAGCATCTGTACATACAACAAACTCTTTATCAGGATCAACAATTTTTAATATAGGGGCTGAAATAAGTTTTTGCCTAACTGGTTCAAACTCATGGACATTTCTCTTCAGCTTGTAACTTAACACCTTTCCTTTTCGTAATGAGGTTATGATCATTATGCGTAAAATCTCTTCACAAATCCGCGATAATAGCCTGCAATTCCCATAAATGATCTTACTGCTGAAAGATCAGTTGGGACTGGCCATTCTTTAATGGCTTTTATATTTCAGGGTCAACCGCCAACCCTTTTTCAGAAATAATATGACCCAGATATTGAATTTTATCTTTATAAAATTCACATTTGCTGAACTTGGCATATAGCTGGTTTTCTTTTAAAGTCTGCAACACTATTCTCAGATGTTCCTTATGTTCATCTTCATTTTTAGAATAGACTAAGATATCATCTATGAACACAAGAACAAATTTGTCCAAAAACTTGTTTAACACGCTGTTCATCAAGCACATAAATGTGGCAGGGGCATTCATCAAACCAAAAGGTAGAACTACAAATTCGTAATGCCCATACCTGGTTCGAAATGTTGTTTTACTGATGTCTTCTTCTTTAATTCTAAGCTAGTGATAACCAGTCCTTAGGTCTATCTTGGAAAAGACTGAGGCCCCTCTCACTTGATCAAACAGATCATCAATTCTAGGAAGTGGATATCTATTCTTAATGGTCAACTTGTTCAGTTGACGATAATCAATGCACATCCTAAAGGTTCCATCCTTCTTTTTAACAAATAACACAGGTGCTCCCCATGGAGACACACTTGGTCTAATGTAACCCTTATCCAATAATTCTTGCAGCTGCATCTTCAGCTCCATCAGTTCTGGCGGACTCATCCGATAAGGGGCTCGGGAAACAGGTGTAGCTCCCGGCACCAGATCTATAGAAAAATCAATCTCTCTTTTGGGGGGAAGATGAGGGATTTCCTTGGGAAAGACTTCCTTAAACTCTCTGATGACTGGTATAGCATCCAGTAACTCTTCCTCAGTTTTCTGTTCTATTTCTTCTACATGCACTGCATAGACTTGGTATCCTTTTCTAGTTGTTCTTTTCAATTGTAAGGATGATATTTGTCTTACTACAATGGGTTTTGGTTTCCCTTTTAGTGTAAAAGGTTTCCCTTCCTCATCTACACAATGCAGGGTTTTATCCCAGCAGTTCATCAGGGCTTTCTTCTTTTCCAGCCAATCCATTCCTATCAGCAGATCATAGGATCCTAATGGCAATATGTTCAGATTTACTTCTGTTGGGAACCCATTTAATTGTATTGCTGTTTTGGGAAACTTATGTGTGACTTTTCTCTTAGTTCCAGTGGCCAGCTGTACCAACCATGACTGCTGAAATTTTTCAGGTTTAATTTTACATTTTTCTACAATTCCAGGACTAATGTAACTCAAAGAAGCACCTGGATCAATCAAAACAGTAACAGGTAGGTCAGAAATCTTGCCCTCCATTTCCACCATGGTTGCTTGATGTTCTGCCTGTCGATTTTCCAGGGCTGCACTGATGGTTGGTATGTTTCTGGCTATGTCATTGACTGTTGTTGCCTCTCGCTCTCTGCTGATCATATGAATATTTCGATGGGGGCAGTCCCTCATCATATGGGGTTCTCCACAGCCCCAACACTTCAGAGGTTCCTTCATTCTGACTGTCCCTTCCTTTTTATTGTTCCCTTCTACTGGTTTTGAAGCCACTTGGGACTGAGCAGTTTGACTTTCTTTTGGTTTACTGAATCTTTTCCGCTGATGATCTCTACCAAAATTTCTTAGATATGCTAGTTTTGGTCTTTTACCTTTGAACTCACCCTTGGTCAGCCAGCTCCTCCCTTGTTCAGCTTTACCTTTAAACTGCTGATAGCATAATCTTGCTTTTCTAACAGCTTCATCCATTGTCTTCGGATTGTCAAATTCAATTTTCTCCTTGTACACAGTAGGCAAACAATTTAAAAACCTTTGCACTTTTGCCTTTTCTTCTCTAATGTAAGGGACATACCTCAGTAAATTAGTAAACTTAGTGACAAACTCATCAATAGTGAGCTGTCCTAGCCTAAGTTCATGGAATTCTTTTGCTTTATCATCATAATAACGTTCATTCAAATAACGGCTTTTGAACTTAGTCTGAAAATCTTCCCCAAGTAATCGGTTTCCTTTTCATCAATGGCATGCACCATTTTTGTTCTTCCCACCACAACAGAAGCTCGTAGGCCTATGAAGGTCACTAATATAGCCTTCGCATTGCTCTCATATTCATAAACTTGGAAATACTTGATCATGTTCAGCAACCAAGCTCAAAGATCCTCCTCCTTCTCCCACCATGAGGGAGGCTTGATCTTTAGAAATTTCTCGCAATTCTTCGTTTATGCTGTCGTCTTGCAAGATCATCATCAGACTCATCCATCTTCCTTTTTCCGGAACCTTCACCTTCCTGACTGTTCTGGGAAGTTAGTTCCCTGATGAGCTTTTCCTGCTCCTTACTGGCTGATGACAGCATGTCATTCTAGCTTCTCAGTTCAGCCAATTCTCGTTGCAGCATGTGCAACATAGCCATTACCGGGGCATTGGGATCTGGAGTAGCAAACTCATCACGCAGATCCACATAAATTCCTTCACCTTTAGCCATTTCAACTGTACACACTCACAACACGTATTAGCAACATTTTATAAAAATTTCGTAAAACCAAAATATGTAAAATCAAGGAGCACACAATGTAACTTGGGTTGTGCACTTGGGCTCCATATCATCAGGGCCACCTCCCGCTATGTGAATTTTTTTTTCTAGTGCCTCTATAAAACTTCAGATCGCTTTTCCACCACATCCTAATAATATTCAAGATGTCTTGTGCACATTAAACACCACATAGTATAAGTTTAGACCCTAGATTCAGTCATCTCTTTTTTTTTTTCCTTCATATAAGTCATACCTATATAGATCACTTATCGCTATAACCCATATGTTTCTTTTATCTATATATATATATAGATATCCTTGATAGCATTTCTTGAGTGCACATAGATAGATCTATATACATATATAAAACCTTTATATATATATATATAATCCATAGATAAAAATTAATTCATATTTGCTAAAGTTATATATATATATATATATATATATATATATAACCCCCATATAAAGTTTATTTGATGCGCCCTCTTATACATAGTTCCTATATAGTTAAACTATGCCCCTTGGAGGTATTCTTGAACGTTTCCACCTATTCGCATGTGATAAGTATATGCATGTGTATATAGTAACCAACCCATGTATACGCCTTTGTAATTGTGGTTATACACCTCCAACGTCCAATTCGTACCGAGGGAATATCCCTTGATGATACTTGGGAGTAGCATCCCCCGTGCATAATATATGTATAACCCTCGTCATAAATAAATTTTGAATTTTATACGTAGATCGATATACCGTATAGGGCCATCCCACCGAGACTTTTCTAACCCTAATCTCCACCATTTTGGTATTGCGTTCCGGTTATTACTTACAGTACTGATCGCGGTTTCATACGTGGAGACGCAACCAGCGGCCAGTTCTTGAACGTAATACACGCATCGTATTTGACTGGTGTGGCGTGTAAGTGTAGTTTTGTTACCTTTGATGGTGTTGCAGGCTGGGGCGGCGCCTCCCTCCTGAGGAAAGGGTACCAGCTGTCGGTATATTTCGTCCACTACCCAGCCAAAGTTTGACGGGTGGGTTCTGGTAGTTGTCAATTCTTTTGGCCGAGTACTGTACGCGCCATTCACTGCCGCGGAAATTTATTACGCTTAGGGTTACACTCTATCTCGGTGCAGACGAGGTGCTGCTTCTTCCCATCCCAGTATAGACGTGGCGGCTCTTCCTAAATCAATCTAGGGATTTCCTGACTTCGGGAACAATGAAAATTAGGGTTTCGGCTTCCTTTTCTTGAGGCTCTGGGATCAGATTTTTTTCAATTGACCATCTCTATTCATTTCTGAGCAGAGACTCGTGGTCTTTCCCCACTTCGACTATGTTGGATAGTTAAGTCGAATCAGTCTTCGGCTTACTGTTTATTTTATCTGGCTCTTTTTTTTTCCATGCAGGGTTTCTTTACCACTTACGCCCATTCCTAGACTTCCTCCTGAGCCGTGCCACAGGTCTTAGCAGAGGGGTTGGCTACTGCCAACCAAAGAGAAGTTTAGCGTAAGATTTCAGCTGCGCTTATTTCTCGTTTCATTCGGGGACTTCTGTTATTCCTTTGTTGTTAAAAATTTCCGTATCTCTTCATATTCAGTTTGTTTCTTGCATTATTTTCAGGTCCGGGTTCTGGTCCGATTTATAAACACCGATTGTTTTTTTTCTTCTAACCTACTCTACCCAGAATTCCTAAAGGGTTGTAGGCTATATCTTGGGTTGTCACGGCCGCTTTCTGCGCGCGGTTTAGATGAAGAAATCTGTTCTATTTTTTTTTCTGTCTCACTCCTTGGTGCCGCTTAGATTTATTTGCATCTTGAATTAGGTACTTAGGAGTGTATATCTGGTGACCTAGATTTTATGATTGTCTACAGGTAACCGCTACCCCCTCCCTCCAGCTGCAGGAGTGATGCATCAGCTTGCGAAAGTGTGCTGTCGTTCCGATCTGTTTCTCTAACTATTCGAACTTGTATTACGTCTCAATCTTTTTGCTTGTGCTTATTCCCTGGCTCATGCCCGACTATGGTAAAAGGCGTCATGGCCAGACAGATTTGTTATCAGCCAAGTGAATTCGTTGCAAGTTATAGCAATCTGACCAGGGCCTCGACTCCCCCTTGGGTAATCTCTGTATTCTAATTTACTTCGGAAAATAGATAGGTTTATTGCTGGCGGCGTTCCTCACGAACGGAAGTCAATCTACGTCTCCTGTAGTGTTTTAATCCTATATCTTACTGCACTCCCAATACGTCCCATTACTTTGCATTGAATCCATGTATGCCGTGGGATTTATATAGTTTTTATTAACTGTAAAATCTCAGCGTGGTCTCGTGGTAGTTAGTTTTAGAACTACCATTTACACGTCATAGCATTGTTTTATTCGTCCCTCTGTTCGACGCGCCGGGGTTTCGACTGTCAGTACCTTCCATAGTTTAAATTGCTTATATATTTATTCAGTTAGCTGTAGAACTCATCACTATATATATCATTTCAATATACTCGTTTTTTATTGTTCGACGGCCAGAGTTAACGTATTTCGCCCTCGGATGAACACTTCTCACAGTTATTAAATCGGGTTAACTCCGTTACCTAAGCACCGTAGTCGCTTCACGTTTTGGGTTTCTTTTTTGATTTAGTTGTATATATATATTCGGTCTAACCACTCAAAGTTTCAATTTGTACATTACACGTGAGCTTTATACATATTTAATCTCCTCTTTTCTTTATTTGCCTATAGACAGATGTAGTTCGTTTTCGGCATTTCCTCCTGCTCATATATAACTCATATATATATAATTCGTGATTTAGAGTTTTTTTTTTTTGTTTTGACTTATATGAGTTCATAACTCATATATCTATTTCACATTTGTATCTCCCCTATTTTTTTCATACCGGTTTTATTTATATATATAAATGTATAGCTCGTATATAATCTATGTTAGAAAGGCCGATTGGTATTCGGCTTGATACTTATTAACATACATATAATTTTATTAAATGCCCACTCATGAACTCACTAGTATATTTGAAGATGTTCGTAAGGCATGGATTTAATCTATACTCCTACTATTTATTTCGACGGGTTGGAGAAATTCGTTTTAACGTACCATACACATTTTAATTGCTATAATTGTTATTTCAAAGGTAAAAGTAGATTTTCCAATAATGTGTACATAGAAGATGTTATAAGAGTTATTGGACTCATTTATAATTTTTTTCTTTTCCATATAGATAGATATTCTATAGTGATTAAATAACAGTCTTTAACCATAATTTAAATCTTTGGCTAAAATACTTGATGCAATGACTAAAGGTAGATTTAAAATTATAATCTATACCATTATAATCCTTATAAAAATCCTATAAGGTAGAGAGTTACTCTTCCTCTAGCATAATTTCGATTTGTTGTGTTCCAATGTTCTTACTTTCTTCTTTTAGATTTGCAATCTGTAACTTTAGTTCTGCTATAATGTTCCTCTAGCATACACATAAGCATACAATATCACTTTTATGTTTACAGGGAACACAACAATAATTAATCATCGATAGAGGCTAAGTAACTTCAGATTTAAACCGACCTTGGTTTAGAGTTTCTGGAGTTTCTAATCTATGGATTTCTGTTCTACAACTAAACAGAATCTGGAAGGTGAATGCCTTAGGATGGATTCTGTTAAATGTAGTACTAACATCAATCACACGAATTAAATAAATTTTTCTATATGTAGCCAATTCATACCACCGTAAATTAGAGTAACAAAATTTTCTAATATACCAAATGTCCGCAAATGACCAACCTCCCAATCTTAGAGTCCTCTTGTCTCCACAGACTCACCCCAGAAAGATCTTTCCAGTGATGACTGTCCCATTTGGGACGAATGTTTATTAAGCCCCACCCCCAAGCCTGTTTCTAATTCTGCGTCCAGAATAGCAGGATGCTTTTCTTCCTGTTTGCCTAGGCTTCCCATTTTTGGGATTCTTTAAAGTTGTTTTATGCTTTTCCTCAGCTTTTCTAGCTTTTCACCTCTTCCCAACTACTTTCCTCATCATTGGGGAAATTTAGATTCTTCCTCAAATCTAAATTAATTTCTTTCAAGGATTTTTGAAAGATTTTGGGGATTTGTTGCCTTATCCATCCTCATGGATTTGGCAAGTGATCTCTAATTATCATCTTGGTCAAAATGCACAATCATTTTATTTATTTCCTCAAATAAAATATGCAAATACATTCACACCATACTTATCCCTTGGGGTCCACCCCCTTTAGGATTTAAAGTTCAATGTCTACTTTAAAAATTCAACACACAAATTGGCGGTGTTAAGTATAAATAATATCTAAAAACAAAAACTACTCCTCTCAACTCAGAAATCTATATATATAGAACCATCCGTTTCCAGTTCGTAGACAATGTTTTTTGTTCCAAGCTAGGGTTTCCAACAATATAAAGACTATCAAAACTCCTCGGCGTGCCCTGTTCGTAGAAATTCAGAGGAATGGGCTTGCCCTGGCCCAACAGATGAGGCGCACGAGGGCCAATGGGGCCCCTTCATAAAAAAAAGCAATGATGGATAAGGGAAAGGCCCCATTGGAAGGCCTGTAGATATCTAGATCTAAAAATGCAGGAAAATATGAGCTAAGCAGGAAAAAAAAGGTTGGTGGGAAAACCAAGGAAACCCAGTATAAAAAATAGACAAATGGCATCAAGATTCTAGAAGGAAAAGACAACGGGAGCCCCAACCCCGAGCAGGAACCACAAGGAGCAGAAGGAAAAATAAAGAAACTATGGAAACCGAGGCCCTCCCCCAACATGGCCCAGATCTGGAGGGATCTGCCACAACAACTAAGAAACAGGAGCACCTGGGGCACTGCAAGCCCAAAACAATGGAAAGTCTGCGGGTTGTTATCACCGACCGTGAAATTCAAGCTTACCGAGACCATATGTCAATACATGCGGTGATCTGTAAGTTCATGGGATTTTGGCCTATAGAAAAATCCCTCTGTCTCTGGATCAAGCAACAATGGAAGCCTAAGGGAGATGTCAGGTTACACCTAGGGGCCAAAGGGTTATTCACTATTGTCTTTGCGAACCTGGAAGATAGGGATTGCATTTTTTATGGCGGACCGTATTTCTATTCCTCAACAGGCCTCTACATGAGACCCTGGAAACCAAACTTCACACCAGAACAGGAAACATTCATGCATGTACCTGTTTGGATTCGCCTATTCTCTCTCCCCATTGATTACTGGAGACTCACAACATTGGAACAAATAGGCAACAAACTGGGAACCTTCATCCAAGCCTCGGAGGCCACCCTCAAAAAAGGGTACACCTCTTGTGCAAGAATATGTGTATAAATGGATTTTTCAGGTGCATTACATGAAGGTCTATGGCTAGAATTTAGAGATGAAGTCTTATTTCAAGCCACAGATTATGAACAAATCCCCTTCTGGTGTCAGAAATGCCACGAAAATGGACACCTATTTACGAAATGTCCAGTGAATAAGCCAACCAATAAGGCCAAGGACAACATAAGCAAATATCAGGAAGGTTTTTCCCGTCCGAATGGGAGACAACGGGCCAATAGGAGAAACCAACACAAATCAGGCACCTCCATTAAAGGCACGGTCAATGCCTTTGAGGTTCTTGGGTCAGGATCAACTTTAACCGAAAATCCCCAAGTACCAGACCTAATATAGGAAACCCAGGATGTTCCCTCACAAGCAGCCAAAGATTCCAATCCTGATCCAACAAGGGAAATCCTACAAGGTTATGAGTTGGCAAAAGACTTAGAAGGAGATGCGTATATGACCGCCAGTGAAATAGGAACAGAGGATATGGAACTTAGTGACATACTAGAGAGGGAAGGCATGGATCTCAATACCATAGTAGAAAAATGGAAGCAGATAGGAGTGGAACATATCCTAGAGGAGGAAATAGACAGAGTCAGCTTTCTCTTTCTAACAAGGCGAGATACAGAACTAAAAAGGCAGAAAATAGGCTTTGGCACCAAAAAGGGTCTGGGCGTCAAGGCCCAAGGTTTACACCAAACAAACCACAATGTCAGACACTGGAAAAAGAGAGGTCAACAAACAGACAATGAAGCACTCCATGAGCTAGGTCAAATACTACTCAACTCATGTAAGATGAAAGCCCTTGAGGCTTTCACATTCTCCTCTTAAATATTGTTAATTATGAAGATCATTTCATGGAATGAAAGAGGGCTAAATAGCCAAAGAAAACAAAGACTTCTGAGGAATAAAATAAAAAATGACAATCCTGACATGACTTTTTTATAAGAAACCAAGTGCTCTAGCCAGAAAATGAAAGGAATCGGCAGAAATTTAGGAAAAAGAATGGAATACACTGAAGTGGAAGGGAATGGTATGGAAGGGGGCCTAGACACCTTCTGCAATCCCCAATCCCTCCATCTCATAAGTGCAGAGGCTTCCAGATCATACATCTCCCTGGAAATGCAAATCATAGGGGAATCCAACACATACCTGTGCACCAATATTTACAACCCCCAACGTCTAGAGGATAAACTGTCAATGCTAAGTCGCCTCTCCAAGATGCAACTTAGACACTCCACTGCTAAAGCAATTTATGGAGGAGATTTCAACATGATTACCTCATTGGCAGAAAATAAAGGAGGGATAAGAACTCTGAAAAAAGATGCAGAGGCATTCATCAACTTCATTAGAGCAACAAAGCTTGTAGACATTCTCCCAAAAAACGGTCTATACACTTGGAATAACAAAAGAGGAGGCGAAAGGCATATCGCCTCTAGACTTGACCATTTTCTTATAGATGAAGCCATCCTCCTTGAGGGGGTCACTGTGGAATCATACATTATTTCGTGTGGAGGCTCTGGTCACTGGCTCATCACCCTGGATGCAGCCATCCTCGGGACACCGAAGAACAGACCTTTCAGGGTTGAGAAATTTTGGTTGAGCCATCCAGATTTCATTTCTAAAATCAAATACTGGTGGCACAAGCCGTTGGAAACCAGATGAACCAAAATGTACCGGTTGCAAGCCAGATTAAAGCACCTCAAAGCTCGGCTTCGATCCTGGAACTAAGAGGTCTTCGGGAATATCTTCAAATACAAACAGGCCTTGGAGGAATAGATGGCACATATACATATAGATTGGCTCAAAGGGAACATCAGCCAGGATTCTATTAACACTGAGAGGATCCTCATGCAAAAATGGAATGATAGACGTCAGCAGGAGGAAATATTATGGAGGCAAAAGTCCCGCATACAATGGCTCAAAGAAGGGGAAAAAAACACCAAGTTCTTCCATCGGTCAGCTATTGACTACAGGTGCACCGAAAAAATCACCCGATTGAAGGATGAGCATGGCACTCCCTTCCACTCTCATCAGGATATCTCCTCCATCCTCACTGACCACTTTAGCCATATAGAAACGGAACCAGAATTTGATAGGGGAGAGGCCATCAGGGAAGTCATGACTTCCATCCCAAGGCTTATTACCGAAGACCAGCATAAATCCCTAGACCACCCTGTCACCATGGAGGAGGTGGAAGAAGCAGTGAAGGAGATGCCTAATGGCAAGGCACTAGGGCCAAATGGCTTTACTATTGATTTTTTCAAAGCATGCTGGGAAATTGTGCGGATGGAAGTGTGGGAGGTGCTAAAAGACTCCCAAAAATCTTCCTTCATCCTCAAATCCCTCAATTCCACCTTCATTACCCTCATTCCCAAAGAGGAAGCCCCATGCACCCCTACAAAATTTCGGCCGATTGCTCCATGCAATGTTCTCTATAAGATCATCTCCAAAGTAATGGCCAACAAGCTGAAGCCAATTCTCCCCTTATTTATCTCAGAGGAGAAATCTGGCTATATGGAAGGAAGACAGATCATGGATAATGTCTTGCTAGCACAGGAAATGGTTCATACTCTGCATTCCTAGAAAAAAGTAGGTATGATTATTCAGCTGGATCTCTCGAAAGCCTATGAAAAGGTCAGTTGGAAGTATATAGAGGCCATTCTGGAAGCTTTCGGGTTTGCACAATGCTGGATCAAATGGATTCTAGCCATAGTCAAATCCCCCAGCTTTTCTATTTTGGTCAATTGTGCTCCCACCTTCCCCTTTGCCCCCTCTAGAGGCATTTTTAAGTGGATCCCATCTCCCCTTTACTTTTGTCATTTTGATGGGCACAGGTATCATTAAGGCAGAAAAGAGGAAAGAAACAATATAAGGAAGCCTAAACACCGCCACGCGCCTAACCTACTCATAAACCAATTTTGTGCTGGTGATACCATGCACTTTGGAACTCTAATGGTTTGGGAACCCAAGGATTAAATCTATCTGGTCTCCCCAGTCAAAAAAGCAGTGGACATAATTTGGATAAATCCTCCATCTTCTTTATTACTCACAACAATCCAGAAAAATCATGACTATCCTTGGTTAGGAAAGCAGAACCTTCCCTCTAATTATCTCGGATGCCTCACTGATAGCCACGACTCTGTGGGGAGAGCGTATCCAACCTCGAAGAGCAGGCAATTATTGAACTGGCGGGTCCTTCACTTCTTTGTGCAAAAGCTTATCATGATTAAAGGCTGACCACACCAGATATTCTGATATATACTCTCATCATGGCTCTGAAATATGTTCTCCAAAAATCAGAAACTTTCAAGAACATACCTTTGATGCAGAAAAGTGACAAAAAAGTAGATAGCAGAATGGCATGGGAAAAACTGTAAACCCAAGATCTTGGGTAGTGGGGCTCCAAGACCCGGACAGTGAAACAAAACTGTGGGGGCCAAGCTGCAGTGGATGTGGGTGGGGATCCACGGACACCACAAACTAAGCACAGAAATAAATGTCAGATCCTCTTGCTGCCTGGGGATCATTAGAATGGCTGACTCTCCAAACTGGGTCTCCATTTGGAACCTAAACAGGCTAAACAGAACATCATACAAAATCCACCTTTGGAAGCTCTGTGCAGGCATATCTCCAGGAATATATTTTGACTTAACTGTAACTGTGAAGTCTAAATTATCTTCCCCTCTGACATAGAACATCATGATCAAGGAAAATTAGGTGAATAATGCGGATGGGCAATTAATGTGGACCAGCAATGGAGACATTGGCACATTAATGCCTACAAAAACACAGGAAAGGATAAACATTTCTCTATCTTTTAACTCTTATCTGGATAAGAGGATGATAAGATTCTCTCGGATGAGATCCTTCAGGTCAAGGAAAAGCGGATAAAATTTACCTGGCAAAACTGGGCTTTCTGCCAGGCTGCTAGGATCTAGAAAGTGCCTTTAATATTTACAAGATGTCCTAATAAAGAAGAATAAAGACTTCTTATAACTCCTAATTCGTAATATTCCTTGCGAGAACATTGCAAAAAGGCTTCATTGGTCCATCTCATTGCTCCTACATGAAAAATAAAGAGGATTCATAGACCATCTCACTCAACATTACACCAAATGGACTCAATAATTTATGGGTATGGATGGAGGAGATTTTGGAAAATAGGCAGAAATAGAAGTACGTTGAGATAACATAGCCAAATGGTGAACAGAATATTCTAAGCTATGACATTATAGCATCCCCACTAAATTAGCCTCAACTTTATGGTTTGGTCGACATGGAAAGAAAGAAATAGAAAGATTTTTGAAGATTGACGGTTAGACAACGGTAAAACAAACATTATACAAAAGATACAGAAAAAAACTCTTACTAATAATAGTAAATAGAATAAGTAAACGGGATTTCCACTAATGACGGGGCGAACACTGCGGTATTTGGCATAGTGAGTACCGTATCCTCAATTCTCACAGTGCAGAATATCTGCATCCATCTCACCCTTTGAAACTTCTTATCCGGGGTTCCACAAAGTAAACGGTGAGGCTCTCGGGGTAACCCGAACGACGACTTTATGAGAGATATACAGCGATGATAAAGGAAATTCTTCATATCTACAACAGACTACCCCGGGAAGCCATAACAACGGTAGAATTTTGGCTACGGTGGATCTGCAATCTAATCCACGGTGGTGGGGCAAATATCGTGAAGGGGACTCACTCATAGCCATTAATACGTGACGAGAAAATGCAAAATGAGTAAACGTTATGAGGAAAGTTACTAAGCATTGGCACCTTGCCATGGTCATAGTGCTCATCACCAAACATCTCTTCACTCTCAATGGAGTCGTTCTTCACGCAGTCAGGTGTCGTGCTAATGCAATGGTAGATAGTCGCCATCTACGCGGTCGACCCTTTAGATTGAGGACATTGACTTTTGTTGGTATCACATGTACTTAATCTTGAGGATAAATTCCTTCAAATCTCAAGAAGGTATGCAGGGCGTGTCGGGAGGAGGATGGCTAACGGGATAACGATCATCAATGAATATTGTGGTTTGTTCTAAATTTTTATTCCATAATCCCTTAATTCACTGGTGGTGGAATTGTGGCGGCTATCACATGGATCACATCGGAAAAGGTGGAAGATCTGACAAGGATAAGGCCGGCCTTCGTTATGATACGAATGCAACGTGGCCTCTTCTCTTGAGTAATAAGCATGGCAATTCGAGTGCTATCATGAGTAATAACAAGAAGGTTGGCGGTCACCTGGCAGGAATCATTTTGTCAGTAGGAATAGGACGGTATCGGTTCAAATCATGGCTCACTAACGTAGTGTCTTTCACTATTAATATAGAGTCATTTAGGAAAAGATTTCACCTCCTTACGGTATTCCTCAAATACCCAGCCTTGTCTTCTGATTTCTGCACTTGAAATCTTGCCATGGCCGAGCGCATTCTCCGTAGCTCCAAAACCGCAGAAGTTAGTAAGGCCGGGGAGGATTATAGAACTTCTTTCTCCCAAAAAAGTAAGCAGTTATCGAAAAGGCTCCAAGTGGAGGTGGACAAAGCCGAGTGAAGGATGGTGTAAAGACATCGGCGAGCGATCAATTTGATCACAATCACAGGCACCCAAACTGCAGAGCCACCCGGTTACGAGGACTCGGTATGTAACTTGGCAGATATGAAGGCGATGCTGCAGGCATGAGAAAGCAAGTCTTTGCTGAAGAGCTATAACATAAACTCCTCGCCTCTACAAAGAATTTAGTGTGATTGGAAAACTCAGGAATTTCCATCAACTCTCTCAACGAATAACCAAATGCATACTAAGCTTTGGGAGGATTCATTCGGCTCTTAGTATACATGCACCACGTGTTAAATGTCTCTATTGAAATCACGAAGAGACGATTCCAAAACAACAGAATGTCCGTACCACCGAGCCACATAGTGTTCCCAAGGAGATGATGAAGATGGTCCAAACAGCGCATTTGGTACCCAGGGCATCACCAAAATTGACCGGTAGGATTCTGATTAGGTGGTCCTTATTGTTGTTTCTACATTTTATCTATGCTTTTCTCCTTTGCTATGTCGGATGTACGTAACCCAGGGGGACCTTTAAATGGCCTTCTTTTACGGTGATTTCTCTCTCAGCATGCGAAGCACATGAGGTTGGTAGTTTTTACGTTTTAAATTCATTTGACTCTACTTAAGTTTGGGCTGTTGTCCATGATATGTTCCTGTCTGAACAATGATCGGCTACAAGGCTTATATAAGTGGTCTTTGCTTGGCAGCTTCTACATTTCCTCTTTCCCTTTGAAAATGGCGGGCCCCTTTGTAACCATATGTAACATTTTGTGATCTAATATAATAATTTCGTTTACAAATAACATATATATATATTCCATTTTATGTAGTTTCACAATAGAGACCTTTTGCGGAAGCGATTTTGTTTTGACATTTGTGAATTACTCACATCAAAATATTTATGGTTGATATTTCATTCATTTTCATTTGTCTTAAGGATAAACCACTTCTTGAATCAACCATATGCATTTTAAATTTTAATAAAATAATATTTTATTACTTATTTTACTATATTTTTATTCCATTATAATTTTATAGAACAATTACTCATATATAAATAAAATATTTTATTTTCAAATATTTTAATGTTAAGTCCAGTTTTATAGTAATATGTTTTAAATAAAATAACATAGGATTATGATTATTTAAATTTCTTTTCAAATAGATTTAAAATAGTTTTAATATTTAATATATTTATAAATATTTATTTAAATATATTTGAAATTTAATTTAAAAAATATTATATATTTTTAATTTCCTTGTATGTTATTTCGATTATGTTTTAATAATTAAATGTGTTTTTTATAAATATGATAATATTTTCTTAATATTTTTTAAATATAGTTTACAATAATAATGAGTGGTATATATTTATATTTTTTTATTAAGTATATACTTTATAAATTTATTAAAATTATATTAATGTATTTCATAATTGTAAATGTGATAAAATAGATAGTAGAAATTAACAATAAATTGGAGTTCATCTTAATATACGATCTACTAAATACTTGGTAAATCTCTTGAAATAGAAACCTTTTTAGAGTGAAAAGAGATTTTATTTATTATTTATTTACTTTATAGATTTAGCGTTATGTTACATCATCTCTACCATACTTGCTTGATTATATATATAACCAACCTATATTTCAGCAACATTGATCTCTGAGGTCTAAGCAGATGGATTCAAATGCAGAGATGGAAATCTCTTTTAGAATGAAAAGTGAATTTGATCTCTTTGGATGCTTTGTATTTCTATAGTTAAGATGGATTTAGGAGATGAATCAAATCTCTTGAAATAGAACCCTCTTTTAGAGTGAAAAAAGATTCGATTTATTATTTTTTTTATTTGATTTATTTAGACATTATGTTACATCATCTCTACCATATCTATATATATATATAACCAACCTGGATTTTATCTTAACACTCATCTACCAAGTTCTAGATGGATCAAATCCCTTGAGATAGAAATCTCTTTTAGAGTGAAAAGTGATTTGATATCTTCGGATGCTTTGTAGTTCTAGAGTTAAGAAGGATTTAGGTTACTTTAATTTCACCCTTTAATGGCAAGAGAAATCTGACTAATTGTCTTTGTCACTTAGTTATTTTTATTACATATTTTATTTTTATAAAAGCCTATTTATTTTATTATTATTTTTATGTTTATTTTATTTTGTTATTTTACAAAGTTTGGATGATGAAAACTTTTCTAAAGTGAAAAGAGATTTACTCTTTCTCAATGTTTTGTAATGAGAGTTAAAATGGATCTAAGCCGATTTAATTTTACCTTCCAAACAATATCTATATTCCTTATGAATTTATTCTCACTTACCATAATTTTATTTTTATTTTGTTATTTTTATTTTCATTTTTTATCTTATTTTAATTCAATTAAAATGTTTACACTCATATTTATTATTTTCTCATTCAATTTTTTATTTTATCTATTTAGACATTATGTTACAACATCTTCTACCATATATATATATAGAGGGTGATAAATTGAATATATATATATATATATATATATATATATATTCAGAGTAGTTTTTAATTTAATTTAAGATATTTTCTTAATTCCATTTTATATTTTTTAAATTTCAATAAATCATATAATCATAAATATTTAAATTTATTTTGTTTTATTGTTATGATTTAATAATTAAATGTGAATGCTAAATATAATAACATATATTTTGTTTCTAAATATTTTTTATAATAAAACATGATAATAATTAACAATTATATTTAAATATAGTTGATAAATGTTGTTATATATATATATATATATATATATATATATATATATATATATATATATATATATATATATATATATATATATATATATATATATATATATATATATATATATAGTTAAGTGATTTTATTAATTATATATTTATATAGTTTTTAAGATAATAATATTATTAAAAAAACTATTTTAACTTTTATAGTTATTTTTAAATAAGTCTGAAAAAACAGATTGGAAGTTCTTAGCTTGAGATGTAAAATTTAATAATAACCACGTGAAGGTGAGAGCTTATATGACCCCAAAAACGGTCCATCATTGGCATGGGACTAACCACTGACGCGCACCCACACAATCCATTACCAATGAGGCACAATCACTCACATGCATGCACACAACAAACATAGGGTGCACACAAACATACACAATCCACAAACATTACACATTGACTCACAAGGTGACATGTTTACACATAACACTTATTATGAACTTTAGAATTAACATTATTATTTTTTTGCATGTGATTAATATTGAGTATAAATATTATGATGTTGATAATGACATTTATTTTATAATTAAGCTAATTTGTAAGATATTAAAATTAGTAAGTATTTGTTTTCTTTATTATATTTAAAACAATGATTATCATTAACCAAATTTTAGATTAATTTTTTTCCCTATATTATTAAATTATAGTATTATGAGAGGAAAAATTATTATTAAAATTAATTGAACTTTTTAAAATAAAATTTAATTAAATTTATTTATTGGATCTATTTTAGTATTAAATTTTTAATTAATGTCTTATTACAAATTGATGCTATTGTAAATATTATGTGTAGGCTAATATTATGTATTTTTTAATGTTACTTTAATGTGTAGAATATTTTAATTTGAAAATGATAAATTAATATTATTAATATAGAAATTTTTTTAGAAAAAAATAAAATAGAAAAAATAATAAAAATAAATAAAATAAATAAAAAACATAAAAAAAAATTAAAAAAAAATAAAAAATAAAAAATTAAAGTAAAAAACCCAAAATAATATTAATAATAACAACATTTCATAAATAATTAAACCAATATATTATATATTAATAATCTAATATTTATACATAGAAATAATGCTATTATATTTATAATCACATAAATAAATAGTTTAAAAATTATCTACAAATATATAATACATATACCAGTATAAAAAAGAAAATTCAAACACATGAAAAATACATTCATACACATACAAAGAAAACAATTAAACATGACACATACAAAAGTATCAAAGAATCTATTAATACGCACAAACAATACTTTCATGCACATACAAAGAATACAATAAGTATCAAAGAATCGATTCATACACACAAAGAATACTTTCATGCACATACAAAGAATACAATTAAACAAGAAGTGCATACAAATATAGCAAAAAATGTGTGCATCCACACATATAGAATACATTCATACACATAACACATATAGAATACATTCATACACATACAAAGAATACAAGTAAACAAGACATATACAAATGTAACAAAGAATAGATTCATACACACCTAAAGAATGCATTCATACATATTCAAAGAATAAAAGTAAATAGGACACATACAAATGTAGTAAAGAATAGGTGCACACACACATAAAGAATACATTCATAAACATACAAAGAATACAAGTAAACAAGACACCTACAACTGTAACAAAGAATAAATTCATACACGCCTAAAGAATACATTCCTACACATACAAATAATACAAGTAAATAAGACACACATAAATGTTGCAAAGAATAAGTGCATACACACACAAATAATACATTCATACACATACAAAGAATACAAGAAAACAAGACACATACAAATGTAACAAAGGCTAGATTCATACACACCTAAATAATACATCCATACACATACAAATAATACAAGTAAATAAGACACATACAAATGTAGCAAAGAATAGGTGCATACACAAATAAAGAATACATTCATATGCATACAAATAATACAAGTAAACAATGCACATACAAATGTAGCAAAAAATACATTCATACACATCCAAAATACAAGTAAATAATACATATTCAAATACAACAAATAATACATTCATGAACATACCAAGAAACAATATCCATACACAAGAATACTCAAAAAATACACAACCAAATAATGAAGGAATCTTGAAAAGCAATCAAAATAATACAAGCAACTATTTTAAAAATTACATTTATATGCACAAAAACAATGAAACCACCACTCTACCACTCAAGGAACACTCATATACATACAAATAAACAATGAAAGAATACTCAAAAACATGCAAAATGAGACATTCATAAACAAAGAAAAATAAACACTCCAAAAAGTCACATATAAATAGTGCAAGCTCTCTCAATAATACATTCACACAATATAGAAGTAGATATCCTATTCATTGATACATTCCAAAATAAAAACTTCAACAAATAAATTCTAACTATAAAAAATTACAACTAATAAAAACACCTATTTCCATTCTCAAAATAATAATATGCATACAAAATAAAGAATCTAAAGCATACATTATATATTAAAAATATTCAATAATATATTTATCATATAAAAATAATAAAAACAATACGCAAATATTCAGATACAAATAAAAAATAAAAACATTTAAATATTTACAAACACTCTAAATAATAAATTTATATTTTATTTAAATTTATGGAAATATTAATGTAAGTATTAAATTATATAATAAAAACATTTAAATATTTACAAACACTCTAAATAATATATTCATATTTAATTTAAATTGGTAGAAATATTAATGTAAATATTAAATTATATGTATAGAAGGAGGAAAAAAATATAATATAAATATCCTAAAACCATACTTATAATAAAAATATATAATTAAAAAAACAAAAAAAAAATCAAAATCAAAAAATAAAAAAAATCAAAAAATAAAAAATAAAAAAAATCAAAACTTAAAAATTCAAAAAATAAAAATTAGAAATTAGAAATTAAAAAATATATAGGTTACAATTGTTATATTATTTTTGTGAATAAGAGTGATTTTTTCTTTTCTGTGTATGTGGAGAAGATGTTTAAAATCTTGAAAAAATGTTAAATAATTTATGTGAATAAGGCTAATTTTGCACTTATAATTTTTATATTATTTATGGGAATAAGAGTGATTTTTTATTTTATGTATGTGGGGTAGATATTTAAAATCTTGAAAAAATTTTAAACAATTTATGTGAATAAGACTAATTTTTCCATTTGTGTGTATGTTGGTCATATGTTTAAAACATGTTTATAAATTTTTATTAAAATAAAAGAATACATTTGAGTTTTTGCATATTGGGATTACTATAAACTAAAAATCAAGAAGGAGAACGAGGAACACAACTCAAAGGAGGGTTACAATTTAACCCTCCTAAGAGCCTTTTGGAGGGGTTGAATTCCCCTCCACAAAAAATAAAGCCTACTCCTTTTATTAATGAATTTTGTGTTCATGTACATTCTTTGATGGGCCCATCTAAACAAAAAAATATATAAATTGTTCTAATTACAACATTACAAAACATAAAAATAGATAATGAGCAACTTGGTATTGATAAATTTTCTGCAACATACAACATTGAAATAATATTGTTAGTATAAAAGCCCTTCATAACAACTTGTAATATAATTAAATTCACAATTCATAAAGAAAATCTATTATATATATATATATGATGATAAATGTATAATAAATTAAGGAAAAAGTATTAATATAATATTATTATGCAAAGAGGTAAAAGTACAATTTAATTTGCCAATTTAATATAATAGCAATTCAAATTTAAATGAAAATGGAAGACCATTGGTTGAACCATTTGAAAGTGGTTTGAATAAAGAGAAGTTTGAAAACATAATTAAATAGTTTCTTTAGAGTAACTCGACAAGTAGAAATCTACAAATTGAAGAGAGACAAGTTTAGTGTAGAGGGTGAAGCTAAAGTGATTGACAAGAGGTGTACTACAACAAGTATCTGGATAAAAAGAAGTTAATGATTTGAAATGAAGTGTAAAATTTATTTGCATTGAAGTTTGAAAGTGGTGAGGAAAACATGTCAAAATAGTAAATGTTTTACTAAATAATTTAAGTTATATTAGTAATTAGAGATCTATACAGATGCTCAAGCTGCCTATGTAGAGTGCACACACCAATAAATCTATGGAACTCTCACTAATTTCCAATTATCTTTGGGAACATAAAGGCTTCTGAAAAATGGGGAGAAATCATTTTGAAGTAAAAGCCAGAAAACAATAAGAAATGAGAACATCAAAAAGAAAGATATGGCCTAAAATGGGAGAAAACAAAGAGAAAGTAATAAGAAACTACAACATCAAAAGGAAAGATACAAGTAAAAACAAACCAGCAAAAATAATAAGAACAGCGAATCTAATACGTGCCATGCTCATGGCCTCAAAATGGTAGAGCAAATTATCTAAAACAAGAAACCAAAAAATAATAACAAATAGCAAACATGGAAAAAGAATAAACATTGTATACCAAGTGTTGATTCAGCCTGCAGCAGCATGAAATAATGACAATTTTAAGAGTTCTCAAGTATATAGTAAGAAATTGAAAATTGAGATTATGAAAATTGAAGAAACTTTTTATGAATTATATTAAAACACACAAAAAAGATCAAGAAAGAAAATATAAAAAAAAATTCAATTATATATTGAAAATAGAAACTATATCTAAAAAAAATTGAAAATAATTCTAGATGGATTACATTAAACTAAACGAAACACTGTTATGCTTCCTTAATTCCACTATCCCCCTATAGTCTGAACTGGATAGTGAATTTTTAGTTTAAGGTAAAAAAATAAATTATAACAAATAAAGCCCGTATATTATTCCATTTACCATGCTATTTTATGCTAGGCTTTAGGAGAGTTACCAATCCAAATAAGAATGCCTACTATATATTTTCTAAACAACGAAAGTCAACATTATCCTTTGGAATCTTATAGGATATCTTGAAGGCTCCGCTCTGGAATTCTTAACCATAGTCATTAGATATTTACCCGAAAGGTTCATGGGAATAATAACAGTGTGAACGAGCTTTTCTAGAAAATAATGGAAGCAGGTTCATCGGAATAATAAATATGGTGAAACGAGTTTTTCAAGTAGATGGGAAGAAAGGTTCATGGGAATAATAACATCAAAAGTATTTTTAACTTCCAAGAAGCAAAGGGAGATAATAATAATGCCACGATTCCTCTTCGCGCTGTCACGAATCAGATAATAATGCAGAACACGAAGAAAATGTTACAGATGAGAGGAGAAGGAAGTCAAGAACAATGCGACTTCTAGAGAGGATTCAAAGAGTAGAACGTTACAGATTGGAGGAGAAAGAAGTCTAGAACAATGCGACTTCTAGAGAAGATTCAAAGAGTAGGAAAAAAATGTATCGGCTATCTTTCAAAGAGGCTGGCTTTCAAAGAGTACGACTACGACTATGAAAGGTGGAAATCAAAAGAACCATTCTAGGAGTTAATGCATCCAAGGGTCCAAAAACTAAAAATATTTTTGTGGGTGGTATACCGCATGTATTACTGATATTACTGAAGATGAGTTCAAGGACTACTTCGCTAAATTCGGCAAAGTTGTAGAACATCGGATTATTCAGGACCCAAACACTAGCCGGTCCAGGGGTTTTGGTTTTGTCACTTGGTTGTAGAAGAAATCATATTCAGAGTAAAAATGATTGAGCATGTGGAGATCAAGAAGGCTAAAACCCTTGGAGATCAAGAAGGCTGAAACCCTTGGAGATGGGTTTTGTGGCTATGGTAGTGGGATGATCGGTGGTTATGGAGCTGGAGGTGATGGTTATGGCGGCAACTTTGACTCAATCACCTGTTGGTGGTGCTTACGGCAGTGGTGGTGCTTACAGGAGTGGCAGGGGAGGGGATGGGAGGGTAAGGGTAGTACCAATGGACGATATCACCTATATGCGAGGTAGAGAAATTGGCATCGAAGTCTACCTAAGAAATAGCTATTAAAGGAAGATACCGAAGTGAGCTTTAGAGCTCGCCATTCTAGATATTGACTCTCCAAGGAAGCGTGCTAGAATTGAAGAAAAGAAAAAGAGAATTGCTAAGAGAATTGCTAAGGCCAAGAGTGAGGCAACTAAATTAAACGTATGCAGGGTCAAGAGATTAAAGCCAACAAGTTAAACCAGAGCAAAAGACAAGTCTACATAGGGGCCGATATGAAAAACGTAAATCTAATAAAAATCGGAGGGGAAAAGCATAAAATGCTATAAAAATGGTCGACAAGCAATGTTTTAATTTTTTGAAAGAAGAGTTACAGGACCATACCTGGAATTCCGAGTGATGATTTCTTTTCTTCAGCCATTTCTTCAGCCAGCCTCAATGACCTGTATCATTGAAACATATCTTAGCAACATTAGCTACCGGTAACTGAATAATTTACAATCAACAAAAATACAAGGCAATGAAATATTACAATCAAAGAAAATACAGGGAAATGAAATAGAATTACAGACACAGAACATAAATAAAAATTGGATCGATATGATACATACCATATTGAAAGACGATCCAAAAATTGCAAACCCTCCTCCTCTATCAACCCATACCTGACTGACCACCCAGACGTGACTAACTGACAGACACACACAGACCGACCCATACCATACTCAAACCCCAGACTTACTGACTCGGACTAAACCACACAGCCAAGCACACACAATAGCCAAGCACACAGGGATTGCAGAAAATGATGCAAAATGATGCAAAATGAACTACTAAACGGTTGACGAGATATATGTATTTTCAAGATCTTACCGCCCTTGCCTCAACTTGAACGGTCCACCAGATATATGTATTTTCAGCAACCGTTTGAATTTTTAATAACTCCAACTTTTCATGGTTTCCATAATACGTGGCATTACCAGAATGTTATACGCTGCTTTCTTGTCAGAAAAAACATACCTCTTACATCACCTACTACTTGGAATCTTTGAAATTCGTTTCTATTATTTGCTGCTTTCTGTTATATGTGGTTTTCATGGCCGCGCCCCAGCGCCCACTACTTCGTTTGAACGTTTGATTAACCCTACCACTACTTGGACATGTGTTTTCAAATTCTCATGAGCACTTGAATAACTTCACGTTTATATAATAGCACTGATACAATTTCCCAGTCGGATATCAAAATATAGTCATACCAAATTTACCATATCTAAATTAAATAATAAAAAATTAATTGTAAAAACTATTTTTTATTTAATATTTGTATAAAAATCAAACATGACTAAATTTAGTTTTAATCACTATATTTTATTTTATTTAAATTTGATAATAATCACCAAGCGCAAACTTTCCATCTCTCGCCATCATAACTGCAACGTAGATATTGCTCCACTTTCTTACTCAACCCAACAAAACACGACAATATCTCTCATCAGAATACAACCACACACCTGCCCAGAATAACTGTGTTTCACGTTCCTCGGCTATCTCGACTATTTAGAGAAATGGCAGTACCATTGGCTCTCGCCACCACCTCTAAATGCTCGTTCACTTTTAATAATAAAATAGTTTTGATTATTTGATTAATCATATATATATATATATATATATATATATATATAATTTTAAATAAAAAGATGGATTTTACATTTATAAAAATTGATTTAATAGATTAAAAGTATATAATAATAATCATGAAATAAAAATAAAAATAAACTGGAATTGAATTTAAAATGAAGATAAATTAGATTTGAATTTAAAGGAAAAATATAAAGTTTCTATGTAAACCCATTATATATAAAGTTTCTCGTGTAAACCAACTCACTTAGATTTAATTGGTGAATCTTAAAAATTGGCTGTTTAAAAAATTAATTATATTGAATTATGTAATGATTATTTTAATACAAATTATGTTTATTCTAATTATAAAGGGAAGTTTTTAAAAAGTTTATATAAGCTAAAAATTATATTTTAATTTTAACAAAATTTCAAAAATATAGTTAAATTTTATAATTTTAATATTTTTAAAATATAACAACACAACTAACAAACAAAATAATATTACGAAAAATCATTATTACTTTAAACAAATAACAGCACAACTAAGAAATAAAAATCAGAATCAAACAATTACAGAGTGGATTCATTTCGGGAATGGGCGACCCCTAAACTAATATATTTGCTGTTAAATGTCCCACAAATGGAGTGCACAGAAAATGAAGTTTTATATGCTCTTTTTGCAGCAATCCATACACACGCTTAAATGTAGATTCAAATGAGTAGGGCAGCCATTGTTGAGATGGAAAAGTTTATTCTCGTCAGATTTTGTGTCAATTTGAAAGCATGCGAAAAGAATATCAAATTTAAAGTATACATATTTTTTGGGTTATAAGATATACATATTTTTTGGGTTATAAAATATTAAATGCTAGTGGTATAAGAGAAAATTATGTGAATTTTATACTATCAATTAAATTTACAAAATTTGTAATTGTTTCTAATTTATCTTATAACTTTTAATATGATCATTAAAAATTAACAAAAATTAAGAATAATAAATAAAATTAGAAATATATAAATTTTCAACTATATCATGTAAAAAAGACTCTTAGATATTTATTTACAAGGTAGAAAAACAAATGATATTAATTTTATTAATTTTATTAATTTTACATTTTTCAATTGTATTTGAATAATTGTCATGTAAAAAAAGTCTCATCCTCACAAATATTTACAATGTAAAGAAACAAATAATATTGACTTTATTTATTTTAATAAATTTAAAATATCTGTTATATTACAAATAGTATTGGATTTTTCTATTTTAAGAAATTTTAAATAATGTGTTAGAGTGTTATTGTACTTAAATTAGTCAAATAAACTGAAAGTTGATTATATTGAAAAATAATATAATTATTTTTTCAATGTATGATTATGCTTTATTTAAATCATAGTTGGGTGGCATATCTAAAGTAAATTAGTGATTTTAAATTTGATAAAAAATTAATAAAAATAAGTTGGTTATTTTAATCAAACTTGAGGTAACAATTAAAAAATTGTAATTTTTATAATAAATGTTTATATTAGAATAATCCCCACATTAATATATTATAAAAGAGACACTTAATCCCTCCAATTATATCCTAATGATGGAGCTCATCATCACTCTAACAAAATGGTTATTCATCCTCTGAGAACTATTCCTTTCTCCACCATTTTAGTGTTTAGTTTCCTTGTGGTCTCTAAGGAAGAAGGAAGGAGTCTCTTCGAGAGGGTAGTGAACTAAGACATTTTCTCGCCTTCTCTTCCACTTTTCTTTCAAGCTTTTCCTATAAAGGTGGCTAGAGTTTGCTACAAGAAACTATGTATTTGCTACAGGAAACTTTAGCAGGGCTAGAGTCAAAGAAGGAAGCCTTGGATGAGGAAGAAAAGACACCAAGGGGTGGGAAAGAGGCCCAAGATGTGGAGGTAAAAGCACAAGATGAAAGGAAAGATGTCAAAGGGGAGGAAGAGAAAGATGAAAAGGAGGAGCCTACCTCCCCAAAACCTGTCCCTGAAGATATATCAATAGTGTCACATGCTATCCCTCAGCCAAATCTCAGCTCATACCATACATTTATTGGTGGGGTCATATTTATTCCTCAGAATTTTGTAGTCCCTTTATTTTATCAGTGAGAACAAGAAAGAGCACACAATCATCATTGGATTAAAATTGCAACAAAAAAACGTGTGCCTGACATAGGGATGATGGATAAGAAGGTCACTAAGATGGGAAGGGATTTGTCTGATGTTAGGCTTAGAGAATCCATGTTGAAAGAGAAACTTTAGGAAGCCTAGGAAGAGAATGCAAGATTGCAAGATCAAGTTCAGCAACAATACAAACAAATGGCCATTGTGGCAGATTTCTGCATAGAGGCCATTCAACATAGATACCCATGAGACTCCTATGCAGTCTACCTCATAGAAAAATGACTCCAATTTCAAATGAGGACACTAGCTTCTCATGGATCCTTACCTTTTAAGACATGCAATTAATTCATTAACTTTTTCAACCAGTCAAGCATAACAGACAAGGAAATGATGGCTGAATTCTACATGCACAATATTATGTTGACAAACTTGAACATTTGGGACCCTAACCCTATAATGGGAGACATGCAGTTAATGGAATTAGCCTCTTGGATGGTTAATGAGGAAGACAGAGCACAAGAAGTATGGAGTGTAATGACGAGAGAAAATAGAGAGCCTCTACAAATTAGGGCAGAACTATTTAGCCCTAGGGGAGTCATCAACAACCATCTCAAGATAAAAAAGGATGTTGCACTTGCAGACAAGTACCCCAACACACAAGCACAATCCATTTCCCACTTTGATGATGTTTCTATGCTATTGGATGATAAATTTACAATGGTTAGTCAAAGGAGATGGAATGGCCTCCCATTCAGTCTCAAAAACATGTAATACCACACCCCAAAGAGATTGAGGACTGCTCTACAAAGCGCACCACTATAAAAAATTGGCTATGCAAGTAATGAAAATACACTGGCATGGATTGAAACTCAATCCACCTTTGCTACTGGTACTAGGTGATGGGAAAGGCCGATAGGAGGAAAAAAGAAAATTGGAAGAGGTAGAAAATAATGTTGGTTCTACCCTCTCGAAGGAACTCCTTCACTTCTTCCTTAGGATTTCACAAGGGAAACTAAAGCATTGAAAGAGATGGAGAAGGAGGAATAAGCTTCTCAGAGGATGAACAACCATTTGGTAGGGGGGTGATGATGAGCTCCATCATTAGGTGTACTTGGAGGGATTAATTGTCACTTTTTTAGACTTATTAGTCTCTCTTACTCACATTTAATTATATTATGGTCATATGTTGCTAATGTAAATGGTGATTAAGGCTTGTCATACTTCAAATGCCTAATATGGTTTAAATGTAGAATAATCACAAAGATATTCCAATTTTGTTGAAGATTTTGCAATTAAATCTTGGATTACATAGCAAGGAGAGATTACAGGAGGGTTTTCCACCTCCTTAACTCCTAAAGTCAGCCAAGGAATCCTCGATATTCCCTCCAACAGCTCGAAATCAAAAGAAACCAAGCAAGTGGGAGATCAAGTGCACCAAATCTCCACTTTTCTTGCAGTCAAAGGGGACACATCACCTACTTTTTAGGGAGATGTTGGTAGCTACCCTTTAGGTTAAATATGGTAGAGCAAGAGCTCATTAGGATTGGAAATTTGAAGGAAGATATTAGAATCTTAGCTCTTGTAGTAGGTTTTTGAGACTTTTATGATTATGTAATAAAATTATTTTCAGCAATAAGATGAGTATTTAGATTGTCCTTCACTGATTTATTTTCAGAGGACTAGGCTTGTGGGTTAGCACCCAATCCATTGGCCTTAGTCTCTCTCTTGTGTATTAATATTTATCTTTCTACCATTGTAGCTAGTTTTCTTTATGAGTTCTGGCTATTTTGTTTGTACATTTCAATTTATTGTTCTTAATTTTCTTAATTTTATCCTTGATGTAGTTATGCTTGCATAGATATTGGTACAGTAGAATATAAACTCAAAACATTGTGTATTAAAGCCTCCCTCTCTCATCTCTTCCATTGGAGATTAAGGAGAGAAGATCTACACCACAGGCCCAAATTTTCTCTTTAGTTTATGATTTTTTGGAAATAATATATAGGTTGTTGTAGTGTCATGAACATGTTGAGAATATTGAGTTAGATTTATGTTTGAATGCTTGACTAGGTTTTCTTGTCAAATTCAACTCATCTTTTCCATCTTCTTCATCATAGATTTGCCATTGTTTGTTGCATGAACAGTTAGTTTTCTTTAAATTTCAAGTAGCACAACATAGGAGGACTTCACTAGCACCCTTAGCTTCATTTCTCACCTTTCACTAGCCTTCTTTCAACCAAATCGCCTTCAGCCCTATTTTCGAGGTATTCACCTTCACAATGTGAGCAATGCTAGAAGTGCAAGATGGGCTTTGCAAGAGGCTTTTAGCTTGCCCAACTTCCATCCATCCAAGTACATCTTCATTCCACCTCCCCTACACTTTTCTCCACCATTTTTGGCCTCCTATTTCCCTCGGCCTGTTTCTTGTACCAATTCAGGATTCTCTTGTAGCACTACAAGAAACCTATAGAATACCCTATAATAGCACCATTTAGCCTCATCTTCAGCCCAAAAACCATCATCAACCTCATTTGGACCTCCCATAACCATCAAGACACCTTTAGCCTCGCATCCATGAGTTCAAGACCTTCCTAAGCCACATTAGCGCCTTCTCCTCCTTGCTACAAAACAATGCATTTACAAGAATAATTAGGTCATGATTAGATGCATGATTAAAAGCATGAAGAAGTTAGAGTGTTTTTAGCCATTTGTACCATCAATGTCTGATTAGATTAGTCCCCTTTCTGCAATTTCAATTCAACACTTTACTTCATGAATGTTGATTGGTTTGCTTCTATTTCCTGCCATAACCTACATTGTAGATTGTTTTCTTTGGAGAATAGATAGTTTTACCCTCTTTCTTTAGAATATTCCTTTGAATGTTGATAGAGTAATGGTTTTGAGTCTCTTGCAGTTCTAGGTCTAATTCTAAAGTGTGACAGACTTCATTAAAAAACCCTAGAAATATCATCCTTTAGTAGGACTCAGAAGAGGATGACATGAGTAGAATGCATATACTGTCTATATAGCATTGCCACCTCGAAGTTTGTATGAACCCCGGGTAGATAAAGTAAAGAAGAGTAGCCTCTAGGAGTTGTAGCACTCTTGCTGCAATACCGGGGCTCACCAATGACCTTGAAATGATTGGCCATCATTACTTTTATGTTAACTATAATTGGTCGCATACATCTATCCCTCTCCACTTGCAAGGGACTGCCATAAATTTCATTGAATTCAACCACTCAAATATTCAAAACCAACATCATCGTTTTCCAACCGTCCCCCAAAATCACACATTCTCTCCCACGCAAAAAATAGTTTTCACGATTGTTCTTTCTCACTTCAAAAACCCTTCACCAAAACCCCCACTAAGAATCATCATAAAAGGGACAACTATGACAGTAAAATCTTCTTTAATTAAATGTTTACAACATGCATTTGTGGAAGACTCCCCAACAATCACAAACCCGACGTTGTTACTTGCACCCACCGGCGTTGCAACTTTCAACATAAATGCCCTTACCATCCACTCTTCCCTTCACATCCCTATCCAATCAATGCATCCTCTTGAAGGAAAATCTCTCCTACCCTTGCAAGAGCAGCTCTAGCATGTAGAGTAAATCTTCATTGATGAAAGCATTAGAGAAAATTTCCATGGGTATGGCAGTGGTAGTGCATGAATTTCCCGATTATAGAAATAAGTTTCAAAAGTTCGAGTTCCAACTGGAAAAGTAGGAACACAGACTGTGTCGCATTGAAGAGAATATCCCTTGTATTCCACAGATAGAGCATCTGGGTTCCAATGCTAAGGACCCAGCTCTGGTGGAGGCTAGTGATGCTGATTAATAATTCGATAGATGTGTCCGTAGTTTTTAATTTTATGTTGATAGTTATGTTTTGAGGTATCTAGAGTACAGGCAGTTTAAAGACAATCAAACATATGTGGCTTGGTTGGATAGACTCATTATTTTTTGTTACTGGATGACTTATCACCCTCTTAGGTGCCCAAGAGACTTGGTTTCCTTATGGGAAAGTTGAGGTTTCCCTCTGGGAAAGTTGAGGTCACCTAACTACTTGCATGTGGATGTAACTTGCCTTTTTTAAATTAATGAAAGATAAATGACCTACCAAGCTTACAAAAAAAATATCATTGTATCTTTTTCATGCCTAAATATTAAATATTTTTGAAGATGTGAATACTTTTCACAAGATGTCTATTAAAATGTTATATTTGTGAAAATGTGAGTACTTTTCACAAATTGACTATTGAATTGTTGAGTTAAAATTTGTGTTTGTAATTTTTTTATTTTTATTTTTAAGTGATAGTGATATTAAATATTACAAACCCAACAAAAAAAAAGTATTCTAATATAAACATTTATTATAAAATTTACAATTTTTTAAATGTTACCTCAAATTTGATTAAAATAACCAACTTATTTTTATTAATTTTTTATCAAATTTAAAATCACTAATTTACTTTAGATATCCCACCCAACTATGATTTAAATAAAGCATAATCATATATTGAAAAAATAATTATATTATTTTTCAATATAATCAACTTTCAGTTTATTTGACTAATTTAAGTACAATAACACTCTGTAATAACACATTATTTAAAATTTATTAAAATAGAAAAATCCAATACTATTTGTAATATAACATATATTTTAAATTTATTAAAATAAATAAAGTCAATATTACTTGTTTCTTTACATTGTAAATATTTGTGAGGATGAGACTCTTTTTACATGAAAATTATTCAAATATAATTCAAAAATGTAAAATTAATAAAATTAATATCATTTGTTTTTCTACCTTGTAAATAAATATCTAAGAGTCTTTTTTACATGATATAGTTGAAAAATTATATATTTCTAATTTTATTTATTATTCTTAATTTTTGTTAATGTTTAATGATCATATTAAAAGTTATAAGATAAATTAAAAACAATTACAAATTTAAAGGACAAATTTGATAAATTTAATTGATAGTATAAAATTCACATAATTTTCTCTTATACCATTAGCATTTAATATTTTATAACCCAAAAAATATCTATATCTTATAACCCAAAAAAATATGTATACTTTAAATTCGCATGCTTTGAAATTGACACAAAATCTGCCTAAATAAACTTTTCCATCTCAACAATGGCTGCCCTACTCGATTTGAATCTACATTTAACCGTGTGTATGGATTGCCGCAAAAAGAGCATTTAAAATTTCATTTTCTCTGCACTCCATTTGTGGGACATTTAACAGCAAATATATTAGTTTAGGGGTCGCCCATTCCCGAAATGAATCCACTCTGTAATTGTTTGATTCTGATTTTTGCACTTCCCAGGCACATTTTTATTTCTTAGTTGTGTTGTTATTTGTTTAAAGTAATAATGATTTTTCCTAATATTATTTTGTTTGTTAGTTGTGTTGTTATATTTTAAAAATATTAAAATTATAAAATTTAACTATATTTTTGAAATTTTGTTAAAATTAAAATATAATTTTTAGCATATATAAACTTTTTAAAAACTTCTTATAATTAGAATAAAAATAATTTGTTAAACAGCCAATTTTTAGGATTCACCAATTAAATCTAAGTGAGTTGGTTTACATGAGAAACTTTATATATAATGGGTTTACATAGAAACTTTATATATTTCCTTTAAATTCAAATCTATTTTATCTTCATTTTAAATTCAATTCCAGTTTATTTTTATTTTTATTTATTATATACTTTTAATCCATTAAATCAATTTTTATAAATGTAAAATCCATCTTTTTATTTAAGATTATATATATATATATATATATATATATATATATATGATTAATCAAATAATCAAAACTATTTTATTATTAAAAGTGAACGAGCATTTAGAGGTGGTGGCGAGAGCCAATGGTACTGCCATTTCTCTAAATAGTCGATATAGCCGAGGAACGTGAAACACAATTATTCTCGGCAGGTGTGTGGTTCTATTCTGATCAGAGATTTTGTCGTCTGTTGTTGGGTTGAGTAAGAAAGTGGAGCAATATCTACGTTGCAGTTATGATGGCGGGAGATGGAAAGTTTGCGCTTGGTGATTATTATCAAATTTAAATAAAATAAAATATAGTGATTAAAACTAAATTTAGTCATGTTTGATTTTTATACAAATATTAAATAAAAAATAGTTTTTACAATTAATTTTTTATTATTTAATTTAGATATGGTAAATTTGGTATGACGATATTTTGATATCCGACTGGGAAATTGTATCAGTGCTATTATATAAACGTGAAGTTATTCAAGTGCTCATGAGAATTTGAAAACACATGCCCAAGTAGTGGTAGGGTTAATCAAACGTTCAAACGAAGTAGTGGGCGCTGGGGCGCGGTCATGAAAACGACATATAACAGAAAGCAGCATAAAATAGAAACGAATTTCGAAGATTCCAAGTAGTGGGCGATGTAAGAGGTATGATTTTTCTGACAAGAAAGCAGCGTATAACACTCTGGTGATGTCACGTATTATGGAAACCATGAAAACTTGGAGTTATTAAAAATTCAAACGGTTGCTGAAAATACATATATCTGGTGGACCGTTCAAGTTGAGGCAAGGGCGGTAAGATCTTGAAAATACATATATCTTGAAGTTCATTTTGCATCATTTTCATACTCCTCCATCTATCTGCAATCCCTGTGTGCTTGGCTGTGTGGTTTTAGTCCGAGTCAGTAAGTCTGGGGTTTGAGTATGGTATGGGTCGGTCTGTGTGTGTCTGTCAGTTAGTCAGGTCTGGGTGGTCAGTCAGGTATGGGTGGATAGAGGAGGAGGGTTTGCAATTTTTGGATCGTCTTTCAATATGGTATGTATCATATCGATCCAATTTTTATTTATTTTTTGTGTCTGTAATTCTATTTCATTTCCCTGTATTTTCTTTTTTATGTTCTGTGTCTGTAATTCTATTTCATTTCCCTGTATTTTCTTTGATTGTAATATTTCATTGCCTTGTATTTTTGTTGATTGTAAATTATTCAGTTACCGGTTGCTAATGTTGCTAAGATATGTTTCAATGATACAGGTCATTGAGGTTGGCTGAAGAAAAGAAATCATCACTCGGAATTCCAGGTATGGTCATGTAACTCTTCTTTCAAAAAAATTAAAACATTGCTTGTCGACCATTTTTATAGGATTTTAAGCTTTTCCCCTCCGATTTTTATTAGATTTACGTTTTTCATATCGGCCCCTATGTAGACTTGTCTTTTGCTCTGGTTTAACTTGTTGGCTTTAATCTCTTGACCCTGCATACCTTTAATTTAGTTGCCTCACTCTTGGCCTTAGCAAATCTCTTTTTCTTTTCTGCAATTCTAGCACGCTTCCTTAAAGAGTCAATATCTAGAATGGCGAGCTCTAAAGCTCACTTCGGTATCAGCCTGTAATAGCTATTTCTTAGGTAGACTCCGATGCTAATTTCTCTACCTCGCATATGGGTGATATCGTCCATTGGTACTACCCCTACGCTCCCCTGCCACTCCTGTAAGCACCACCACTGCCGTAAGCACCACCAACAGGTGATGAGTCAAAGTTGCAGCCATAACCATCACCTCCAGCCCCATAACCACCGATCATCCGGCTACCATAGCCACAAAACCCATCTCCAAGGGTTTCAGCCTTCTTGATCTCCAAGGGTTTTAGCCTTCTTGATCTCCACATGCTCAATCATTTTTCCTCTGAATATGATTTCTTCTACAACCAAGTGACAAAACCAAAACCCTTGGACCGGCTAGTGTTTGGGTCCTGAATAATCCGATGTTCTACAACTTTGCCGAATTTAGTGAAGTAGTCCTTGAACTCATCTTCAGTAATATCAGTAATACATGGGGTATACCACCCACAAAAATATTTTTAGTTTTTGGACCCTTGGATGCATTAACTCCTAGAATGGTTCTTTTGATTTCCACCTTTCATAGTCGTAGTCATACTCTTTGAAAGACAGCCGATACATTTTTTTCCTACTCTTTGAATCTTCTCTAGAAGTCGCATTGTTCTTGACTTCTTTCTCCTCGTGTTCTGCATTATTATCTGATTCGTGACAGCGCGAAGAGGAATCATGGCATTATTATTATCTGCCTTTGCTTCTTGGAAGTTAAAAATACTTTTGATGTTATTATTCCCATGAACGTTTCTTCCCATCTACTTGAAAAACTCGTTCACACTGTTATTATTCCCATTAACCTTTCGGGTAAATATCTAATGACTATGGTTAAGAATTCCAGAGTAGAGCCTTCAAGATATCCTATAAGATTCCAAAGGATAGGTTGACTTTCGTTGTTTAGAAAATATATAGTAGGCATTCTTATTTGGATTGGTAACTGTCCTGAAGCCTAGCATAAAATAGCATGGTAAATGGAATAATATACGGGCTTTATTTGTTATAATTTATTTTTTTTACCTTAAACTATAAATTCACTATCCAGTCCAGACTATAGTGGGATAGTAGAATTAAGGAAGCATTTAATGTAATCCGTCTAGAATTATTTTCAAATTTTTTTAGATATAGTTTCTACTTTCAATATATAATTGAAATTATTTTGAGTATAATTTCAATTCTTACTATATACTTGAAGAGACTCTTAAAATTTCTCATTATTTCCATGCCATTGCTAACTTTCGTCAAATTTTTAACTTTCTAATCATTTATTATTTCCATGCTGTAATTTCTTATTATTTTTTGGTTTCTCTTTCTCCCCATTTTGAGGCCATATCTTTCTTTTTGTGGTTGTAATTTCTTATAATTTTCTGGTTTTTGTTTTACTTATATCTTTCTTTTTGACGGTGTAATTTCTTATTACTTTCTGCTTTCTGTTTTGCTCCCCATTTTGAGGCCATATCTTTCTTTTTGATGTTATGATTTCTTATATTTCTGCTTCCTTGTTTATGCTTAGAATGATGTTCCCCATATCTTTCTTTTTGATGTTCTCATTTCTTATTGTTTTCTGGCTTTTACTTCAAAATGATTTCTCCCCATTTTTCAGAAGCCTTTATGTTCCCAAAGATAATTGGAAATTAGTGAGAGTTCCATAGATTTATTGGTGCGTGCACTCTACATAGGCAGCTTGAGCATCTATATAGATCTCTAATTAGTAATATAACTTAAATTATTTAGTAAAACATTTACTATTTTGACATGTTTTCCTCACCACTTTCAAACTTCAATGCAAATAAATTTTACACTTCATTTCAAATCATTAACTTCTTTTTATTGTAGTACACCTCTTGTAAATCACTTTAGCTTCACCCTCTACACTAAACTTGTCTCTCTTCAACTTGTAGATTTCTACTTGTCGATTTACTCTAATGAAACTATCTAATTATGTTTTCAAACTTCCCTTTAGTCAAACCACTTTCAAATGGTTCAACCAATGGTCTTCCATTTTCGTTTAAATTTGAATTGCTATTATATTAAATTGGCAAATTAAATTATCCTTTTACCTCTTTGCATAATAATATTATATTAATATTTTTTCCTTAATTTATTATACATTTATCATCATATATATATATATATATATATATATATATATATATATATATATATATATTTAATAGATTTTCTTTATGAATTGTGAATTTAATTATATTACAATTTGTTATGAAGGGCTTTATACTAACAATATTATTTCAATGTTGTATGTTGCAGAAAATTTATCAATACCAAGTTGCTCGTGACAAGAAGACATTATCTATTTTTATGTTTTGTAATGTTGTAATTAGAACAATTTATATATATTTTTTTGTTTAGATGGGCCCATCAAAGAATGTACATGAACACAAAGTTTATTAATAAAAGGAGTAGGCTTTATTTTTTGTGGAGGGGAATTCAACCCCTCCAAAAGGCTCTTAGGAGGGTTAAATTGTAACTCTCCTTTGAGTTGTGTTCCTCATGCTCCTTCATGATCTTTAGTTTATAGTAATTCCAATATGCAAAAACTCAAATGTATTCTTTTATTTTAATAAAAATTTATAAACATATTTTAAACATATGACCAACATACGCACAAATGGAAAAATTAGTCTTATTCACATAAATTGTTTAACATTTTTTCAAGATTTTAAACATCTACCCCACATACACAAAATAAAAAATCACTCTTATTCCCATAAATAATATAACAATTATAAGTGCAAAATTAGCCTTATTCACATAAATTATTTAACATTTTTTCAAGATTTTAAATATCTTCTCCACATACACACAAAAGAAAAAATCACTCTTATTCACAAAAATAATATAACAATTGTAACCCATATATTTTTTAATTTCTAATTTTTAATTTTGATTTTTTGAATTTTTAAGTTTTGATTTTGATTTTTTTTTTTTTAATTTTTTGAATTTTTAAGTTTTTGTTTTGATTTTGATTTTTTTTTGTTTTTTTAATTATATATTTTTATTATAAGTATGGTTTTAGGATATTTATATTATATTTTTTTCCTCTTTTTATACATATAATTTAATATTTACATTAATATTTCTATAAATTTAAATTAAATATGAATATATTATTTAGAGTGTTTGTAAATATTTAAATGGTTTTATTATATAATTTAATACTTAAATTAATATTTCCATAAATTTAAATTAAATATAAATATATTATTTAGAGTGTTTGTAAATATTTAAATGTTTTATTATTTATTTGTATCTAAATATTTGTGTATTGTTTTTATTATTTTTATATGATAAATATATTATTGAATATTTTTAATATATAATGTATGTTTTAGATTCTTTATTTTGTATGCATATTAATGTGTATTATTTTGAGAATGGAAATAGGTGTTTTTATTAGTTGTAATTTTTTATAGTTAGAATTTATCTGTTGAAGTTTTTATTTTGGAATGTATCAATGAATAGGATATCTACTTCTATATTGTGTGAATGTATTATTGAGAGAGCTTGCACTATTTATATGTGACTTTTTGGAGTGTTTATTCTTCTTTGTTTATGAATGTCTCATTTTGCATGCTTTTGAGTATTCTTTCATTGTTTATTTGTATGTATATGAGTGTTCCTTGAGTGTTAGAGTGGTGGTTTCATTGTTTGTGTGCATATAAATGTAATTTTTAAAATAGTTGCTTGTATTATTTTGATTTCTTTTCAAGATTCCTTCATTATTTGGTTGTGTATTTTTTGAGTATTCTTGTGTATGGATATTGTTTCTTGGTATGTTCATGAATGTATTATTTGTTGTATTTGAATATGTATTATTTACTTGTATTTTGGATGTGTATGAATGTATTTTTTGCTACATTTGTATGTGCATTGTTTACTTGTATTATTTGTATGCATATGAATGTATTCTTTATTTGTGTATGCACCTATTCTTTGCTACATTTGTATGTGTCTTATTTACTTGTATTATTTGTATGTGTATGGATGTATTATTTAGGTGTGTATGAATCTAGCCTTTGTTACATTTGTATGTGTCTTGTTTTCTTGTATTCTTTGTATGTGTATGAATGTATTATTTGTGTGTGTATGCACTTATTCTTTGCAACATTTATGTGTGTCTTATTTACTTGTATTCTTTGTATGTGTAGGAATGTATTCTTTAGGCGTGTATGAATTTATTATTTGTTACAGTTGTAGGTGTCTTGTTTACTTGTATTCTTTGTATGTTTATGAATGTATTCTTTATGTGTGTGTGCACCTATTCTTTACTACATTTGTATGTGTCCTATTTATTTTTATTCTTTGAATATGTATGAATGCATTCTTTAGGTGTGTATGAATCTATTCTTTGTTACATTTGTATGTGTCTTGTTTACTTGTATTCTTTGTATGTGTATGAATGTATTCTATATGTGTTATGTGTATGAATGTATTCTATATGTGTGTATGCACATATTTTTTGCTATATTTGTATGCACTTCTTGTTTAATTGTATTCTTTGTATGTGCATGAAAGTATTCTTTGTGTGTATGAATCGATTCTTTGATACTTATTGTATTCTTTGTATGTGCATGAAAGTATTGTTTGTGTGTATTAATAGATTTTTTGATACTTTTGTATGTGTCATGTTTAATTGTTTTTTTTGTATGTGTATGAATGTATTTTTCATGTGTTTGAATTTTCCTTTTTATACTGGTATATGTATTATATATTTGTAGATAATTTTTAAACTATTTATTTATGTGATCATAAATATAATAGCATTATTTCTATGTATAAATATTAGAATATTAATATATAAATATATTGGTTTAATTATTTATGAAATTTTGTTATTATTAATATTATTTTGGGTTTTTTACTATAATTTTTTTTTTTATGTTTTTTATTTAATTTTTTTTTTTTTTTTTTTTTCTATTTTATTTTTTTCTAAAAAAATTTCTATATTAATAATATTAATTTATCATTTTCAAATTAAAATATTCTACACATTAAAGTAACATTAAAAAATACATAATATTAGCCTACACATAATATTTACAATAGCATCAATTTGTAATAAGACATTAATTAAAATTTTAACACTAAAATAGATCCAATAAACAAATTTAATTAAATTTTATTTTAAAAAGTTCAATTAATTTTAATAATAATTTTTCTTCTCATAATACTATAATTTAATAATATAGGGAAAAAAATTAATCTAAAATTCGGTTAATGATAATCATTGTTTTAAATATAATAAGGAAAAAAAATACTTACTAATTTTAATATCTTACAAATTAACTTAATTATAAAATAAATGTCATTATCAACATCATAATATTTATACTCAATATTAATCACATGTTGTGACAACCTCATTTAAAGATTAACTAGCATTAACTAGTTTAAACAAGTTGTTTATTTTAATTTTGACAAGAAAAACTTTGAGGATTATGTTGAGACAAAATTATTATTATTATTTTTATTTTTTTTGAATTTATTAAGAGAAACTATGAATGGAAAGAATCTGCTTTTGGTATTAGTTACTCAGACATATGGTGGTTGGGGACAGCTTGAAAACAAGCACTTCTCCCGAGTGGATAAAGTTGAATCCGTGAGAGGGAGGGGTTCTAGAAAAATTAGAAGATAAAGAGTATTTTCGTAGGGCACTCTGTAGACCAGCATTGAAAATAACTTTCTACCCTTGTGTGAGCCAAATCATCACAGACTCGGATAGAAACTAAGAGGTCAAATGATACTCCACCTGCTAATCCCGTGGCACCATACGTAATCCGAAGCTAGGGGAAAGCTTATAATTTCATAAATTCTCCTCAAGGTTGGGTGATTATCACTTGGGAAATTTTGTTCCTAACCAGATAAGTACTTGGAATCTGAAAACCCTGAGAATTGCAGGTTAACTGACTGATTACCACTGTTATTAATTTATTAAGAGTACTTAGACTGTTTATAATCGTTATTGAATAAAGGTTGTTCTATTAATGAAGTTCTGAGTGTTGAATAGTAATGCTTGAGTTCTCTGTTGAAGACAGAATTGTCATTAACTAACCTGAGAGCGAGAACACCAAGAAGAAAAGATTTGGAAGTTACAGCTTGTTTAGTTTAAATATTTTATTCTGTAGAATGTTAGGGAAGTAGCACTGGAATTTGTAAATACCCTATTATTGCATGAGTTTATAATACGACCGGTAATGAAATCTCTGTGAAATAAGTTATCAGAAATGGAATTTGACAAACTTATATAATAGGGTAGAAGAAGTAAACCTGGAATGTAGGATGTTTGATTATAAATAAAAATCTCCGCTGGAAAAATCGAAGATTGCTAGTCTCATGCAAATGTAGCGTGGAAACTGTAATTTCGAGGTGAAAGAAAAACGGACTTGTGGCTGGGTTTAGGCCGTAAGCCTAACCGACATCCCGTCCAAGTGATAAGTTAAGAATAGCTATACTCAGTCCTGAGTCGGCGGACTGGAACCGTTAACCCTAGAAGTAAAACAATAGTGCCATTTAAATCGAATCTTTATCGTGTTAACAGAATAGAAGTGTGATTTTTATTGATCAAACCCTCTGATAAACTCAAAACGCAAAGAAGTACTTTTAAAGAAGTAAGATTCATCGACTAGTAAGTTGAAAGTAATATGCGTATAAAAGGCTATAGCACAGCACATGAACAGTTTAGATATGAAATCATACACGTTAATAGTTACATCTGTTAACTGTATAAAACCCTTTACTTTAATAAGAACAATGACAGGTTAAAATGTCCTGGAGATAATCCGGAACCGCCTAGATGGAACTCCAAAGAAAACATATGTAAGAACATGATATTAAAAATAGTTTGGGGCAGACCACTGTAGGCCAAACCCCAAAGAAGTTAAATGGTATAGCATCAACTATAACCGCAGCGAGAAAGAGTTGCAAAATCCATTGTAAACATTATCTGATAAGCGATACATTCAACGAAGTTAGGGAAAAGAATCCTGAATAAATAACATATTTTGTAATCCGATGAAACTGAAACTTTGGTGTAAAGGAAATGTATCAGCCGTGAGGATGGCTGCCCTTTCAAGAAAAAAAAAACGCACTTATACATTTTGTCATTATCTAGATCTATGGAACACATAGTCAAGAGAATTGAGTCCAGGTGGGACTGTTTAAAAAGAGAATTGAGTCAAGGTGGGACTGTTTAAAAAGAAAAACAAGCTACGCTCAGCCATGCTAGCTAGGAATTTTTAACCCGGAATAGAACCCTACCGGGCTATTCCAGTTATCTAGCTAGGTCTCTCTACACTGCCGGGAGTACCTGCAAGTAGAGTGGAAGCCATGTCAAACGTAGGAACCAGCTCGAAAAACTCGAGAAGCGGCTACTAAGATTCGTTCAAACCTATAACGCAACAATTAGAATGTGTCAGAAAACAAAAAAAGAGAATTATATTCCAAAAGAATTCCACGAGTATGTGATAAAAGGGTAAGGAGGAAATCCGAGCGTTCACCTGTTGAAGGAATGGACCAGTCTATCATCGTTTAGACATCTTTTGTGCTTAAAATAAAAAAAAGGGGAAATCAAACTCTGCACACCTCTATATATGTATAAGTAGAAAGAAATGAACAATTTCAGGTAGAGCTCGATCTCACACCTGTATGATGTATGAGAGGTTATGCGGAGAAATTTAACCTCGTTTGAGAACGCAGAAGCGGACTGAGTCCAGCCAGACCGAGACATTCCTCCTGTCAAACAACCAAGAAAAACTAGCTAACATACTCCAGCGTATATATATATTTACATATTAAAGATTGGAAAACAATTGAATCCGGCATATGTCACAGAAACTTGTTTAAAGTCAAGAAATTGGTGAACCCTAAGAGCATGCAGGGTCACTTACCAGAAATCGCTCGAGAGTTCCCTTAACCAGGCCCGTCGAAAACCCTGTTGCAAATGAGGGTGGAAGGGCGGCACAATGAACCGCCAGTTTGATAGTCTGAGTGAACTCGCGGGATTTTTCCACGCACATACCGAGAATCACTGTGGGAAATTTATGATACCTATCAAAAAGTTTAATTATCCTGTACCACGACCGTAGAGGATTATAGAGGTATACGACCTGGCAAAGGTTTTGAGTGCTAAGTGGCATAGCCAACGGAACCGATGTTAAGTCTGTTGGGACGGAAGTCCCAAGTAAGTCCACGGGGAAACCGAGACAATTAAAATGGTAATGTATTACATTCAATTTCATGTACCAGTAGACAATAAATAATAATAAGGTTAATCTTCTCAACCGAGACCAAAAATTACGTCCAGCCATGTGAGAATTTAAAACAAAGGTTTAATAGATTTTTATGAATTATGCGCATTGGTTATAGTTGCTAGGTATGTTGGATAATCGTAATGTCTATTCATAGCAATGCTTTTATTGAGGTAAATGAAATTTTTTTTTTATATATGCGAAATCTGGTTTATGTATGTGACAAGTGGTATCAGAGGCTAGTTGCTACACTGGGATCTTAAGGGGTCTACTAACAGAATTCTTGTGATTAGTGCACCAAGGGGAGCAAGCGAAATGGCAACACAATCACAACCTGAGGGAACTCAAACCCCCACAATTTTGAACCCGGAAATGTGGGTTCAGTTGACTGTAGAGCAGCACCAAAAGACTAGCCGATTGCTTGAAGAGCAGCAGCAGCAAACTACATTCTTGTTAAACACGGTACAACAACTTCAGGAAGAAATGATAAGAGTTCGAAGGGACAATGAGAGGTTGTTACAGGATCAAGAGAAGATCCTGAAGAGTTTGTCAGATAGGCAGAATCAGGGGATGAAGCACCCTAGTGCTGAAAAAGAATTAACAACAGAGCCAGAGGACCAGCAGACTCAGAATAATGCTGATGACAGAACTGAAAAGAGCCTCTCCCAGAGGAGTAAAAATAGGAATTATAATGAGGCAGAGTCGGGAAATTTGTCTGGCCAGCAAGACTCTAAAAGACAAAAAGTGGAACTGCAGGGAGAATTTCGTAAGATTAAGCCACCGACATTTGATGGTGAGGCAGAAGAGGCGGCTGAAGCCTGGCTAATAAACATAAAAAAATATTTCCAGGTCTATGAATACAGCAGCAATTTGAAGGCCAGACTGGCCATATATCAGTTACGGGAAAAATCCACCTTGTGGTGGGAAGAAGTGAAGAATGTGCGCATCATTGATGAACGCGACATAACCTGGGAATCGTTCCTGTAACACCCCCAAGTTTCTATGCTTCCAACTTAGACATGTGAACATAAATCCAAAAGGTAGTGGGCCCCAATGGATAATTATTGTATGGATGTGGTTAATTATTTAGTTATGAAAAATAAATAAAATATTGTGTATGCACTATGACCAAATGAGAAATTGAGATTACATGCCTAGTCCATGAGGTTATGGAAAAGGTAAAGACTCTCCCCAAAATCTTTCAAAAATCCTTGAAAGAAATTATTTCTAATTTAGATTTTTGAGGAAAAATCTAAATTCCACAATGATGAGGAAAGTAGTTGGGAAGAGGTAAAAAAAGCTGGAAAAGCTGGAAAAATAGAAAGCAACTTTAAATTCCCTAAATAAGAGAAGCCTAGGCAAACAAGAATGAAAGCATCCTGAAATTCTGGACGTAGAATTGGGAAACAGGCTTTGGGGGAGAGCATAGCTTAAGTAAGCTACTCCAGAACAGATTGAGGTTAGTCTTTCCTTGGAGGATCTCAGCTCGGGGGTGAGTTCTGGAGATAGAAGAACTCTAAGGTTGGGAGGACTGGTCATAGTATCGGTATGCATGCATAATTTTGGAAATTAATTTCAGGTTGTATTAAGTATATCAGGGTTATAGGAATTGTTATGTTATAATTTATTCTGCAAATTTTAGATTGACTGTCTGTTCAATACCTCATGCAGTTACAAACTTGATCTAAGAGCTGAAAATTCAGTATGTTACTAGTAGGGAGAAAGTTAAATAGAGACCAATGGTTTGGTTCTGGGGATTTGTACCCTGCCATAATGAAGGTTAGAGATGATAAGTCAATCAGAATGTCTAATCTCATAGAAAAATTAAAGTTGTAGCTTGCGGTGTTTGGAATGAAGAACTTAGTTGCTGTGTTGTATAAAAGGAACATTTTAATAAAACTGTAACCAAGAACAGCAAGTAGGAAACAACTAAATCTATGATAGCAGTATGGATTTCAGTATAACAGCTGTACTACAATGACAAGAATTGTAGAATTAAGAATTAAAATTTTTCTATTACATAGAAGTCTAAACATATGAAAACAGAAGTTAAATCCTAACTAAGTATGAGGATCTGAAAACAGTGAGTCTAAAATATCAAATTTGGTTTCTTCCATTTGATTGAAGAAAAATGATATATATCCTACTTTTCCAAGGGAAGAGTTTAATATGCACCAGAATTACAAATATGCCGAATATTTATAACAATAATATAAGGGAAGAGTTCAATTGAAAATCTACTTATGTGTGATAAAAGTATGTGTAAGGGAAGATTGTAAACATATTTAAAATACTGGAAAAGAGCATTTATTCACCTTCAATATAAACTGTTGTAAAATTAGTTGAAGCAAAGAAGGTTAACTGAATATAGATAGATGTATATGGATGCATAAAGTAGAGTGTATTTGAGTTAATGTTATGTGGATAAGAAACTGGGTATGGAAGACGTGACAAATGGTATCAGAGCCCAAGTTGAGAAAACTTGGCAAGTTATGTGCTCACATAGAAACAATAAGTTGTTATAAATTTTATGAATAATATTCTATAATGAAAAGATAGCGTTGGAATCCCTTGATAACGATTCCTTTGAGTCACCTCACCTGATTTGTGTTTCTGTAATGAAACCTTCTGTGCATTTTGGGTTCTGTATTGAAACCTTCCGTGCTTGTGTGCCTTTGCTTCCTGTCTAGCAGGTTAGTCATGATTCCAATCTCACTATTTGGTCTTGTTTAATGAGGTTTGAGACCATAGAAGAAAGCTCGTCTTTGAAAAGAGTGTTTTTAAAATTAGGAAACTAGTTTTTGCACCAAGAAAAGCCAAACCACCATTTGAGTTATGCCAATTTTTATGTTTTCTTCACTATAAAGTAAAACAAAGGAATGACATGCAGTTAGAACCTTTTTAAAACCAATAAAAAAGGAATTGAATGGCAACAGACATTTATAGATCTTATAAATTGTTGTAAATTCCTTGCTTATGTTGCAGTCAATTGTTCTGGATTGATACAAACTGTTCTTTCAGTCAATGCCAAGATACAATGTCTAACAGCATCTGAAACTATGCTTTAGAATTGTAACCCCAAAAACTTACAGTTATGTCCAAGAAACTATACTGTGAATCTGAATGACCACCTTGGCCATTGTATTTTTATTTAACATTATTCTGAAATAGATAGTTGAATATAGCAAACCATGATTAAATAGCTATATGAGATTTAACCATGGAAATCAGAGAAGAAAATGGGTAAGGTGGTAAGAAATTCCATGAACCCTTAATTCCATAAATTGAAAACTTTAGAACTGAATACATCTATCTGTTTGGTATAATTACTTGATCACTTTATTTCTGTCCTCATAGCTACTCAGTTTTGATAGCTAAGACATAGTGAAGAATTTTTGACCTATCACAAATACATCTTATTGTTAGATAGAAAAATATCGCATGTGAAACTTGAATTAGATGAAATCAGAACCTTAAATGAAAAACAGTAGAACTTTCTGTAGTCTATGGTACTGATTTTATGAATATTAAAAACGAGGTATCTCACTCTATGGCTAATTTATTTCCATTCTGGAAGCTATACTTAAAAATATTTAGAGATAACAGAGATGAACAATAGCATTATTCAATTATGAAGTATTATATTAGGTGGTGATAATTTGCTAAGAAATTGCTATAGTTAGAACTTTAATATTTTACGTAAATCAATAAATCTCTTAAGCAACAGAAAAAAAAAAAAAGATGAAGAAAAGGCTGTTGCAAAGAATTTATATTTTGAAATCGTATTAGTGGGATACAAATAGAAAAAAAAAAACAAGGCAGTTCTAGTTAAAGAAGGAAATTACTTTATTTCATTAAAGAAATTGAAATAAACTGTATTTCATTCAAGAATTAGTAAACAAAAATTTATGAGCTATTTTAGAGAAGAATAAACTAGTTTCGAAGAGATATAGATATCAACTCATACCTTTAGAACACAGATATGCAGACAAATAAATATTCCCAGTTCATTACTATATAAAGTGAATAAAGGGATAAGAAAAGTCATAATCCCAATGAATATTATTACAATTTCCATTGGAAACAAAAAATTTTACAACATTTCTAACCAATGATTTTTGACATTCTGCATGTCGTCAAATCAAGTGGAATAGCTCTCGCGAATTCTGGCCCTCGAAGTAAGATGGTCGAGAAGGCGAAGTATTGTCGATCGGCAATGCATAATGAAACTGTTTAATGGGTGTCCTCGGGGATCGAGGATGAAACATTTTATAAGTAAACCCCAAAAGAAAAAAAAATTACCTGTAAGAAAAAGCTGAAATAAAGTTAGAAGGGTAAATTTAAGTAAAAAAAAAATTAGAAAAAAGAGGAAAAAGTCAGAGATAAAGCCACCACTTATTAAAAAAAAAATGCCAACACCGACCTGTGTGCAAGAGAAACTGGAAGTTTGGAGGAAAACATGAATTAGAATAATCCATGAGAACAGAAAAAGGAAACAAACCAAAACGCATCCGGTGAATACCTACATTTAGACAATAAAATGGCGAAATGAGTTAGATTCAAAGGGAAGGAAAATACATCTTAACTCGTTTTTAAAGAAATGGGAATAAGAGGATACATCTCAATACCAGGGAAAAATCTTAATAAAGACATATAAAATTAATACCTAGAAGGATGTAGGCTTGAGACGGAGAAATTGAACTCGAGCAGGCTTGATTTCCCAGCACCATGAGCATTGTTATATAACCTCCGCAGGGTAGTTGGGGTTTCAGTTAAAAGAGAATATTTTTTTAACTAGAATTTCAAGGATTGTACTAGTCTGAGTAACAAAGAGCGAACCAAGAAAATAGCTGAAAGGGGTGAGGTAAATGCTATTAATGCTTCCAATGAACCCATTATAAATCCCGTCACAACCGAAAAGTTCTGCAGTAGAGACAAGTAACAAAGATAAATAAGCGATTTATAATACTATAGTTAGTAAATGTGAGATGAGGCTATCTCTGAATCGGAAACAGAAAAATGGAATAGATACTGATTTCATCATAATAAATTTATCTTCTGCAAATAGTTCAGATAAATCAGTTGAAAGAATAAGAAATAAATGGGAAATTGAAATGGTTAACTTACCTGCCTGGCGAACAGTAGCATATGGTTGGGATACTCCGCATAGAAGGCTCAGAGGATGAGATCAGGTGCATTTGAGCAGAGCTGGTTCTGGAGGATGCACGCAGGTTGGAAAATTGAATATCACCAAATGATCATTCACATCAAAAAGAAAGAGATTCAAAACCAACACTCATAAAAAAGCCAAGTCGATTTGGTCCATCCACGCGTCATCAGATGTGGGCATACACACAGATCGATGTTTAAAAGGTGAGAAGCTGAGAGGGAAAACTAAGTCTATCATATGAAAAAAAAAACATATCTCATTAATTAAATGCCGAGGCACTAGGTAGGTACTGTAAAAAATCCCTTGAGGATTTTCATCGGGCTCGAAACTGACAAAAAAGTACATTAATTAAATTAATGGCCATCATTTCTAAGAAACTGTCATTGGATATTTCAACTCAATTTAATGCAGGATACTACCTACGTGCAAGAGATATGTTTCAAGATCTTTGAATCACTGACAATGTAAGTTCTCGATCGTAACAAAAACCCTAGGTCAAGGTTACCGTGATGTGGAAAAAGTAACGAAAAGATCTTCGACGTAGGAAAATTCGTAAATGTTGGCTATTCCATTTCATGATAATCATATTGAAATAAAAAGGCATGCGTAGGAAATTAATAATGGAAATTTTATACGGATTTAATTGAGAAGCAGGTTATAAAATCTAAAGTTAAGATAGGCCTACAGTTTAGGGTTGCGAATAAGGTATGCATAAAAAGTTATATGTGTTGTAACTTGGGTATTAAAATAAATTTTCACCCATATAATTCAAAGGATCAAGTGAATTCAATACGGTCAGCCATATGGTTACTTAAGTTATATATATCATGTGGTGAAACGATAAAGATTACAAGCACTTATGTAAGTATAAGTCAACGTAACAAATAAATATTCAAGGGGAAATTTGGGTTAATAATTATATATATAATTATTATAATGGCTTTGAATTAACACATAATTTCATATGTGACATATGAAATTTAGACTTAGTATATATATGGAATGGTTGTTAAGGAATTTTAAAAGAAAAATTCATATGTAGAGTTGGTTAATGATTGGATGGATGAAAATTTAAAAGGGTAAATTTTACAATAGATAAAAAGGAACTTAATTCAAGTGAAGTGGATTCATTTAATTAAGCATACGTATGGTGATGGTATAAATTTAAACTAATAGATATTAGTCAAAGAGGAAAATGTTGACAGTTAGAACCATTACCTGTTGGTAAGGATAATTAAAAATGACATATATATTATTAAAAAAAATAGGTTTATGACTTTGAGGGGGGAGAATATATATATATATATATATATATATATATATATTTTAGTCACCTATGGATTTGTAGAATAGTAAAAATGAAAACAAGGTTTCAACACTTACGAGATATGAATAGATTATTCATATAAAGTGGTGATAAAAGTAAGGATTATATTAAGGGCATCAATATTGGTGTATTAAAAGACTTGTAATTCAATTATATCCAAGTGTGACTAAGGAGATTATAAAAATAAAATGTACGTAGGAAAATTAAATGAAAGTGTAATCCTACGATATCTCAAAGGGACGAGATGAGAAAAACTTTATACCCACAAGATTAAGGGAGAAGAACTAATTCACTAGGGAAAATTTAAAGTGAATTCACCTTAAAAAGTTATAAGTAAAGTGGAATGTCATATTTGACCATATGGCTGGAATATTATTACTCTACTTATGGTTAAAGGAGTAAGAAACATTATTGTGGTAAATTAAGTGTTAAAAAAAGAAGAAGGGAAAATCTGATGTTGGTATCTGGTAAGGTTACCAGGATGATTTTCAAGTCATGTAAAATTAAGTCATGACTAAACTAATTGGTAATAAGCATATTTTAGTTCATGAACATGGAAAATAATGAAGTGGTAAGCTTAAGTACGAGTTATAAATACAGTAACCTAACAATTTCTTTTCTATGGAAAAATAATTATGAAAATTATAATGCATGGATAAGAATCCAATGGAGCACAATTAATTTCCTATATATATTATACTCCATTTATCAAGTGAACCATGGTTTTAAGAAACCATGTGTTGTCTATATAAACCATGGGTTGATTTCTAATGATTGGTGAAATTCACATATAGATATAATTGGTGAATCATCATTGGAATTAGTAAAGTATGAACATGCAATTAAAAGTAAATGCGTAAATTCTGGTAATTCTTTGAAAAAAGGGAAATTGTGTCAAATTCATTTTTGACATTATCAAGTATTAATACTTGTGAATGTGATGAATTATAGTAATTACATATATCACTATGAAAGAAACATGTACTCACACTATAAAATTTTATTGGTGTAAATTTTATTAAATTAAATTTTCGTGAGTCTTAAATTCAAGGACCAGGTAATAGTGTGAAATCATACAACTATGTTTATTCACAGGAGAATGAGCTGTATTTGGACTTGGGTGTGGGAGAAACCCATCAGATTCAAATTTATTCACATAAGTTTTCAACTAGTGGATAAAATTGAGGAAACTTGAAAAAAATAAAATAATGAAACATAAAGTTGTACATTATTGCACACTCTAGAGGTATTGTCAGTAGGAATATAAAATTCATAAAAGGGGTCAGAGAAAAAATAAAAATAAAAAAATTTCATGTGTGAAGAAGGAATTGAATTATAGACATTATTAATGGGTTTGGTTATTATTAATTAAATTGATTGGCTAACAAAAGAAAAAAATGCGAAGGTACTGGAGGTACAGCTATGAACTGAGAAAGGGTAAGCATAACCATGCATATGATACAATTGTTTTCTTTCATTTATGAGTACTAATGAAAAGTTGTAAAATTGTTTAGCCAAGTGTGTAACAAGAAATTGTACACTCTACAAACAAGGAGAAAAAAAAGGTGAAGATAAGTGCAAATAAATCACCTAGAAAATCGAGAAAAGCTGAACTAGACCAAGTTTGAGTGAGGAGGAAATCTCACTGAAAAACAAGAAAGGATAAGTAGTGTATTAAAAATGCACTAAACTATTATGAACCTGAACGGTTTGACTAATAATTGAATTTCCTGAAATTATTGAAATTCAGAATGTTGTTGTGGATTATCAATTATATGTACCTGCTATTACTTACATTGGTATGAATTGTGGACAGAGAAAATGGAATAAAAGATTTTCCAGATAGGCTTGTTGCAAAGTAGGAAGAAAATCAACTCCATAAGGCATCAGTAAATAGAGTGGAAGCAGGAGAGTACTCTACCGGAAATTGAGCAAGGACAAAGAAGAAATCTTCGTCAAAGTTGAAAAATCAATGTTAAAGTGTAACACTGAGGAAGGTGTTGGAAAGGGTGGAACTAGTGGCGTATAAACTAACCATACCCTTGCATATTAAAGTTCATGATGTGTTTCATGCTTCCTTTTATATATATATATATGTAAATGGTGCTTCTCACATTATTGGTTGGAATGTGATTTAGGTGGAACGAGAAGAGGAATTTCTTCCAGAGCCGCTTAAAATTTTGGAGCGTGAAGATATTGATCTGAAAATTAAAAGAGTAGCTGGAGTAAAGGTGCAGTGGAAGCACCTTACTACTGAATAATCTGTATTGAAAATAGAAGCTGAGATGATGGAAAAATTTCCATTTCTATTTTCAAAATAAACTCTAGTAGTAGCTGCTAACACCGAGGACGGTGTTTGTTTTTAGAGGGGGAATATGTAACACCCCCAAGTTTCTATGGTTTCAACTTAGACATGTGAACATAAATCCAAAGGGGAGTGGGCCCTAATGGATAGTTATTGTATGGATGTGGTTAATTATTTAATTATAAAAAATAAATAAAATATTGTGTATGCACTATGACCAAATGAGAAATTGAGATCACATGCATAATCCATGAGGTTATGGAGAAGGTAAAGACTTTCCCAAAAATATTTCAAAAATCCTTGAAAGAAATTATTTCTAATTTAGATTTTTGAGGAAAAATATAAATTCCCCAATGATGAGGAAAGTAGTTGGGAAGAGGTAAAAAAAAGCTGGAAAAGCTGGAAAAGCAGAAAGCAGCTTTAAAGTCCCTAAATAAGGGAAGCCTACGCAAACAGGAATGAAAGCATCCTGAAATTCTGGACGCATAATTGGAAACAAGCTTTGGGGGAGAGCATAGCTTAAATAAGCTACTCCAGAACAGATGGAGGTTAGTCTGTCCCTGGGAGGATCTCAGCTCAGGGGTGAGTTTTGGAGATAGAATAACTCTAATGTTGGGAGGACTGGTCATAGTATCGGTATGCATGCATAGTTTTGGAAATTAATTTCAGGTTGTATTAAGTATATCAGGATTATAGGAATTGTTATGTCATAATTTCTTCTACAAATTTTATATTGACTGTCTGTTCAATACCTCATGCAGTTACAAACTTGATCTAATTGCTGAAAATTCAGTATGTTACTAGTAGGTAGAAAGTTAAATAGAGACCAATGGTTTGGTTCTAGGGATTTGTACCCTGCCGTAATGAAGGTTAGAGATGATAAGTCAATCTGAATTTCTAATATAATAGAAAAATTAAAGTTGTAGCTTGCGGTGTTTAGAATGAAGAACTTAGTTGTTGTGTTGTATAAACAGAACATTTTAATAAAACTGTAACCAAGAACAGCAAGTAGGAAACAACTAAATCTATGATAGCAGTATGGATTTCAGTATAACAGCCGTACTACAATGGCAAGAATTGTAGAATTAAGAATTTAAACTGTTCTATTACATAGAAGTCTAAACATATGAAAACATAAGTTAAATCCTAACTAAGTATGAGGATATGAAAATAGGGAGTCTAAAATATCAAATTTGGTTTCTTCCATTTGATTGAAGAAAAATGATCTATATCCTACTTTTACAAGGGAAGAGTTTAATATGCACCAGAATTACAAATATGCCGAATATTTATAACAATAATATAAGGGAAGAGTCCAATTGAAAATCTACTTATGTGTGATAAAAGTATAAAAGGGAATATTGTAAACATATTTAAAATACCGAGAAAAGAGCATATATTCACCTTCAATATAAATTGTTGTAAAAGTAGTTGAAGAAAAGAAGGTTAACTGAATATAGATAGAAGTATATGTAGATGTATAAAGTAGAGTATATCTCGAGTTAATGTTATGTGGATAAGAAATCGGAATTAAGACGTGATACCGTAGTATTCTAAAGATAAATACCGATTTAAAGATTTTATGACGACAAGGAAAAGGAATTCCAGCGCTGCTGTTACATTTAATGATGAGATGAATATGTGTCAAAGTTCATTTCAATGTTGGGATATAAAAATTTATCTTCGAGAAGAGAAGGCTAAGGTATAGATATTTTTAAGCAGCCTGCCTGCTCATATGAGAGAGCAGATAGAATTCGTTAACCCTCAGACTATGGATGAGGCTATCCGAAAAGCACGGTTGTGTTATCAGCAAAATAAAATCAAGAGTGATGTGGGAAAAGGCTGGCAACCGAAGAAAGGGCAGAAAAGTAACTCTACCTTTAGGAGCAGTAAAAACAGTAGCTTCAGGAATGCAGCACGAAACACAATCAGCAAGCAGTTTGGGAAAAATAACCAAAGAATCAAGTGGCCAGCTGAGGAGAAGCCCACAGAGGCATCAAGTAAACCTACATTAGGACAGAATTCTAAACCTCCCTTATAGTGTTGGGGCTGTGGGGAAGCTCACTATTATAAGAACTGTCCCAGACGGAACAAAAGTGAAACTGTAGAAAATCTGCAGGAGGCATCTACAGTAGGAGACGTGGCGCGTAGCGTGCATCGCATCAATGCAGCGCTAGAAGATCGGCAGGTTGATTTTCAGCCTACGATGATTGAACTTGAAGGTATATTACTAACTAAACCTGTTTCAATTCTGGTTTATCCTGGAGCAAGTCTGAGTTACATCAGTCCTAAGTTAGTAGAGTTATGTAAATTAAAAGAGCAGAAATTTAGGAATTCATGGCTGGTACAGTTAGCCACTGGGGCGAAACGTAAGATAACAGTGAAAATTCCTCACTGTGTGCTGGAAGTGGCAGAACAACAGATAGAGGTAGATCTAAATATCTTACCGTTGGGGTCGTACGATGTGTTATTCGGTATGGATTGGCTGGAAAGAAATTGGACAATTGTAGACCGTAAGGAAAAGACCATCTCATTCAGAAAGCAAGATGGTACGCAGAAAGTGGTTCAATGAGTTAAAAAGCCTGTACAAATACGACCAATAACAACATCTCAGATGGGTAAGTGTATTAGAAAAGGGTTCCAGTTATATGCTATTCAAGTAGGATACACAGATTCTAAGGAAAAGGCCCCAATGTTGGAAGATATTCCTGTGGTGCAGGAATTTTTGGACGTATTTCCAGAGGAAATTCCTAGCCTACCACCCAAAAGGGATATTGATTTCACTATTGAGTTGCTGCCGGGTGCTTCACCAGTATCAAGAGCCCCGTATAGGATGAGTGTGCCGTAGTTAACTGAATTAAAAATACAGTTACAAGAATTGTTAGACAAGGGCTATATCCGCCCAAGCGTGTCACCATGGGGCGCACCAGTCCTTTTTGTTAAAAAGAAAGATGGGACATTGCTCATGTGTATGGATTACAGGCAGCTTAATAAGCTGACTGTTAAAAACAAGTACCCCTTACTAAGAATCGATGATTTGTTTGACCAGGTAAGAGGGGCTAAGGTATTTTCCAAGATCGATTTAAGATCCGGATATCATCAAGTTCGGATTAAAGATGAGGATATCTGCAAAACAGCCTTCCGCACCCGATATGGTCATTATGAATTTGTTGTGCTTCCCTTTGGATTAACAAATGCACCAGCAACTTTTATGAGATTAATGAATGGCGTGTTTCATCGATTCCTAGATAATTTTGTGCTCATCTTTATTGACGATATTCTGGTGTACTCTAAAATGAGGCAGAACATAAGGAGCATTTGCACATTTTGTTGGAAACGCTAAGGAAGCATCAGCTCTATGCTAAATTCAGCAAGTGCGATTTCTTTAAAACATAAATCCAGTACTTGGGACACGTCATAACAGCTGAAGGGATAGCTGTTGATCCCGAAAATATCAAAGCCATCATGGAGTGGCAAGTCCCTCGGAATGTGGCGGACATTAGATAATTCATGGGCTTAGCCGGGTATTATAGAAGATTCATAGAAGGGTTCTCCAAAATTGCCTTTCCAATTACATCTTTGTAGAGGAAGGGCAAGCTTTTTAGATGGACACAAGAATGCCAAGACAAACTTGGAAAAAATAAAACAACTTCTAACTACAAACTCTCCACATCAAGGTAGTCGACCCGTAAAAAGACTACGAAGTCTGTACGGATTCTAGTAAAGAAGGAGTTGGAGCAAACATTAACTCAAGAGGGGAAAAGTAATAGCTTCACGAGTCAAGAAAATTTAAGGACTATGAGTGTAAATATTCTACTTATGACTTGAGCTTACGCAAGAGGTACACGCCCTCCGAGTATGGGAGGCATTATCTACAATGGTAAAAGATTTGTGCCGAAATCGCATCATAACAAATGTAATTCAGCCTATTTCAAACAAGCAGATTTAAACTCTAGACAGGCGAGATGGAATGCATTTCTGAGCGAGTTCGACATGGACATTCAGCACGTTAAAGGGAAAGAAAATAGAGTTGCCGACGTTTTAAGTCGAAAATTGCACAGTCTGTTTGCTCTATATTTTAATCAGTTGGAAAGCCAACTTTTGAAGAAATTGAAGGAAGAAGCTCAAAGAGACCCAGAATATAAGTTTCTGTGGCAGCAGATGAAGGATGAAAAACAACATGACAAAGCAACAGAGTTTGGAGAGAGTGAAGAATAGGAATTGACCTTTCGCGGGAAGATTTATGTGCCTAACTGCACTAATCTTAAAGAATTGATCCTAAATGAATTTCACCGCAGCAATTACGCTGGTCATCCTGGATATCAGAAGATGCTTACAGCTGTAAGGAAAGTTTATTATTGGCCAGGAATGCGTAAGGACATTGCCAAATACATAAACAAGTGTTTAGAGTGTCAGCAGGTTAAAGCTGAGCATCAGCATCCTGCTGGGTTATTGCAGCCTATACCCATTCCTGAATGGAAGTGGGAAGTTATCTCATTGGATTTCATCACAGGGTTACCACGAACAAGGAAGCATAATGATTCTATTATGGTAGTGGTGGACAGATTAAGCAAATCCGCCCATTTCATACATGTGCAATCTACCTATAAGACTGTACAAATTGCAGACATATTTATGAGGGAGATCTTTAGGTTGCATGGCATACCTAAAACTGTGATTTCAGATCGAGATGTTAAGTTTACATCTGCTTTTTTGAAAACTTTATTTTCTGGATTAGGAACCCAGATACACTTTAGTACCACTTATCATCCTCAAACGGATGGGCAGACAGAGAGGGTCAATCAAGTTTTGGAAGACATGCTGCGAATGTATGTAATGCAGCAACCCACCAAGTGGGAAGATTACTTACACCTGGTAGAATTTGCATACAATAATGGGTATCAGGAGTCTCTGAAAATGAGCCCCTTTGAAGCATTATATGGTAGGCAATGTCGCACGCCTATAAACTGGAGTAGTCCCGAAACAAAACTGTTGTTGGGACCTGAAATGTTGGTTGAAATGGAGGCAGAGGTAAAACAAATAAGGCAGAATTTGAAAGCCGCGCAAGATAGGAAAAAATTTTATGCAGACCGGAAAAGATCCTACCGAGAATTTGGGGTAGGAGACCACGTATATGTACGAATTAAGCCTAAAATAAGCACTATGAGGTGGACCTCTTGTGCTAAGCTGGCTCCTCGGTATTGTGGCCCTTTCCAAATATTGGAAAGAATCGGACCAGTAGCCTATAGATTGGCATTGCCCAGTCACATTCGGGTACATAACGATGTTTCATGTATCCTTACTGAAGTGATAAATACATGATGAGAAACATGTAATTCATTGGCATAATATACAGGTAGGAAGAAGGATAAAGTAATCCTAGTTTGTAGATTGAATATCTCTAAATGTACTGATTTGGAGATGCATTGCCTTTAGTGAAAGAACCGGACGGAGAGTTCCTGGTAGAGCCTCTACGCATACTTGATCGGAGGGAAATTGAACTACGCAAAAGAGTAGTCGTTCAGGTGAAAGTGCAGTGGAAGCACTTTGGACCAGATGAAGCTACTTGGGAGGAAGAAAAATTTATGCGGGAAGCATACCCAGAACTCTTTCCAGAGAGAGGCTAAAAACACCGAGGATGGTGTTACTTCCAGGGGGGGAAGATGTGACAGCCTCATTTAAAGATTAAATAGCATTAACTAGTTTAAACAAGTTGTTTATTTTAATTTTGACAAGAAAGACTTGAGGATTATGTGTTGAGACAAAATTATTATTTTATTTTATTTTTTTTGAATTTATTAAGAGAAACCAATGAAAGGAAAAATAATCTCCTAAGCTATTGGTATTATTTTCTCAGAATAGATGGTGGTTGGGGACAGCTAGAAAACAGTTACCCCCTCTTGAGTGGATAAAGTTGGAATCCAGAGGAGGAGGGGGGGTTCTGGAAAATTGGCAAGATAGGGAAAATATTTTCTAGAGTTGGTATGTAGACCAGTTGAAAATAACTTTGGAACCCTTGTGTGAGCCAAATTTACTGTTGGTGACTGGATAGGAAATCCAGAGGTCACAGCAGATTACTCCACTGTTAATCCCGTGGCACCATACAAAATCTGAAGCTAGGGGGCAAGCGGAGGACGTCATAGCCTCCCTTGAAGGTCGGGTGGACAAGAGCTTGGGAAATTTTGTTCCTAACCAGATAAGTACTTGGAATCTGAAAACCCTGAGAATTGCAGGTTAGCGTGATTACTATTTGATGATAATTGAGTGTTGAATAGTAATGCTTGAGTTCTCTGTTGAAGACAGAATTGTCATTAACTAACCTGAGAGCGAGAACACCAAGAAGAAAAGATTTGGAAGTTACAGCTTGTTTAGTTTAAATATTTTATTCTGTAGAATGTTAGGGAAGTAGCACTGGAATTTGTAAATACCCTATTATTGCATGAGTTTATAATACGACCGGTAATGAAATCTCTGTGAAATAAGTTATCAGAAATGGAATTTGACAAACTTATATAATAGGGTAGAAGAAGTAAACCTGGAATGTAGGATGTTTGATTATAAATAAAAATCTCCGCTGGAAAAATCGAAGATTGCTAGTCTCATGCAAATGTAGCGTGGAAACTGTAATTTCGAGGTGAAAGAAAAACGGACTTGTGGCTGGGTTTAGGCCGTAAGCCTAACCGACATCCCGTCCAAGTGATAAGTTAAGAATAGCTATACTCAGTCCTGAGTCGGCGGACTGGAACCGTTAACCCTAGAAGTAAAACAATAGTGCCATTTAAATCGAATCTTTATCGTGTTAACAGAATAGAAGTGTGATTTTTATTGATCAAACCCTCTGATAAACTCAAAACGCAAAGAAGTACTTTTAAAGAAGTAAGATTCATCGACTAGTAAGTTGAAAGTAATATGCGTATAAAAGGCTATAGCACAGCACATGAACAGTTTAGATATGAAATCATACACGTTAATAGTTACATCTGTTAACTGTATAAAACCCTTTACTTTAATAAGAACAATGACAGGTTAAAATGTCCTGGAGATAATCCGGAACCGCCTAGATGGAACTCCAAAGAAAACATATGTAAGAACATGATATTAAAAATAGTTTGGGGCAGACCACTGTAGGCCAAACCCCAAAGAAGTTAAATGGTATAGCATCAACTATAACCGCAGCGAGAAAGAGTTGCAAAATCCATTGTAAACATTATCTGATAAGCGATACATTCAACGAAGTTAGGGAAAAGAATCCTGAATAAATAACATATTTTGTAATCCGATGAAACTGAAACTTTGGTGTAAAGGAAATGTATCAGCCGTGAGGATGGCTGCCCTTTCAAGAAAAAAAAAACGCACTTATACATTTTGTCATTATCTAGATCTATGGAACACATAGTCAAGAGAATTGAGTCCAGGTGGGACTGTTTAAAAAGAGAATTGAGTCAAGGTGGGACTGTTTAAAAAGAAAAACAAGCTACGCTCAGCCATGCTAGCTAGGAATTTTTAACCCGGAATAGAACCCTACCGGGCTATTCCAGTTATCTAGCTAGGTCTCTCTACACTGCCGGGAGTACCTGCAAGTAGAGTGGAAGCCATGTCAAACGTAGGAACCAGCTCGAAAAACTCGAGAAGCGGCTACTAAGATTCGTTCAAACCTATAACGCAACAATTAGAATGTGTCAGAAAACAAAAAAAGAGAATTATATTCCAAAAGAATTCCACGAGTATGTGATAAAAGGGTAAGGAGGAAATCCGAGCGTTCACCTGTTGAAGGAATGGACCAGTCTATCATCGTTTAGACATCTTTTGTGCTTAAAATAAAAAAAAGGGGAAATCAAACTCTGCACACCTCTATATATGTATAAGTAGAAAGAAATGAACAATTTCAGGTAGAGCTCGATCTCACACCTGTATGATGTATGAGAGGTTATGCGGAGAAATTTAACCTCGTTTGAGAACGCAGAAGCGGACTGAGTCCAGCCAGACCGAGACATTCCTCCTGTCAAACAACCAAGAAAAACTAGCTAACATACTCCAGCGTATATATATATTTACATATTAAAGATTGGAAAACAATTGAATCCGGCATATGTCACAGAAACTTGTTTAAAGTCAAGAAATTGGTGAACCCTAAGAGCATGCAGGGTCACTTACCAGAAATCGCTCGAGAGTTCCCTTAACCAGGCCCGTCGAAAACCCTGTTGCAAATGAGGGTGGAAGGGCGGCACAATGAACCGCCAGTTTGATAGTCTGAGTGAACTCGCGGGATTTTTCCACGCACATACCGAGAATCACTGTGGGAAATTTATGATACCTATCAAAAAGTTTAATTATCCTGTACCACGACCGTAGAGGATTATAGAGGTATACGACCTGGCAAAGGTTTTGAGTGCTAAGTGGCATAGCCAACGGAACCGATGTTAAGTCTGTTGGGACGGAAGTCCCAAGTAAGTCCACGGGGAAACCGAGACAATTAAAATGGTAATGTATTACATTCAATTTCATGTACCAGTAGACAATAAATAATAATAAGGTTAATCTTCTCAACCGAGACCAAAAATTACGTCCAGCCATGTGAGAATTTAAAACAAAGGTTTAATAGATTTTTATGAATTATGCGCATTGGTTATAGTTGCTAGGTATGTTGGATAATCGTAATGTCTACTCATATTAATTTTTTTATTGAGGTTAATGAATTTTTTTTTTATTGTATGTTTGTATTTGTTTTATGGATGTGACAAGTGGTATCAGAGCCTAGTTGCTACACTGGGATCTTAAGGGGTCTACTAACAGAATGCTTGTGATTAGTGCACCAAGGGCAGCAAGCGAAAATGGCAACACAATCACAAGCTGAAGGGACTCAAATCCCCATAGTTTTGAACCCGGAAATGTGGGTTCAATTAACTGTAGAACAACACCAAAAGACTAGCCGATTGATTGAAGACAGCAGCAGCAAACTACATTTTTGTTAAATATGGTACAGCAACTTCAGGAAGAAATGATAAGAGTCCGGATGGACAATGAGAGGTTGTTACAGGATCAAGAGAAGATCCTGAAAAGTTTGTCAGATGTGCAAAATCAGTGAATGAAGCACCCGAAAAGCAAAAAGAATTAATAACAGTAGCCGTAGACTAATGTAATTTTAATAATGTCGATGATTGTGAACGAAAGAGCTTCTCACAGAGGAGTAAAAATAGAAACTATAATGAGGCAGAGTCGGGCAATTTGTCCAGTCAGCAAGACTCTAAAAGACAAAAAGTGGAACTGCAGGGAGAATTTCGTAAGATTAAGCCACCGACATATGATGGTGAGGCAGAAGAGATGGCGGAGGCCTGGCTGATAAACATAAACAAATATTTCCAGGTCTATGAATACAACAGCAATTTGAAGGCCATACAGGTCATATATCAATTACGGGAAAAAGCCACCCTGTGGTGGGAAGAAGTGAAGAATGTGCGCATCATTGATGAACGCGACATAACCTGGGAACTGTTCCAGCAGTGTTTTAAATATAAATACCTGACAGAAAGATTTTATGACGACAAGGCAAAGGAATTCCATGACCTTCGGCTGGGACAAATGACAATAGATGAATATGTGTCAAAGTTCACTTCGCTACTGCGTTATGTACCTTATCTTCGAGAAGAGAAGGCCAAGGTACAGAGATTTTTAAGCAGTCTACCTGCTCACATGAGAGAGCGGATAGAATTCGTTAACCCCCAAACCATGGATGAGGCTATACGAAAATCACGGTTGTGTTATCAACAAAATAAGACCAAGACTGAAGTGGGAAAAGGCTGGCAGCCGAAGAAAGGACAGAAAAGTAACTCAACCTTTAAAAGCAGTAAAAACAACAGCTTCAGGAATGCAGCACAAAACACAATCAGCAAGCAGTTTGGGAAAAACCACCAAAGGATCAAATGGCCAGCTGAGGAGAAGCCCACAGAAGCATCAATTAAACCTGAACTGCGAGCGAACTCTAAACCCCCTTTACAGTGTTGGGGCTGTGGGGAGGCTCACTATTATAAGAACTGTCCCAGACGAAACAAAAGTGAAACTGTAGGAAACTTGCAGGAGGCATCTACAGTAGGAGACGTGGCGCATAGCGTACATCGCATCAATGCAGCGCTAGAAGATCGGCAAGCCGATTTTCAGCCTACGATGATTGAACTAGAAGGTACATTACTATCTAAACCTATTTCAATTCTGGTTGATCCTGGAGCAAGTCTGAGTTACATCAGTCCTAAGTTAGTAGAGTTATGTAAATTAAAAGAACAGAAATTTAGGAACTCATGGCTAGTACAGTTAGCCACTGGGGCGAAACGTAAGGTAACAACGAAAGTTCCTAACTGTGTACTGGAAGTGGCAGAACAGCAGATAGAGGTAGATCTGAATATCTTACCATTAGGATCATACGATGTGTTATTGGGTATGGATTGGTTGGAAAAACATTGGATAGTGGTAGACTGTAAAGAAAAGACCATCTCATTCAGGAAACAAGATGGTACGCAGAAAGTGGTACAAGGGGTTAAAAAGCCAGTACAAATATGACCAATAACAACATCTTAGCTGGGTAAGTGTATTAGAAAAGGGTGCTAGTTGTATGCTATTCAAGTAGGATACACAGACTCTAAGGAAAAGGCCCCAATGTTGGAAAATATTCCTGTGGTACAGGAATTTCTAGACGTATTTCCAGAGGAAATTCCTGGACTACCACCCAAAAGGGATATTGATTTTACTATTGAGCTGTTGCCGGGTACCTCACCAGTATCAAGAGCCCCGTATAGGATGACTGTGCCTGAGTTAACAGAATTAAAAATACAGCTACAAGAGTTGCTAGAGAAGGGTTATATCCGTCCAAGTGTGTCACCATGGGGCGCACCAGTCCTTTTCGTTAAAAATAAAGATGGGACATTGTGCATGTGTATGGATTACAGGCAGCTTAATAAGCTGACTGTTAAGAACAAGTACCCCTTACCCCGAATTGACGATTTGTTTGACCAGGTAAGAGGGGCTAAGGTATTTTCCAAGATTGATTTAAGATCCGGATATCATCAAGTTCGGATTAAAGATGAGGATATATGCAAAACAACCTTCCGCACCCGATATGGTCATTATGAATTTGTTGTGCTACCCTTTGGATTAACAAATGCACCAGCAACTTTCATGAGACTAATGAATGGCGTGTTTCATCGTTTTCTAGATAATTTTGTGCTCATCTTTATTGACGATATTCTGGTGTACTCTAAAAATGAAACAGAGCATAAGGAGCATTTGCGACTAGTGATGGAAACGCTAAGGAAGCATCAGCTCTATGCTAAATTCAGCAAGTGCGATTTCTTTAAAATAGAAATCCAGTACCTGGGACACGTCACATTAGCCGAAGGGATAGCAGTTGATCCTGAAAAGATTAGAGCCATCATGGAGTGGCAAGTGCCTCGGAATGTGGCAGACATTAGATCTTTCATGGACTTAGCTGGGTATTATAGAAGATTTATAAAAGGGTTCTCCAAAATTTCCTTTCCCATTACATCGTTGCAGAAGAAGGGAAAGCTTTTTAGATGGACAAAAGAATGCCAGGACAGCTTCGAAAAATTAAAACAACTTTTAACTATAGCTCCAGTACTGAAGGTAGCTGACCCAGAAAAAGACTATGAAGTCTGCACGGATGCTAGTAAAGAAGGAGTTGGAGCAGTTTTAACTCAAGAGGGAAAAGTAATAGCCTATGAGTCAAGGAAGCTTAAGGAACATGAGCAGAAGTATTATGCTTACGATTTGGAGCTTACTGCAGTAGTCCACGCCCTCCGAGTATGGAGGCACTATCTACTGGGTAAAAGATTTGTGCTGAAAACATATCATAGTAGCCTGACTAGCTATTTCAAACAAGCAGATTTAAACTCTAGACAGGTGAGATGGAATGCATTTCTGAGCGAGTTCGACATGGACATTCAGCACATTAAAGGGAAAGAAAATAAATTTGCCGACGTTTTAAGTCGAAAGTTACACAGTCTGTTTGCTCTATATTTTAACCAGTTGGAAAGCCAACTGTTGAAGCAATTGAAGGAAGAAGCTCAGAGAGACCCAGAATATAAGTTTCTGTGGCTGCAGATGAAGAATGACAAATAGCATGACAAAGCAACAGAGTTTGGAGAGAGTGAAGAACAGGCTTTTACCTTTCGCGGGAAGATTTATGTGCCTAACCGCACTAATCTTAAAGAATTGATCCTGAATGAATTTCACCACAGCAATTACGCTGGTCATCCTGGATATTAGAAGATGCTTACAGCTGTAAGGAAAGTTTATTATTGGCCAAGAATGCATAAGGACATTGCCGAATACATAAACAAGTGTTTAGAGTGTCAGCAGGTTAAAGCTGAACATCAGCATCCTGCTGGGTTATTGCAGCCTATACCCATTCCTGAATGGAAGTGGGAAGTTATCTCATTGGATTTCATCACAGGGTTACCACGAACAAGGAAGCATAATGATTCTATTATGGTAGTGGTGGACAGATTAAGCAAATCCGCCCATTTCATACATGTGCAATCTACCTATAAGACTGTACAAATTGCAGACATATTTATGAGGGAGATCTTTAGGTTGCATGGCATACCTAAAACTGTGATTTCAGATCGAGATGTTAAGTTTACATCTGCTTTTTTGAAAACTTTATTTTCTGGATTAGGAACCCAGATACACTTTAGTACCACTTATCATCCTCAAACGGATGGGCAGACAGAGAGGGTCAATCAAGTTTTGGAAGACATGCTGCGAATGTATGTAATGCAGCAACCCACCAAGTGGGAAGATTACTTGCACCTGGTAGAATTTGCATACAATAATGGGTATCAGGAGTCTCTGAAAATGAGCCCCTTTGAAGCATTATATGGTAGGCAATGTCGCATGCCTATGAACTGGAGTGGTCCCGAAACAAAACTGTTGTTGGGACCTGAAATGCTGGCTGAAACGGAGGCAGAGGTAAAACGAATAAGGCAGAATTCGAAAGCCACGCAAGATAGGCAAAAATTTTATGCAGACCGGAAAAGATCCTACCGAGAATTCGGGGTAGGAGACCACGTATATGTACGAATTAAGCCTAAATGAAGCACTATGAGGTGGACCTCTTGTGCTATGCTGGCTCCTCAGTACTGTGGCCCTTTCCAAATATTGGAAAGAATCGGACCAGTAGCCTATAGATTGGCATTGCCCAGTCACATTCGGGTACATAACGTGTTTCATGTATCCTTACTGAAGCGATACATACATGATGAGAAACATGTAATTCATTGGCAGAATATTCAGGTAGGAAGAAGGATAAAATAATCCTATTTTGTAAATTGAATATCTCTAAATGTACTGATTTGGAATTATTCTGTGCCTTTCAGGGAGAACCGGACGGAGAGTTCCTGGTAGAGCCTCTACGCATACTTGATCGGAGGGAAATTGAACTACGCAAAAGAGTAGTCGTTCAGGTGAAAGTGCAGTGGAAGCACTTTGGACCAGATGAAGCTACTTGGGAGGAAGAAAAATTTATGCGGGAAGCATACCCAGAACTCTTTCCAGAGAGAGGCTAAAAACACCGAGGATGGTGTTACTTCCAGGGGGGGAAGATGTGACAGCCTCATTTAAAGATTAAATAGCATTAACTAGTTTAAACAAGTTGTTTATTTTAATTTTGACAAGAAAGACTTGAGGATTATGTGTTGAGACAAAATTATTATTTTATTTTATTTTTTTTGAATTTATTAAGAGAAACCAATGAAAGGAAAAATAATCTCCTAAGCTATTGGTATTATTTTCTCAGAATAGATGGTGGTTGGGGACAGCTAGAAAACAGTTACCCCCTCTTGAGTGGATAAAGTTGGAATCCAGAGGAGGAGGGGGGGTTCTGGAAAATTGGCAAGATAGGGAAAATATTTTCTAGAGTTGGTATGTAGACCAGTTGAAAATAACTTTGGAACCCTTGTGTGAGCCAAATTTACTGTTGGTGACTGGATAGGAAATCCAGAGGTCACAGCAGATTACTCCACTGTTAATCCCGTGGCACCATACAAAATCTGAAGCTAGGGGGCAAGCGGAGGACGTCATAGCCTCCCTTGAAGGTCGGGTGGACAAGAGCTTGGGAAATTTTGTTCCTAACCAGATAAGTACTTGGAATCTGAAAACCCTGAGAATTGCAGGTTAACTGACTGATTACCACTGTTATTAATTTATTAAGAGTACTTAGACTGTTTATAATCGTTATTGAATAAAGGTTGTTCTATTAATGAAGTTCTGAGTGTTGAATAGTAATGCTTGAGTTCTCTGTTGAAGACAGAATTGTCATTAACTAACCTGAGAGCGAGAACACCAAGAAGAAAAGATTTGGAAGTTACAGCTTGTTTAGTTTAAATATTTTATTCTGTAGAATGTTAGGGAAGTAGCACTGGAATTTGTAAATACCCTATTATTGCATGAGTTTATAATACGACCGGTAATGAAATCTCTGTGAAATAAGTTATCAGAAATGGAATTTGACAAACTTATATAATAGGGTAGAAGAAGTAAACCTGGAATGTAGGATGTTTGATTATAAATAAAAATCTCCGCTGGAAAAATCGAAGATTGCTAGTCTCATGCAAATGTAGCGTGGAAACTGTAATTTCGAGGTGAAAGAAAAACGGACTTGTGGCTGGGTTTAGGCCGTAAGCCTAACCGACATCCCGTCCAAGTGATAAGTTAAGAATAGCTATACTCAGTCCTGAGTCGGCGGACTGGAACCGTTAACCCTAGAAGTAAAACAATAGTGCCATTTAAATCGAATCTTTATCGTGTTAACAGAATAGAAGTGTGATTTTTATTGATCAAACCCTCTGATAAACTCAAAACGCAAAGAAGTACTTTTAAAGAAGTAAGATTCATCGACTAGTAAGTTGAAAGTAATATGCGTATAAAAGGCTATAGCACAGCACATGAACAGTTTAGATATGAAATCATACACCTTAATAGTTACATCTGTTAACTGTATAAAACCCTTTACTTTGATAGGAACAATGACAGGTTAAAATGTCCTGGAGATAAGCCGGAACCACCTAGATGGAACTCCAGAGAAAACATATGTAAGAACATGATATTAAAAATAGTTTGGGGCAGACCACTGTAGGCCAAACCCCAAAGAAGTTAAATGGTATAGCATCAACTATAACCACAGCGAGAAAGAGTTGTAAAATCCATTGTAAACATTATCTGATAAGCGATACATTCAACGAAGTTAGGGAAAAGAATCCTGAATAAATAACATATTCTGTAATCCAATAAAACTGAATCTTTGGTGTAAAGGAAATGTATCAGCCATGAGGATGGCTGCCCTTTCAAGAAAAAAAAGCAAACTTATACATTTTGTCATTATCCAGATCTATGGAACACATAGTCAGGAGAATTGAGTCCAGGTGGGACTGTTTAAAAAGAAAAACAAGCTACGCTCAGCCATGCTAGCTAGGAATTTTAACCCAGAATAGAACCCTGCCGGGCTATTCCAGTTATCTAGCTAGGTCTCTCTACACTGCCGGGAGTACCTGCAAGTAGAGTGGAAGCCATGTCAAACGCAGGAACCAGCTCGAAAAACTCGAGAAGCGGCTACTAAGATTCATTCAAACCTGTAACGCAACAATTAGAATGTGTCAGAAAACTAAAAAGAGAATTATATTCCAAAAGAATTCCATGAGTATGTGATAAAAGGGTAAGGAGGATATCCGAGCGTTCACCTGTTGAAGGAATGGACGAGTCTATCATCGTTTAGACATCCTCTGTGCTTTAAAAAAAAAAAAAAAGGGGAAATCAAACTCTGCACTCCTCTATATATATATAAGTAGAAAGAAATGAGCAATTTCAGGTTGAGCTCGATATCACACCTGTATTATGTATGAGAGGTTATGCGGAGAAATTTAACCTCGTTTGAGAACGCAGAAGCGAACTGAGTCCAGCCGGACCGAGACATTCCTCCTGTCAAACAACCAAGAAAAACCAGCTAACATACTCCAGCGTATATATATATTTACATATTAAAGATTGGAAAACAATTGAATCGGGCATATGTCACAGAAACTTGTTTAAAGTCAAGAAACTGGTGAACCCTAAGAGTGCGCAGGGTCACTTACCAAAAATCGCTCGAGAGTTCCCTTAACCAGGCCTGTCGAAAACCCTATTGCAAATGAGGGTGGAAGGGCGGCATAATGAACCGCCAGTTTGATAGTCTGAGTGAACCCGCGGGATTTTTCCACGCACATACCGAGAATCACTGTGGGAAATTTATGATACCTGTCAAAAAGTTTAATTATCCTGTACCACGATCGTAGAGGATTATAGAGGTATACGACGTGGCAAGGGTTTTGAGTGCCAAGTGGCATAGCCAACGGAACCAATGTTAAGTCTGTTGTGACGGAAGTCCCAAGTACGTCCACGGGGAAACCGAGACAATTAAAATGGTAATGTATTACACTCAAATTCATGTACCAGTAGACAATAAATAATAATAAGGTTAATCTTCTCAACCGAGACCAAAAAAATACGTCCAGCCATGTGAGAATTTAAAACAAAGGTTTAATAGATTTTTATGAATTATGCGCATTGGTTATAGTTGCTAGATATGTTGGATAATCATATTGTCTACTCATAGTAATGCTTTTATTGAGGTTAATGAATTTTTTTTTTTACTGTGTGTTTGTATTTGTTTTATGGATGTTACAACGAAAAAAATAATAATGTTAATTCTAAAGTTCATAATAAGTGTTATGTGTAAACATGTCACCTTGTGAGTCAATGTGTAATGTTTGTGGATTGTGTATGTTTGTGTGCACGCTATGTTTTTTGTGGATTGTGTATGTTTGTGTGCACCCTATGTTTGTTGTGTGCATGCATGTGAGTGAGTGTGCCTCATTGGTAATGGATTGTGTGGGTGCGCATCAGTGGTTAGTCCCATGCCAATGATGGACCATTTTTGGGGTCATATAAGCTCTCGCCTTCACGTGGTTGACCCTGTTAGTAGATATTTTACATCTCCAAGCTAAGAGGAGCTTTCTATACTGTTTTTTAATTTATTTAAAGAAAATAACTTCAAAGAGTTAAAATAGTTTTTTAATAATATTATTATCTTAAAAACATATAAATATACCAAATTAATAAAATCGTAACACAATTATATATATATATATATATATCAACTATATTAAGTATAAAACTAAACTAATATAATTGTTAATTATTATTAACATGTTTTATTATAAAAAAATATTTAGAAACAAAAACATATCTTATTATTTGAGAGTGCAAGCTTCTGTGATCCATAACATATTAGATTATAAATCTTTCGGGAAATCTAATATCTAATATCTTATTATATTTATCATTCACAATTTAATTATTAAATCATAATAATAAAACAACATAAATTTGAAGATTTATTATTATACGATTTATTAAAATTTAAAAAATATAAAATATAATTAAGAAAATATCTTAAATTAAATTAAAAACTACTTTTGAATATATATACATATATATATTCAATTTAATACCATATATATATATATATATATATATATATACAATTTAATACCTACTCTATATAATATCTAAATAAATAAAATAAAAAATTGAATGAAAAAAATAATATAATGTAGTGTAACCATTTTAATTGAATTAAAAAAAAAATGAAAGTGAAAATAACAAAATAAAAATAAAATTATGGTATTGAGAATAAATTCATGTGGAATATAGATATTGTTTGAAGGGTGAAATTAAATTAGCTTAGATTCATTTTAATTCTGGAGCTACAACACATTGAGAAAGAGTAAATCTCTTTTCACTTTAGAAGAGGTTTTCATGTCAAGAGAGCTGTAAAAATAACAAAATAAAAATAAACTTATAAAAATAAAATAATAATAAAAACAATAAAAAAATAAAAATAAACTTATAAAAATAAAATAATAATAAAAATATGGTATTGAGAACCAATTCAGTCGCAATATAGCATATTAAAGGGTGAAATTAAAGTAGCATAAATCCTTCTTAACTCTAGAACTACAAAGCATCCGAAGATATCAAATCACTTTTTACTCTAAAAGAGATTTCTATCTCAAGGGATTTGATCCATTAAGAACTTGGTAGATGAGTGTTAAGATAAAATCCAGGTTGGTTATATATATATATATATATATATAGATATGGTAGAGATGATGTAACATAATGTCTTAATAAATCAAATAAAAAAATAATAAATCGAATCTCTTTTCACTCTAAAAGAGGGTTCTATTTCAAGAGATTTGATTCATCTCCTAAATCCATCTTAAATGTAGAAATAAAAAGCATCCAAAGAGATCAAATCACTTTTCACTCTAAAAGAGATTTCCATTTCAAGGGATTTGGATCTCTAAAAGAGATTTCCATCTCAAGGGATTTGATCCATCTAGACCTTGGTAGATCAGTGTTAAGATGAAATCTAGACCTTGGTAGATCAATGTTAAGATGAAATCTAGGTTGGTTATATATATATATATATAATCAAGAGAATATGGTAGAGATGATGTAAAATAATGTCTAAATCTATAAAGTAAATAAATAATAAATAAAATCTCTTTTCACTCTAAAGAGGTTTCTATTTCAAGAGATTTGATTTTTTTCAGTATTTAGTAGATCGAATATTAAGATGAAATCTAAATTGATTATATTAATTTCATACCTATCTATTTTATCACATTTTAAAATTATGAAATACATTAATATAATTTTAATAAATTTATAAAGTATATACTTAATAAAAAATATAAATATATACCACTCATTATTATTGTAAACTATATTTAAAAAAAAATATTAACAAAATATTATTATATTTATAAAAACACATTTAATTATTAAAACATAATCGAAATAACATACAACGAAATTAAAAAATATATAATAATTTTTAACTTAAATTTCAAATATATTTAAATGAATATTTAAAAAGTATATATTAAATATTTAAAAAACTATTTTAAATCTATTTGAAAACAAATTTAAATAATAATAATCATATGCTATTTTATTTAAAACATATTATTATAAAACTTAACTTTAACATTAAAACATTTGAAAATAAAATGTTTTATTTATATATGAATAATGGTCTTATAAAATTATAATGGAATAAAATTATAGTAAATAAGTAATAAAATATTATTTTATTAAAATTTAAAATGTATATGGTTGATTCAATAAGTGTGGTTTATACTACATAAAATGGAATATATATATATATATAAATCAGCTGATATATTAGATCACAAAAATGTTACATATGGTTACAAAAAGGGGCTTGCCATTTTCAGAGGGAAAGAGAAAATGTAGGCCTACCAGGCAAAAGACCACTTATATAAGCCCTGTAGCCGATCACTGTTCAGACAGGCGACATACTGCGTATCAGCTAGCCCAAACTTAACTAGAGTAAAAAAGAATTTAAAACAGAAAACGGCCAACCACACAGGGTTGCCAGACAGTGTGAGAGCAACTACTGTCAAAGAAGGCCATTTAAAGGTCCGCCGAAGCTTATAGACATCCGACATAGGAAAGGAGAAAAACATAGGATAAGCAGGAAACAGAAACAAGGGACCACCCACCAGGAATCCTATTGGTCGATTTTGGCGATGCCTGGGGTACTAGCAGTGCTCGGACCAGCTTCATCATCTCCCTTGGGAACACTGCGTGGCCTGTGGCATTTGATGATGGTTGTTTCGGAATCATCTTCAGGGATTTAAATATAGACATTTAACACGTGGTGCATGTATAGCTCGAAGAGACGAATGAACCCTCTGAGGTGCTTAGTATGCATTTTAAGCTCTTTTGTGAGGGAGTTGATGGAAATCTCCAGCTTGTCGGGCCGCGCTGAATTCTTTGTAGAGCCGAGGGAGTTTGCCTGGTAGGCCTCCTTGAAAGCATCACCTTACCTGCTCATGACTTTGGCAAGCATCGCTTTCGTCTGCCAAGCCACATACTGAGTCCTCAGGAACTGGGTGGCCCTAGTAGTTGGGGTGCCTGGGTCTGTGATCCAATTGACCACCTTGCTAATGTCTTTATAGTCCATCCCTTCACTACCTTTTTCCACCTCCACTCGGAGCTCTTTGATAATCTGTTTACCTTTTTTGGAGACAGAAGCCTCATAATTCTCCCGGGCTCTCATTAAATCTCTAGCAGCTTTGGAGCTGAGGAGAATCCGCTCGGCCATGGCAAGACTTCAGATGCAGACTATTGAATTGCGAATTCCTATACACAAAACTATAAACACAGGGCTAAGATTTGAGGAATACCGTAAGGAGGGTGAAATATTTCCCGAACGACTCTGTATTAATAGTGAAAGATGCGGTGTGAGGGGCCACAATTTGAACTAAGACTTTCATCTTATCCCTGCTTCTGACAGCCTGGATTCCCAGCAGGTGACTGCCAACTTTCGCATTATTACTGTTGATAGTGTTCGGACTGCCACGCTTATTACTTAAGAGAAGAGGCCACGCATACTCTAGATCATAAAGGGTATGTTGTCCTTTATCCTTTTTGTAGATCTTCCACCTTTTTCGATGCGAGCCATAGGACAGCCACCAACAATTGCACCACCAGGAATTAAGGATTATGGAATAAAAATTTAGAAAAAACCACATTATTCATTAATGATCGGTACCCTGTAAGCCATTCTCCTCCCCTGACACACCTGCGAGGTGTTGCCTTGAGATTTGAAAGCATTTATCCTAAATATTGGCACATGTGACACTCTGCCAACAGGTGTCAATGTCATCAATCGGGTGGTCGACCACGTAGTTGGCTAGACTATCTGCCATTGCATTAGCATTGCGCCTAATTTCCTGAAGAACGACTCCATTGAGAGTGGAGAGATGTTTGGCGATGAGCGCGGTGACCATGGCGAGATGCCAATGCTTAGTAACTTTCTAATAATGCATACCATTTTGCATTTTCCTCACTGCATTAATGGCTAGGAGTGAGTCCCCTTCCACGATAGTTTCCCCACTACCCAGGCGGATTAGGATTTGTAGGCCCCACTCCAGAGCTGCAAATTCTACCTCGTTGTTAGTGGCTTCCCTAAGAGAATTGTTGTAGATATGAAGAATTTGACATTTATCATTGCGTATGACACCTCCAAAGTTGTCCAGGCCGGGTTTACCCAGTGAGGCTCCATCAAAGTTTACTTTTTGGAACCCCGGGATAGGAAGTTGCCAAGGTAGTAGAGATGGAGTGGGTGGAGGTCTCCGCGCACGAAAATTGAGGCCAGTTGCATCACTCATGCCAAACAGTTGCAAAATTCACCTGTCATTAATGGAAATCTTGTTTTCCTATTCTTCTTTACTATTAGTAACAGTTGTTTCTCACATGTTTTGCATAATTTTTGTTTTAATTTTGTCTAACTCCCTGAATTCCTTCTGAAAAATTCTTCTTTTTCTTTCTTTCCATGTGGAATAGACTATAAAGTCGAGGCTTAGTCTCCATAGGATGTTTATAGTGTCACAATTAGAATATTTGGTTCACCAATTGGCTATGCTATCTTGAACAGACTCTCTATTTCTGTCTATTTTTCTGAAAATCTCCTCCATCCATACCCATAAATTATTGGTCCATTTGCAATTGTTGAGGATATGGTTCATAGACTCCTCTTATTTTTCATAGAGGGGACAACAGGATGGACCAATGAGGCCTTTTTTGCACAAATTCCCCCAATTTAGGATCTTATGATGCATTAGGAGTCATAAGAAAGTCTTTATCTTCACCTAGATTATGGTATCCCAAAAATTATTGTGCCAAGGCACTTTCTCTTCCAGATCCCTGTGTTCTAAGTGATGTCTAGCTTCCTTTAGGTTGAAAGTGTCTGCATCTAGTTTTCCCCACCTGAGTTGATCCTCATCCTGAGAGTAATGGATCATCCTCTTATCCAGACAAGAGTTCAAGGATAATAGAAGGTTGCCCATACCCTTTTCCTTTGGGGGAGTATTAAGGTGCCAATGTCTCCATTGCTGGTCTGCATTACCATCCGTCCAGTATTGGTTCACCCTGAATTTTCCTTAATCCTGATACCTGTGCTGTAGGGGAAGATAATCATGACTCTCAAGCTTGGGAACTTGTTGCCAAGCATCTTCATAGAAGAGAGTTGTGCCACCATTACGAATTTCCCAAAAGCAGTGATTTTGTATGATGTTATGATTAGCCCGAGCCAGGTTCCAAATGGGGGATCCGACTGGAGAGTTAGTCATTCTAATGAGATCCTGAGGGTGCAAGTTATCCGCATACTTGGCTTTCCAAAGCTTAGCCTAGGGTGTCTGTGGATCCTTGACCCACCTCCACCAGAGCTTGGCCCCACAGGCTTTGTTCATGGTCTCTGGGTCTTGGAGCCCCAGACCACCCAGGATCTTGGGTTTATAGAGTTTTTCCCATGCCACTAGCACCCATTTCTGTTTGTCAGCTTTTCCAGACCAAAGGAAGGTTCTTTGAAAATTTCTAATTTTTTGGAGAACAGATTTGGGAGTCAAAAGGATGGAGAGAATATATTGATCAATAGCTTGTAGAACAACTTTAGTCATGATAAGCCGGCCAGCAAAGTTAAGGATCCTACTAGTCCAGTAATTTCTCCGTTCTTCGAGGTTGGATATTAGCTTCTCCCAGTGGAGCTTTTGCCAAGGTTTATCAGTGAGAGGGATCCTGAGATACTTAGAGGTAAGGCTCTACCTTCTGAACCCAACGATAGCTATGAGATTTTTCCTAGATTGATAGGTGAGTATTGAAAAAGAAGATGGAGGATTTATCCAAATTAAGGCCCATGCCTGTTGCTTGACTAAAGAGATCTAGGATAGCTTTGGATCCTTGGGCTTCCCGAACTGTTGGAGTTCCATGAAGCATGGTATCATCCACAAATTTTTGATGAGTAGTGGTTGGGCAGTGTGGCAGGGGTTGGAGGCCCTTGATATTGTTTCTTCCCTTTTCAGTTTTAATGATGCGACTCATGTCTTCCATCAAAATGACAAAATGAAAAGGGGAGAAGGGATCCCCTTAGCGAATGCCTCTAGAGGGGGAAAAGGGGAAGGTGGGAGCAACATTGACGAAAATAGAAAAGCTGGGGGATTTGACTATGGCTAGAATCCATTTGATCTAGCATTGTGCAAACCCAAAGGCTTCCACAATGGCCTCTAGACACTTCCAACTAACCTTGTCATAGGCTTTCGAGAGATCTAGTTGAATGATCATACCTGATTTTTTCTAGGATTGAAGAGTATGAACCATTTCCTGTGCTAGCAAGACATTATCCATGATCTGTCTACCTTCCACATAGCCATATTGCTCCTCTGAGATAATTAATGGGAGAATTGGCTTTAGTCTATTGGCCATTACTTTGGATATGATCTTATAGAGAACATTGAACAGAGAAATCGACCGAAATTGCGAAGGGGTGCAAGCTACTTCCTCTTTGGGAATAAGGGCAATGAAGGTGGAATTGAGGGATTTGAGGATGGAGGAATATTTTTCGGTAATATTCCACCACCTCCCACACCTCCAGCTGCACAATTTCCCAGCATGCTTTGAAAAAATCGATAGTAAATCCATCCAACCCTGGTGCCTTGCCATTAGGAATCTCCTTCACTTCTTTTTCCACCTCCTCCATGGTGACAGTGCAGTGTAATGATTTATTTTGTTCCTCAGTAATAAGCCTTGGGATGGAATTCATGACTTCCTTGATAGCCTCTTCCTTTTCAATGTCTGGTTTTGTTGCTATATGGCTAAAGTGGTCAGTGAGGATGGAGGAAATATCCTTATGAGAGTGGAAGGGAGTACCTTGATCATCCTTCAATCGAGTGATTTTTTTGGTGCACCTATAGTCTATAGCCGAACGATGGAAGAACTTGGTGTTTTTTCCCCCTCTTTGAGCCATTGTATGCATAACTTTTGCCTCCATAATATTTCCTCCTGTTGACATCTATCATTCCATTTTTGCATGAGGACCCGCTCAGTGCTAATGGAATCTTGGGTGATGTTCCCTTTGATCCAGTCTGTATGGATCTGTGCCATCTGTTCCTCCAAGGCCTGTTTGTCTTTGAAAATATTCCCAAAGATCTCTTGGTTCCAGGATCGAAGCCGAGCTTTGAGGTGCTTTAATTTGGCTTGTAGCTGGTACATTTTGGTACCTCTGGTTTCCAGCGGCTCGTACCACCAGTATTTGATTTTAGAAATGAAATCTGGATGGCCCAACTAAAATTTCTCAAACCTGAAAGGTCTGTTTTTCGGAGCTCCAAGGATGGCTGCATCTAGGGTGATGAGCCAGTGATCAGAGCCTCCACATGGAATAATGTTCGATTCCACAGTGACCCCCTCAAAGATGATGGATTCAACTATAAGAAAATGGTCAAGTCTGGAGGCGATCTTCCTTTTGCCTCCTCTTTTGTTATTCTAGGTGTATAGACCATTTTTTAGGAGGATATCAACAAGATTTGCTGCTCTGATGAAGTTATTGAATGCCTCTGCATCTTTGTTCAGAGTTCTTGTCCCTCCTTTATTTTCTGCCAACAAGGTAATCATGTTGAAATCTCCTCCGTAGATGGCTTTAGTAGTGGAATGTCTAAGTTGCATCCTGGAGAGGCGATCTAGCATCAATAGTTTATCCTCTAGTCTATGGGGGCTGTAGATATTATTGCACAAGTATGTGTTTCATTCCCCTATGATTTGCATTTCCAGGGAGATGTATGATCTGGAAAACTCTGCACTTATGAGATGGAGGGATTGGGGATTCCAGAAGGTGGCTAGGCCTCATTTCATACCATTCCCTTCAACTTCAGTGTATTCCATTCTTTTTCCTAAATTTCTGCTGATTCCTTTAATTTTCTAGCTAGAGCACTTGGATTCTTGTAAAAAAATCATGTAAGGATTTTCAATTTTGACTTTCTTCCTCAGAAGTCTTTGTTGTCTTTGGCTGTTTAGCCCTCTTGCATTCCATGAAAGGATCTTCATAATCAAAAATATTTAAAAAGAGAATGTGAAAGCCTCAAGGGATTTCATCTTACCTGAGTTGAGGAGTATTTGACCTATCTCGTGGGTGCTTCGTTGTTTCTTTTTCGGCCTCTCTTTTTCTGGTGTCTAGCATTGTGGTTTTTTTGGTTTAAACCTTGGGCCTTGACGCCTAGACCCTTTGTGGCGCTAAAGCCTCTTTTTTGACTTTTTAGTTCTGCATATCACCTTATTAAAAAGAGAAAGTTGACTCTGTCTATTTCCTCCTCTAGGATATGTTCCACTCCTGTCTGCTTCCATTGTTCTACTATGGTATTGAGATCCATGCCTTCCCTCTCTAGTATGTCACTAAGTTCCATATCCTCTGTTCCTATTTCACTGGTGGTCATATCCTCATCTCCTTCTAAGTCTTTTTCCAACTCAGAACCTTGTAAGATTTCCATTGTTGGATCAGGATTGGAATCTTTGGCTCCCTGTGAGGGAACATCCCGGGTTTCCTGCATTTGGTTTGGTACTTGGGGATTTTCATTTAAAGCTGATCCTGACCAAAGAACCTCAAAGGCATTGACCATGCCTTTAATGGAGGTGCCTGTTTTGTGTTGGTTTCTCCTATTGGCCCGTTGTCTCCCATTCGGATGGGAAAAACCTTCCTGATCCTTGCCTGTGTTGTCCTTGGCCTTCTCGGTTGGCTTATTCACTGGGAATTCCCTAAATAGGTGTCCATGTTCGTGGAATTTTCGACACCAAAAGGGGATTTGTTCATAATCTAGAGGCATACCTTTTTTTTTTGCGGGGTGGCCTCAGGGCTTCAGAATGAAGGTACCGAGTTTGTTGCCTATTTGTTCGGCCTTTGCGGTCTCTACAGTAATCAATGGGGAGAAGAAATAGGAAAATACAAACGGTACATGTGCGGAATGTTTCGGGTCTCATGTAGAGGCCTCCTGAGGCATAGAAATATAGTTTGCCATAAAAAAATGTGATTCGTATCTTCTAGGTTCACAAATACAACAGTGAAGAACCCTTTGGCCCCCAGGTGTAACCTGACATCTCCCTTAGGCTTCCATTGTTGCTTGATCCAGAGACAGAGGGATTTTTCTATAGGCCAAAAGCCAATGAACTTACATATCACCACATGTATTGACATATGGTCTCGGTAAGCTTGCATTTCAGGGTCGGTGATAACAACCCGCAGAATTTTCGTTGTTTTGGGCTTGCAGTGCCCCAGGTCCTCCTGTTTCTTAGTTGCTGTGGCAGATCCCTCTAGATCTGGGCCGTGTTGGGGCAGGGCCTCGGTTTCCATAGTTTCTTTATTTTTTCCTTTTGCTCCTTGTGGTTCCTTCTCGGGGTTGGGGCTCCCGTTATCTTTTCCTTCCAGAATATTTATGTCATTTATCCATTTTTTATATTGGGTTTCCTTGGTTTTCCCACCAACCTTTTTTTTCCTGCTTAGCTCATCTTTTCCTGCATTTTTAGATCCAGAGATCTGCACCCCTTCCAGTGGGGCCTTTCCCTTATCCATCTTTGCTTGTTTGTATGAAGGGGCCCCATTGCCCCCCGTGCACCTCATCTGTTGGGCCAGGGCAAACCCACGCCTTCGAAGTTCTGCGAATAGGGCACTGCCCTCCGCTAGAGTTTGTGACAGTCTTCAGATTGCAGAAAGAAACCCTATCTTGGGAAAAAAACACATTGTCTCTGAACTCAAAACGGATGGTTTCTATATATATATATATATATATATATATAGATAGATAGTTTTAGAGTTTAGAGGAGTAATTTTGTTTTAGATATTATTTATAAAAATATTAATATAAATAGTTAACCATTATTATTGATGTGTAATTTGATAAGCCAAAACTTTAGGCATAGAACAAAAATGGAAATTTTACATTACAACTTATTTTTCCATATACGATTATGAAACTAAGTGTTAAAAAGTGAGCTTGTTTCCAAATTTATAGTTATGTCAAGAGAAAATAGGTTTATATGATAAAGATAAATAATCACAACAAATTAGTGTTTAAACTACATATCCTACATGAAGAGAAGTAGCAAAATATTCTCCATCCATTTTAAAAGGTTTAAAATAAGATTCCAAATAGAAACATTGGATGGAAAAGAATACCAAGGTGGCACATGTTAAAGGTTTCGATGACATCTATAACGATGCAGAATATTCTTGTAACACACTCGAACACCTAATGTCATATTAGAGTTGTGGAGTGTAATTAGACTTCTCCTTCAAGGTTTATTACAATTATGGGCTCAAAGTCTTATTACCCTCATAATCTTAAATCACATTTCTAATACCACTATCATCTTTGGCTAATTGAGAACTTTCCCACGATATAAATTTCATCTCAATTTAAGTTCCTAACACAAAGTCTCTAAAATTTTACCCTTTTGTACAACCATATGGAAGATCCTAGCCATGTAGCTCCCCCGTATGGGTCCAAGTTTGTTGGCTTCCTGCTATACTTGATCATTTCCATATTGGTGATTTTGCAAGTTTTTCATTCTCCAAACCCTGAGCATTCTGATATGTCGATGCATTGATGAATCAACCTAGTGGTATGTTAATATGCACAAATCATTCTACTACACTAATACAGTGTTAAATCCATCATATTTCTTTATAGAATTACTCTAAAATGGCTTATCAAAGATTAAAAAAAAAATTATAACTCAACTAAGCACAACTCAATTAAAAAAATAGGTGTGAGATCAACTCAACTAAACACCTCTCAATTTTTGACATGTGGCATGTTTGACATGTATATCAGGTGATCAAGGTAACAATGATTTCCAAGATGCAGTCTTCCCAAAAATTTTCTATGTTGATATGTTTATATGATAGCTTTGAATGCCACATCAATCATGGATGACTAATCACCATCTAACACAATGGATAAGATGACATGTCTTCTTCCACCTAGAACTCTTGATGTCTGCCACATGTCACTCATATTTGAAAACTTGGCATGCCAAAAATACCAAATCTAAGTGACACATGTCATACACATGGAATCACCATGTAATTAAATTGTGACATCACCCCCGAGTTATCCTAGTACTTGATATTTTGCTTAGTCTCATGTTTCTAGGTTCTAAATTTTTAGTGCCATCTGTTCATGCCTCTTGTTAATAGATCAAATTCTTCCAACTGACAATTGTTTCTTGGGGCCGTGCCAAACAATGATTTTTCATACTGATTCACCATCATTCCTCGAGGGCTTGATATGTTAATATTTTTACTTTCTTGTTATAACCATCTCTTGCCCCCTCTCTCATAAACTAGGGTTAAGGATGGTGCTAGCCAAACCCCAAATTTCAAATACTCCACCATATCAATGCGGAATACCATCCTAAATTTTCCAAAGAGTTTCATTCTAAAGCGTTTTGTCCCAAATCTCTCTTAATAACTTGAGTTACATGGGTCAAACCACAAAATTTCCTTTTTGGCCAAAACCAAGGCTTAAACCCAAGATCTCTTAGCCACTTAAGTTCTTCCTTAGGATTTCCTTTAGCTTAATATTTCTTTGGTAAAATCTTCCAAACTAAACATTATATTTTATTTTCTTTTGAATATGTCCTTCCTCATTAGGGATTCTACTCTTTCGTCAGGGTGTGATCATTAACAAAACCTTATAATAATCACATAAAGTTGAAGGATCCTTTAGCATATCCAAGGCATCCTAAAATTTTTTCAATGATGTCACGTCTCCCAAACCCATTTTTTTTTTTTTTCATTTTCATAACAGGTCTATATACATCACCCCGATTGGGGAAAGACAATTGAACCTGTGATGAGTGCTGCCCCTATAACATAACTCAAATATTCTCTGCTTTATGCGTCGATAACAATTATAGTTTTTATACTGAATCATTTACAAATGCAGATTGTTATCCGGGGTTTAGATTCTTTTCAGTATTTATAGACAGCCATGGAATACAAGAATTTCCATGAGAATTTTTGGGCTTGACCTCCCCTCTTCTCAGTCCATATAGTAGACTTATATATCTATATATATTACTTTGTATTTCTCAGGTTTTCTGTTCAGAGTTGTATCCAACTCTATATGATCATTAGGCCCTTACTCAAACTCCCCAGTTTGCAGGCCTGATAAAATTTTCAATATTTTAAAGTTTCAGCATCGAGGTATAGATGTATGCCTCCTCGCATACATCTATCTCTACGCAGTTAACCTCCATTGCTCCAACTACTTTCCCAGTAGTTTCTATGGACGGTTAAACAGATGCTCTGTTCATGGTATTTTTACACATGCTTACAATCTTCCCTCACACAAACTTTTATCACACCATAGATTTTGCAATAGACTGTTTCCCCCCCTCATTTTTCTGTTACAACCATTCAACATGTGTGACACTATGGTGATGATTTAACTCTGTCTATGTGTAAACTAGGAACAAATCCTCTGCTTAATTAAATGGAGGTAGAGAATCCCTAGTAAGCGATCCTCGTCCCCTAGTTAGGGTTCAACTTCCACCTCCATAGATATATAACTACATTTAATAGAATAATGAAAATTATCATTTTTACAATTCTTTCCATAGTAACACAACTGACATATTGTACCCCATACCTCTATCACAGGGTTGTGGGTCCCTACTTTCTGTTATTGATTACAGTGAATTCTGTGCCATCAATATTGTTATGATATGTTTCGTTATTTGGAATTTGTTGTGCATGGGTACTGTTTTGTTAACATTTTTTGATTTTACACACAGAAAGTAAATATTTCTTTAAGAGATAGCAAGCTATACCTATACATGGTTATTAGATTTGGTGTTCAATTGATCTATCATCTCTGATCTCATTACTACCAGATACTCATCCATACAACCCAATCATTTGTCCTGCTATCAATAACTTTGGTTTGTAATTATATGAATTACTTAACAATAAATCAATGTAACATTTACATAATGCACCATAACATGAAAATTCATAAACTGCATAATGAATCATAAAATCACAATTAATAAACTGCATAATGAACCATAAAATCACACAGTTTCATAAAACATGGATATGTTAAATACAGACTTACATCAATCTCCCAATTTATGCATGCACACCTCTACTATGACCAGTCCACCCAACCTTAGAGTTCGTTTGTCTCCAGAACTCACCCCCGAGCAGAGATCCTCCAAGAACAGACTAGCCTCAATCTGTTCTGGAGCAGCTTATTTAAGTTGTGCTTTCCCCAAGCCTGTTTCCAATTCTGCGTCCAGAATTTCAGGATGCTTTATTCCTGTTTAGCCTAGGCTTCCCATTCTGGGATTCTTTAAAGCTGCTTTAAGCTTTTCCTCAGCTTTTCCAGCTTTTTCTCACCTCTTCCCAACTACTCCTCTTCATTGGGAAAATTTAGATTTTTCCTCAAAAATCTAAATTAGAAATAATTTCTTTCAAGGATTTTTGAAAGATTTGGGGAAAGTCTTTTTTTCCTTTTCCATCACCTCATGGATTAGGCATATGATCTCATTTTCTCATCTGGTCATAGTGCATACATAATATCTTATTTATTTTTCATAATTAAATAATTAACCACATCCACACAATAATCATCCACTGGGGTCCACTCCCCCTTTGGATTTCTGTTCAAATGTCTCATTTGAAAAGCATAGAACTTGGGGGTGTTACATATTCCCCCTCTGAAATTAAACACCGTCCTCGGTGTTGACAACTATCTACTAGTTGATTTTGAACATAATTATGAATGCTTTTCCATCATCTGAGCTTCTCGGTGCCATGTAGCTTTTTAGCAGTAAAGTGCTCTACTGCACCTTTACTCGAGCTACTGTTCAGTTTCGCAATTCCATTTCTTCTCGCTTTCATCTTTGAAGCGACTCTGGAAGGAAATTCCTCTTCTGGTTCCACCTGGACCACATTTCAAATCAATCATGTGAGAAGCATCATGTACAAAATTTATAACTTTTCTTTTCCAACAAGGAGACATGAAATATATCAGGAAATTTAATAAGCAATGGTAGGGCTAAGCCATTAGTTTCCAGCAGTGTACTCTCCTGCCTCCACTCTATTTACTGATGCCTTATGCAGTTTGTTTTCTTCCTACTTCTTTGCAAGAAGTCTGTATGGAAGATCTTTTATTCTGGTTTCTCTGTCCACAATTCATACCAATGTAAGTAATATCAGGTACATATAATTGATAATTCACAACAGCATTCTGCATTTCAATAACTTAAGACATTTAGTTATTAATCAAACCGTTCAGGTTCATAATAGTTTAGTGCACTTTTAGTACACTACTTATCCTTTCTTGTTTTTCAGTGAGATTCTTTCCTCACGCAACTTGGTTTAGTTCAGCTTTTCTGGATTTTCTAGGTGATTTATCTTCACCTTTTTCCTCTTTGTTTCCAGAGTGCCCAATTTCCTGTTACACACTTGGCTAAACAATTTTTTTCAACTTTTTCATTAGTACTCATAAATGAGAGAAAACAATTGTATCATATGCATGGTTATTCTTACCCTTTCTCATTTTATAGTTGTACTTCTAGTATCTTTTCATTGTTTCTTTTGTTAGTTAATCAATTTAACTAGTATCAACTAGACTCATTAATAATCTCTACAATTCCATGCTTACCTCTCACATGAAATTGTATCCACTAGTTCAACACTTAAGTGAACAAATTTGCAGCTGATGGGTTTCCCCCACACCCAAGTCCAAAATACAGCTCATCCTCTTTTCTCTCGATTTGTAGCTGTATGATTTCACATCATTTCTCTGTCTTTGAATTTAAGACTCAAGAAAATTAACTTTAATAAAATTTACCCCACAAAATTTTATAGTGTGAATACATGTTTCCTTTTCAGGTGATAAATGAAATTTCTATAATTCATCACATTCACAAATATTAATACTTGATAATGCCAAAAATAAATTTGACACAGTTTCCCCTTTTTCAAAGACTCACCAGAATTTATGCATTTACTTTTAATTGTATGTTCATGCTTTGCTAGTTCCCCTCTTCTATTTCTCTCATCGGCTTATATACTAAAATAGAATTAAAATGGAAAAGATTTTATAAATCATAAAAGTATTCCAACTTTTTCCTGAGTCATAAAAGAATTCCCTCTTTTCTAATGCATAAAAGCATTCTATTTTTTTTTCTAGCAAAAGCAACCCATAAATCTCTCATTCTTTTATTTTTAAATCTGTATTTGTTTTTTTTTCCTTATGAGAGAAATATCCCTTCTCCATATTTTTTTCCAATTCTTTTACTCATTATCTCTAAACTTATAAAATATACCAACTGGAAGAATATACATAAATAATTAAGAATCATTCTTCCACTATCACAAGAATATTCTTCCTTAAGTAATTCATCAGGAAAATTTTAATTTACCCCTTCATTCATTCATGCCTAACTCAATGTAATGGTTCCACAGTTACTAAATCAACCATTTAATTGTAATTAATACTTGTACTTCAATCTTCTTTTCTTTTATAGCAGTATACATGCCTTATTTATAGGATACATTTTCCACTTACTCATATACTACTTACATCTCAAGCCTGGGGCAATATACATCTCATGAGCATGTATATATATCCACTAGGTTTGTATATATCATATATATTTCCAAACCTTATTGTATAAATACCCATGATATATATATATATATATATATATAGCCTTAGCAATATTACTTTAATGAACATATGAATATATATATATATCCCTATATTTATATATTTTCATATATAAGTTCAAAGCCTTTTTGAAAGTGCTACCATATATATTACACATAATTTAAAATAATCCCTTTTATATGAACCATTATATTTCCTATCATTAAATCCACTCTTTTTCATATATATATATAGAACCACTCTATATATATATAATCCACAATATATAAATTCCATCATGTATATAAAATCCACCACATATATATATATCCACCAGACCTATATATAAAGTCCACCCTATATATAATCCAAAGAGTTTAAAGTATCACTTTACAAATCCTATGCATATATATATATATATATATATTTCTATATAGATATATATATCCAATCTCATACCTTAGAAGTCTAAAATGCCTCTTTCTTAACTCCAACATATATGTCATGGTTTATCTATGCACATATATGATTATACATATATATGTAGGCCTATACCATTCTACTCCTAAAAATTTTAAAGTGCGCTTTATACCACTTCTACATATATATCAAGGTGTATATATTTCTATATATGTCTCTATATATATATATACATCCTTTTATGATATTAAGAGGGGTGGTTCTCTTTCACTAAACTGTATGGATATACATCCCTTTCACTACCTTTTCTATTACTTCATACATTCAACCCATATCTTTTTGAATCCATTACATATTACGCCCATATCTCTATGTATCCACGTATATATAAACTACTCCCATTTTGTTAATATCCTTAGTCACCATAGATATAGGTATCAGTAGAGGTCATTATATACATAATTATACCATCTATCCTATGCGCCATTTATGTAATTAATATATATATAAGTCTAGTCTTTAAGATAACTAAAGCTTGCATATAACGAGCATATACATCTAAGTCTAGTCTTCAATATATAAGTCTAGTCTTTAGTATTACTATGCGGTGCTCTAATGCGCTAGGGGCGCTAATATAATGCACTTTTCATATTCACAATTGATTACCCTTGACCTAAGACTATCTCCTAAGCAAAACCACCTTCGTGTATTTCCTTGTTCACGATTAGTTTCAACGAGCATGCATATATATATATTGCATCTATTTGTGTATAATACATATATGTCCAAAAACCCTTTCTTTTTTTCTTACAATTTTTTTTTTTTTATAAATAATTTGAAAAGCGCCATAATGTATGGCGGTCGTTAACCTTACGCCGATATAACACTGACCTATACCCACATGAATGGATCATGTCACTGAAACTTTATCTATATGCATTATACAGCCTTAATTTAATTTACTGTCGTCTCAATATCAATGGCCTTAATTTGTTTTTGGGTTCGCGGAAGCATACCCTATATTAGCCTCGCACACGAATTCTGGATTTAATTCCTATACGAACCATGATTTTCGGCTTTTTAAACCCTAACGCACTTAAATTTGGACTGTTTGCTTGCACGCAGGGGCCGGATTCTTCACGGAGTATCATCATTGGTTGTTCATACCTATGCAGGCCGCATTCATTTGAATGATATTCTGGTATGCTGACGTGGAACCCAGGTACTACTGAGACCACGTTCGGAGGTTTACCCTGGTTTCGAATCACCCTGTTAGCATACTGTTTCTGGAGTGTATAGTTTACGTTACCCTAAGGTTTAACGTGTGCGCTTTGCTCTGCCGATCTAGCTGGCCTCTCGCTCCAGAAAGTACCAAATTCCGGTGCATATCGTTTCACACTGAGCTTGAGTTTGACGGTTGGCCTGCTTTTTGACAGGTCGGTGCCTCCAATTACTGGGAGTACGAGTATTGCATCGGAGAATGACCATTCTAGGTTTAATACTCCGTTCATCTGCAGACAGAAAGTAGCAGCTCCATACCTCAACCTGCGCGTCTCACTGTTACTTGGTACGAGCCTGTTAACGTGGCCGATTTTCACAATCTGCCTGGGAATCCCCTGATCTTCTTGTACCAGTGCCATTAGGGTTACCAGAATTTCTTTTAAGTTGATTCTCCTGTGCGGTTTATTCATCCGATCTTCCCTATTATCTCCGGAGGTAGCACTCCTGCATTTACCCACTCTCCTCACCGATGGTCGGAGTAGCCTCGGGTTCGGTGGTGGCGAAGATGCATCGTTCTGGTGTTATTCGGTCTTCAACAATGTTTAGTAATTTCACCCACGATTCTTTCACCTCTGTGAGCCTGTTACTCTCATTTCCCTCACGTTCTTAGCTTGTTTTATTTTTCTTCCTGGTTTCGCCGAAACCCCACTATCTTATTCTTTTCAACTGGTATTTTGCAGGGAGGTCACCCCGGCAGCATCTCCGGCACGAGAGTCCTAGCCGGTGGCTAGCTGGGTCGCTTTGCCTCCAGACCGAGTGCATAGGCGGTCTTGTTTATTTGCATGTCTCTGATTTTCGGTGGAATATGTTAATATGGCTCCCTATTTCATTTTTATAGGCAGAACAGATAGGTTTATCAATAATATCTTCTTCGTAACCGGAAGTAAGCGTTGCAGTTTCTGTGGTGTTTTAATGTTATATTTACTGCAGGTCTAATCATTCCGATGCTGTTACGTTGGTTTTATTGCCCACGGCGAGTCATACCGTCAGTGCTTTACCTTCTGGCAGCCCATCTAGTTCCGTTGGTAGAGCGCAAGGCTCTTACCCTTGTGGTCGTGGGTTCGAGCCACACGGTGGGTGCCATTCTTTGCTGTAACCGCTGTGGAAGTATTTTAATACAATTTTCGTTTTGTTAAAACAGAGCGAATTCCCCAGGTGGTCTATTAACGCTTAGGGTAGAACTATCTGTTTGTTTTCCGTCATCGAATCTTGTAATATTCACCTCTGCCCATTTCGTTTTTTTCGTTTCAGGCCCTTCGACGAGCCGTGATTTACCCACGTCGTTACAGTCAGAGGACTTGTCGACGACGGCCCAGAGCATAGAGTATTAATTCCTCACCATTTGTTGACACAGTTTGACTACCTCGGTCATATCATATACATGACAGTCATATTATATACATTGCAGTCATGTCATATACATTATTTTTTTTTTTTCCACCATCGAGCCGTGGTCATATTTCTCTTATCATAAATATTGTTCATCTACGGTTCTTGTTGATGAGGTATTCGTTTCACATGGAGGGTTTATATATGTGTTCGTTTAACATGCAGACATGCATGATTTATGTATGTATTCGTGTTACTATCGACCTTGCGGCATATAGGTTTCCTTATGTGTTTGGCCCCTTGTAGTCGGGGTTTAAAAATATCTAATTTCTATAGACCTTATACTTGTGAATTTTAGTATTCGATAGTTGATTGATAATGCTCACCAAGCATAAGTTTATGCCATAATTCTAACATTTTTTTTTTTTCAAGGGTTAAAAGAAATTTAAATCTGCACTATACTCTATATTGGTTATGAATGCGGTAAACCCTTTTATAGTACAGAGTTACCCTTTTATTAATACAAATACTTATTCTAAAGTCCTCACTTTTAAATTCCTATTATATTTTTTTTTTTCCTCTTAATGTACACCAATAGGTAGCCAATAATAATGGACTAGAGGAATTTAATTATACCTTAAATCTTTTGCTATACTATTTGTCTTCAAAGATTTAGGATAGGTTTCGAAATACAAGCTAAACATTTATAACTGTTATAACCATAAGATAGAGTAGAGAGGCTCTTTTTCTATACATTTTCAAATTTCGTATTCTAAAACCTTTCTTTCAGCTGTTGGTATTTATACCATGTAACATAAGCGCTGCTATACTCTTTTTCTAGCATACACTTAGGCATCTGCATCTGATATCACATTTTTTTCCTACAGGAACAAAACAATAATTAATCGTCTGTAGAAGCTAAGTAACTACAGATTTAAACCATCCTTGGTTCAAAGATTCTGGAGTTTCTACTCTATGGACTTTTCTGGTCTCCAGCTAAACAGAGTTCTGGACGGTGAATACTGAAAGATAGCTTCAGTTTAACTGTACTAAATCAATCATACCCTTTCATTAAATTTTGTATGTAGCCCTTCATACTAATTTAAATAGAAGAGTATCATCCCACTTCATACTTCTTATTTCTAGAAGTTTTTTTTCTAAGGACTAAATATAAACTCATTTTTCTCTTTGTATTAAAAAAATGATATACTGTTATGAACTTTCTGATGCTCAATAAGGCCCTCTAGATGCTTTCTCTCTTGTTTTTCATCACAATAAGGACCACTTATTTTAGCAATTTAAAAATGGAAATCATCCTTCCATTAACTTTCCTCTCCATTAACTTTATGAACAACTGAAATTTTTTTTTCGCTGTGATAATAGGAAAATAGCTAAATTTGTTATTGTAACCCTCTGATTTTTTTTTTCATCATGGATATATATATATAATCACGTGTGTACTATTTTAGAGATATCGGTTTCCCAGATTTAAACCTATTATAGGTTTAACCATTACGACATATGAGCCTTCTCATATTACTCCCATCGATATTTCTATCTCATCACAATCGTATGCGTATGGCCGAAAGTATATCCAAGATATTTGTATACTTGAAGTACTATTTTTAATATTCATAAATTTTATAACGATTAACCATTAACCATTTCTTTGTGAGCACATATCTTGCCCAATTTTTTAACTTTGCTCCGATACCATTTGTCACGTCTCCTAGATCCATTTTTTTTTTTTTAACATGTCTAGATACATCACCCCGATTTGGGGAAGACAATTTAACCTAGGATGAGTGCTACACATATAACATAACTCAAATATTCTCCGCTTTATGCGCCGATAACAATTATAGTTTTTATACTGAATTACTTACAAGTTTAGAATGTTATCCGGGGAGTAGATTCTTTTCAGTACTTATAGACAGCCATGGAATACAAGAATTTGCATGAGAATTTTGACTTGACCTCCCTTCTTCTCAGTCAATATGGTAGACTTATATATCTATATATATATTACTTTGTATTCTCAGGTTTTTCTGTTCATAGTTATGTCCAACTCTAGATGATCACTAGGACCTTACCCAAACTTACAAGTTTGCAGGCCGGATATATTTTTCAACATTTTAAAGTTTCAGTGTCTAGGTATAGACGTATGCCTCCTCGCATACATCTATCTCTACGCAGTTAGCCTCCATTGTTCCAACTACTTTCCCAGTAGTTTCTATGGACGGTAAACAGATGCTCTGTTCATGGTATTATTACACATGCTTACAATCTTTCCTCACACCAACTTTTATCACACACTAGATTGTGCAATAGGGTTCCCCCCCTTATTTTACTGTTACAAACATTCAACATGTGTGACTCTCTGGTACAGATTCAACTATTCCATGGGAAGACTAGGAAAACAGATCCTCTTGCTTCAATCACACGAAGATAGAGAATACTGAACCGGATAATTTAGAATCCCTAGTGTTAGATCCTCATCCTTAGTTAGGATTCAATTTCTGCTTCCATAGGTGTACACTTACATTTGATAGAATAAGGTAAATGCTAAATTTTACAATTCTTTCCATAGTAACACAATTGACATACTGAACAACCCCATACCGCTATCACAGGGTTGTTGTTCCCTACTTTCTGTTATTGATTACAGTGAATTATATGCCATCAGTATTGTTATGATAGGTTTCGTTGTTTGGTAATGGTTGTTCATGGGTACTGTTTGTTTAACATTTTCTGTTTATACCCACAGAATTAAATATTTCTTTAAGAGATAGCAAGCTATACCTATACATGGTTATTAAATTTGCTGTTCAAATGATCTATCATCTCTGACCTCATTACTACCAGATACTCATCCATATAATCCAACCATTTGTCTCTGCTATTAATAAATTTGGTTTGCAATTACATGAATTACTTAACAATTAATCAATCTAACATTTACATAAGGCACCATAACATTGACAATTCATAAACTGCATAATGAACCATAAAATCACAATTCATAAAGCGCATAATGAGCCATAAAATCACACGAGTTTCATAAAACATGGATATGTTAAATACGGACTTCTGACAATCTCCAAATTTATGCATGCACACCTCTACTATGACCAGTCCACCCAACCTTAGAGTTCGTTTGTCTTCAGAACTCACCCCCGAGCTGAGATCCTCCAAGAACAGACTAACCTCCATCTCTGTTCTGGAGCAACTTATTTAAGCTGTGCTTTCCCCAAGCCTGTTTCCAATTCTGTGTCCAGAATTTCAGGATGCTTTATTCTTGTTTAGCCTAGGCTTCCCATTCTGGGACTCTTTAAAGCTGCTTTAAGCTTTTCCTCAGCTTTTCCAGCTTTTTCTCACCTCTTCCCAACTACTCCTCTTCATTGGGGAAATTTAGATTTTTCCCTCAAAAATCTAAATTAGAAATAATTTCTTTCAAGGATTTTTGAAAGATTTTGGGGAAAGTCTTTTTCCTTTTCCATCACCTCATGGATTAGGCATATGATCTCATTTTCTCATCTGGTCATAGTGCATACATAATATTTTATTTATTTTTCATAATTAAATAATTAACCACATCCACACAATAATCATCCACTGGGGTCCACTCCCCCTTTGGATTTCTGTTCAAATGTCTCCTTTGAAAAGCATAGAACTTGGGGGTGTTACAAATGATTTAACCAAAATCTTAATAATAACCAGGACCACCAACCTATCAACCCTTCTCCTTTGGAAACATACCATACATCATAAAAAGTCATAAATGATTACAAGTAGGCATGTAAAAGTAGCACAATAAAGAACATCCAAGGATAACCTATGAATTTATGAACTAAAAACACATAATTATCTCATTTAACATAGATGAGAGGATTCGATTTCCCACAACATTCATATTCATAAAGGAATGTATTTGAACATTTAGGTCAATTATGTTAACTTCTCAACACATTGATCATGATTTTTGAATATTCATTAAAACCATACAAATATCAACCTACCATTGTACACATGCATGGTGAATCCTAAATAATATTTAAATATGAAGTATTGAGAAAAATTTGCAATTAATTTATATGAAAGGAATATACTTATATATTCCTCTTAAAATTGTTCGAAACTGAATAAGGGATGACCACTCTCCACCAAATCCTAAGAGAATCTACACTACATATTTCTTACAAGTATCCACTCCCCAAACCATATCTAATGTCTAATATATGCTTCACCTAGTGAATATCAATAAAGATTTTAATTCAATGTATAGAGTATGAAGGAAAAATTCCTTCATTGGCTAGGAAATAGGGAAGCCACCATCCAATATTTTTTTTTGGGTTGATCAAACAAAAAATATGGCCACTAAGGGCCTTCAAAACATATAAGGAAATCTCTTCCCACTTTCTATAATCCCTAATATTATCCTTTATATACTGCTTCACGTACATAAACATAACCAAATTTTTTAGTTCTTTTTAGTTTAATGGATTGAAGCAAAGACATATCTCTTTGGTATCCTCATCTAACACATTTCAGGATTGGACTTTGTGGTCCAACTTCCAATATCAGGTTTAAAATTCTTTGGCTTACAATCATTTTGTATTTACAACAATTCAAGCCTCTCTTTTTTTTCTAATGTCTCTAGTCACTATAATACTATAAACTCAATAACTTAGAATCACAACTCTAACTTCCTTATCCTAATGAGCACTACTTCATTCATGACAGGTTTATGGTCCCCTTCTTGGGCTAAAGAGTCAACAAAGAATTTTTTGTAAGGTGCATAGCTCATGTGTGGGTAGTTCATTACCTCCTCTCCTCATTCCTCCCATAACTTCTTATTAGTTGGTAGTTCATCTAGAACATCTTAGGTCGTGAACATTTTTTTTTTTTTTTAATTTTGGTAGGACTACATCTTCATCAACATGTCCAAATACATCACCCTGATCAGGGAAGGGAATTGAACCAATGATGAGTGTCATAAAAAACCGCCTCATCATCGTTTAACCAAGACCCTAAAGACCATTATGGACATTAATTTTAACAAATAGAGGAAACATCACAATCCCTCGTATAAGATTTATAATCAATCTATTCTTCTCCTCATCTCCAACTTTAGAAATTTGTAATTATATTCACAAAATATTTGCTTCAAACAGTTGAGAAATCCATCCATGTTGGCTCTCCAACATTTTTCATCTTTCATTTACATTACAAAAATTTGGAATTAGAAAAAATGATGTTACATTCCCATCCCACTTAAATAAAAACCATCCTCAGTGTTCTATTATCCGTAGAACCAAACTTATACATAAAACCAAAATGGGTATGCCTTCTATGGCAACCTCTAGTTTCCATTTTGCTTCAGGTGGTCCAAAGTGATTCCATTGCACCTTAACTTACATGGAGTGTGGTCATCCTATTTGTTGAGTATCCATTGTGGTTTTGGATCTAATTCACCCTTAGCTTCTATTTGTATCAAAGTCCAATCAATAATATGGTTAGAGATACACATGATCTTCTATTCCAATTTTTATGTGATTTTTTTTGGTCTACATAACTGTATTTTCTTTCCGCGACCTTCAAAAGACATTTCTTCGGTATAGACAAGACATTATCCCAAATAGAGCATTTCTATTATTGGCCAAAGTTGCGGCGAGATGTGCAGAGATATGTGAGCAGGTGCAAAATGTGTCAGTTGGCAAAAGGCCACAGCCAGAATGCAGGACTCTATACGCCATTGCCCATACCAAGTAGACCATGGGACTCAGTCAGTTTGGACTTTGTCCTGGGTTTACCTAGGACACAGCGAGGATTTGATTCAGTGATGGTAGTGGTGGATAGATTCTCGAAGATGGCGCATTTTATACCCTGTCGGAAAACCAGTGATGCTACTCACGTAGCCCACTTGTTCTTCACAGAAATTGTTCGACTGCATGACTTGCCGAGGTCCATTATTTCAGACCGGGATGTACGATTCACAGGACACTTCTGGCGTACCCTGTGGAAAAAGCTGGACACCCAACTAAATTTCAGCTCCGCTTATCACCCACAGACCGATGGGCAAACAGAGGTGGTAAATAGGAGTTTGGGAAACCTGCTAAGAAGCTTAATCGGAGAAAATTCGCGGATGTGGGATCGCGTACTTGCCCAAGCGGAATTTGCATATAATGATTCTCCAAATCGCAGTACAGGATACAGTCCTTTTCAGGTTCTGTACGGCATACATCCTCGCGGAGTGCAGGAACTGCGGGATTTGGGAAAGCTCGAGAAAAGAAGCGCAAATGGAGAAGATTTCACTCAAGCAATGAGTGATCTGCATGAGCAGGTGAAATTGAAGTTGGTAGAGAGCAGTCAAAGGTACAAACAACAGGCAGATTTGAAAAGGCGTGAAGTTTAGTTCAATATTGGGGATGAAGTCCTTGCCCACTTGCGCAAGGAACGGTTTCCAAGAGGGCAGTATAACAAGTTAAAGTTTAAAAAAATTGGCCCCTGCAGAATTCTCCGTAAGTTTTCAGCCAATGCCTATGAAATACAGCTGCCACCCGAAATAGGCATTTCGCCCATTTTTAACGTGGCAGACTTGTTTCCTTACACTACCAGTCCCGGAGACGAAGAGGCAACAAGGCTAGAACGGAATACCCCAGATGAAGAGGATGTTTGGTTAAAGAAGATGCCTGCGGCATAGCCCCTTGAGATTGAGGGTATCCTCGATACACAAGTAGCCAAACGAATGTGCAGGAAGGACTATTTACAGTACCTGGTCAAGTGGAAGAACCGTCCTATCGAGGACAGTACCTGGCTTGACGCAGCACAGATTCAGAAAATTGGCTACTCAGTAGATGACCTCATGGAGCGGAGCCATGACTTTTTGCTACCCCGGGAGCCTGATGCAGGAGCATCCGACTAGGGAGGCAAACAGACAACAGGCTTCCATGATTTGTTTCAGTGATGTGTTATTCTACAGGTCTTGACACCTGTCAGGGTTTAAATTTGTTTTTCTTTGATTAGAGGATTAGCTGTCAGTAGGAGTTGTTTTAGTTTAGCTAACTTTTATTTTTAATTTGCATTAAGAAACTGTAGTGAGTTACTAAGTTATTTAAAGATTTTTTAGTGATAAAGTAAGAAGAGAAATAAGGTGAATAATGTAACTGTATAACCAACGGTGGCAGTTACCAACTGGTAACGAAATTGCCTGTAGCAGAGATACAAAAAGAACAGGAAGGTCACAAACGAGGGGTTCTGCAAACCTGTTATTAAAAAGATAAATATAACAAGCAGTAAATTGTTCAGCCATTCATCTGTGTCAAATGTTGAGTAACATCTTGTTAATTATAGCCTAACATGCATAGTACTGACAATCGATTAAAGACAGAACCACAGTAACAGCCATAAACATTGTTCATTTCTTTTCCCTTTCACAAATTGCAAGTCTGAGCAGTGCAGGAAGGTGACGGTATGAGTTTCTTTTTATGAAATCAAGAACGAAGAAGAAAGTGGCCAAGCAACGCCAAAGAGCAGACATTGGAACGAAAGAAACGCAAGTCGAAATTAGACACAGGCAGCCAAATATAATCTACATGTAACAACTAATATACCAGTACATTTCTTGAGCAAAACTGAAACGAAATTTGAAGTTTTCTTTCAAAGTTTACGTATATAGATATGAAATAGTCACATTAAGAGTCCAGATATTACATCCCGAAAATTACATTGCAAAATAACGAAACCTCTGGGAACAAGAAGCGACAGTTAGGGTTTGACCAGAAACCCTCGGGGTTTGTAAACGAACGGACTGTGCAACAATTACAAGTTACAGGTGGGTTCCTCGAACCCCAGAAGATTAAAAACCTATACAAGATTGGACTGGTCGAAAACAAAGAAAGACAGGGCCGGACTTTAACCAAGTCGACCTACAGGTTTCCACAAGCTAGATGCCCAGAAAACATTGAAACAAAAACTGTCTGCGAGACTGAAATGCAACATAGTTTAAAACGGGAGTGTAACGAAGTTGGATGCTACCCGTGAGGAAAGGAGGAGCCGAGACCGAGAACAGGACCGTGTGACAGAGACGTCCACCTGCACAGAGACAGAACAATGGCATCAGTCAGTTAGCCATTGTGACGTGTTTATAAAAACCAAAGAACAGAGGAAGGGTTCGACATCAGTACCTGGAGGGAAAGAAATAACGAAGAGACTTCCATCCGAACAAATAACCATCAAACGGAACGAGTGCCAGACCTGCTCATGAGGAGCCAGAAGGTCAGCTTGTGTCGCAGGAGAATGCGGAAGTGAAACATGGAGGGCCGACTTACCAGTTCGAGCGCCTGAAGAGACCGAGTGAGTCCGAGAGTTAACTTGACTGGAAACCCCTGCAAGCAAACAAGAAGGGTGTGAATCATAGCCGAAGCCAAACACAGACAGAAATGAAAATGATAAATATAGTGGGATAAATAGTTATAGAGGAAGAGTTTGATTGTGCCGAGACAGACGAATGAATTACCATTGCTAACACAGAAGCCAGTTCGCCAATGACGCATCATTCCACAGCGAGGGTCGAAGTTCACAGACCACATAGCAGTGGAAACCCAAAGGCGGAGCCCTCACACACAGACCCAAAAACAACAACAATGACCGCCAAAATGGAATGATCCCGAATAACAGGCGAGGAAACCAAGTGGCACGACGACCGAACCACCAACTATTTACTGCCATATTAATTGCAAACCAGAATAGCAACCGCAAATATCTTACGGAGAATAGGGATCGAGATAAGTTTTTCATCGTGATTATCCATAGCACGCGTTGTATTAACGCAGGATTTTAATATAACGCCACGTATAAACACGTTGGCACAGTACACCAACTTTTTATTACGTTGTAATATTGACATGTAATAACACGTGGACAGTACTAAAGCCTAAACACATTGAAAATTAAAACAACAAGTTGGGGTGTGGGTCCGGCGCCTACTCATCGTAAATATCTTTAGAGATCCAAAACCCTTTGAATGAAATCTCTTTTAGAGTGAAAAGTGATTTGATCTCTTTGGATGCTTTGTATTTCTACAGTTAAGATGGATTTAGGAGATGAATCAAATCTCTTGAAATAGAACCCTCTTTTAGAGTGAAAAGAGATTCGATTTATTATTATTTTATTTGATTTATTTAGACATTATGTTACATCATCTCTACCATATCTATATATATATAACAAATAAGTTAGTGGCCGCGCCACTACCGTAAATCTCTTTTAGAGATCCAAATCCCTTGAAATGGAAATCTGTTTTAGAGTGAAAAGTGATTTGATCTCTTTGGATGCTTTGTATTTCTACAGTTAAGATGGATTTAGGAGATGAATCAAATCTCTTGAAATAGAACCCTCTTTTAGAGTGAAAAGAGATTCGATTTATTATTTTTTTATTTGATTTATTTAGACATTATGTTACATCATCTCCACCATATCTATATATATAACCAACTTGGATTTTATCTTAACACTCATCTACCAAGTTCTAGATGGATTAAATCCCTTGAGATAGAAATCTCTTTTAGAGTGAAAAGTGATTTGATTTCTTCGGATGCTTTGTAGTTCTAGAGTTAAGAAGTATTTAGGCTACTTTAATCTCACCCTTTAATATGCTATATTCCGACTGAATTGGTTCTCAATACCATATTTTTATTATTATTTTATTTTTATAAGTTTATTTTTATTTTGTTATTTTCACTTTCATTTTTTTTTTTAAATCAATTAAAATGTTTACACTACATTATATTATTTTTTTCATTCAATTTTTTATTTTATTTATTTAGATATTATGTAGAGTAGGTATTAAATTATATATATATATTGAAAAGTAGTATTTAGTGAAAAAAATATTTCGGTAAAAATCACATCCAAATAAATTTGGTCGACGCGTTTCGAACCAACCAGTGTGGTTCATCATCAGGACTTGAAGAAAATCTGATCATGAAACCCAATTAAATAGATACAAGAAGCCCAACTAGCCATTGAAAGATAACGGCTAGTTTGACTAAACTAGCCGTTATCTTTCAACGGGTAGTTGGGATTCTTGTATCTATTTAATTGGGTTTCCTGATCAGATTTTCATCAAGTCTTGATGATGAACCACACTGGCTGGTTCGAAATGCGTCGACCAAATTTATTTGGATGTGATTTTTACCGAAAGATTTTTTCACAATTTATGGATCACAGAAGCAATATTCCTAAAAAAGTAGTTTTTAATTTAATTTAAGACATTTTCTTAATTATATTTTATATTTTTTAAATTTTAATAAATCGTATAATAATAAATATTCAAATTTATGTTGTTTTATTATTAAGATTTAATAATTAAATTGTGAATGATAAATATAATAACATATGTTTTTGTTTCTAAATAATTTTTTATAATAAAAGATGTTAATAATAATTAACAATTATATTAGTTTAGTTTTATACTTAATATAGTTGATAAAATGTTATATATATATATATATATATATATGTGTGTGTGTGTGTAATATTGTGTTATGATTTTATTAATTTGGTATATTTATATGTTTTTAAGATAATAATATTATTTAAAAACTGTTTTAACTTTTTGAAGTTATTTTTTTAAATAAATAAAAAAACAGTATAGAAAGCTCCTCTTAGCTTGGAGATGTAAAATCTATACTAACAGGGTCAACCACGTGAAGGTGAGAGCTTATATGACCCCAAAAACGGTCCATCATTGGCATGGGAGTAACCACTGATGCACACCCACACAGTCCATTACCAATGAGGCACAATCACTCACATGCATGCACACAACAAACATAGGGTGCACACAAACATACACAATCCACAAACATTACACATTGACTCACAAGGTGACATGTTTACACATAACACTTATTATGAACTTTAGAATTAACATTATTATTTTTTTACATGTGATTAATATTGAGTATAAATATTATGATGTTGATAATGACATTTATTTTATAATTAAGTTAATTTGTAAGATATTAAAATTAGTAAGTATTTGTTTTCTTTATTATATTTAAAACAATGATTATCATTAACCAAATTTTAGTTTATTTTTTTTTCCTATATTATTAAATTATAGTATTATGAGAAGAAAAATTATTATTAAAATTAATTGAACTTTTTAAAATAGAATTAAATTAAATTTATTTATTGGATCTATTTTAGTATTAAATTTTTAATTAATTTCTTATTACAAATTGATGCTGTTGTAAATATTATGTGTAGGCTAATATTATGTATTTTTTAATATTACTTTAATGTGTAGAATATTTTAATTTGAAAATGATAAATTAATATTATTAATATAGATTTTTTTTTAGAAAAAAATAAAATAGAAAAAATAAAAAATAAATAAAAAACATAAAAAAAAAAATTTAAAAATTAAAAATTAAAGCAAAAAACACAAAATAATATTAATAATAACATTTCATAAATAATTAAACCAATATATTTATATATTAATATTCTGATATTTATACATAGAAATAATGTTATTATATTTATAATAGCATAAATAAATAGTTTAAAAATTATCTACAAATATATAATACATATACCAGTATAATAAAGAAAATTCAAACACATGAATTTTTAAATGTTACCTCAAATTTGATTAAAATAATCAACTTATTTTTAATAATTTTTATCAAATTTAAAATCACTAATTTACTTTAGATATCACCAACTATGATTTAAATGACATAATCATACATTGAAAAATAATTATATTATTTTCAAATATAATCAACTTTTCAGTTGTTTGTTGTTTGATACAAAACATAGCAATAACATTGTTAATTTGGCTAAAATAGAAAAATCCAATACTATTTGTAATATAACATATATTTTAAATTTATTAAAATAAATAAAGTCAATATTATTTGTTTCTTTACATTATAAATATGTGTGAGGATGAGACTCTTTTTACATGACAATTATTCAAATACAATTAAAAAATGTAAAATTAATAAAATTAATATCATTTGTTTTTCTACCTTGTAAATAAATATCTAAGAGTCTTTTTTACATGATATAGTTGAAAAATTATATATTTCTAATTTTATTTATTATTCTTAATTTTTGTTAATGTTTAATGATCATATTAAAAGTTATAAGATAAATTAAAATCAATTACAAATTTAAAGTACAAATTTGGTAAATTTAATTGATAGTACAAAATTCACATAATTTTTATATTATAAATGATATATACCACTAGCATTTAATATTTTAACCCAAAAAATATGTATATCTTATAATAAAAATATAACACTTTAATTTGATATTCTTTTATGCTAAATGCACAAAATCTGCAGAGCCGACTTTTCCATCTCAACAATGGCTGCCAAATATATTAGTTTAGGGGTCGCCCATTCCCGAAATGAATCCACTCTGTAATTGTTTGATTCTGATTTTTATTTCTTAGTTGTGCTGTTATTTGTTTAAAGTAATAATGATTTTTCGTAATATTATTTTGTTTGTTAGTTGTGTTGTTATATTTTAAAAATATTAAAATTATAAAATTTAACTATATTTTTGAAATTAGTTAAAATTAAAATATAATTTTTAGCTTATATAAACTTTTTAAAAACTTCCCTTTATAATTAGAATAAACATAATTTGTATTAAAATAATCATTACATAATTCAATATCATTAATTTTTCATCAATTTATCTCAACACGACACTCAATGTTAAAGAACCAATTTTTAAGATTCACCAATTAAATCTAAGTGAGTTGCTTTACACGAGAAACTTTATATATAATGGGTTTACATAGAAACTTTATATATTTCTTTTAAATTCAAATCTAATTTATCTTCATTTTAAATTCAATTCAATTCCAGTTTATTTTTTTTTATTTTTATTTCAGGATTATTATTATATACTTTTAATCTATTAAATCAATTTTTATAAATGTAAAATCCATCTTTTTATTTAAGATTATATATATATATATATATATATATATATATATGATTAATGTAATAATCAAAACTATTTTATTATTAAAAGTGAACTAGCATTTAGAGGTGGTGGCGAGAGCCAATAGTACTGCCATTTCTCTAAATAGTCGAGATAGCCGAGGAACGTGAAACACAGTTATTCTGGGCAGGTGTGTGGTTCTATTCTGATCAGAGATATTGTCGTCTGTTGTTGGGTTGAGTAAGAAAGTGGAGCAATATCTACGTTGCAGTTATGATGGCGGGAGATGGAAAGTTTGCGCTTCGTGATTATTATCAAATTTAAATAAAATAAAATATAGTGATTAAAACTAAATTTAGTCATGTTTGATTTTTATACAAATATTAAATAAAAAATAGTTTTTACAATTAATTTTTTATTATTTAATTTAGATATGGTAAATTTGGTATGACTATATTTTGATATCCGACTGAGAAATTGTATGAGTACTATTATATAAACGTGAAGTTATTCAAGTGCTCATGAGAATTTGAAAACACATGCCCAAGTAGTGGTAGGGTTAATCAAACGTTCAAACGAAGTAGTGGGCGCTGGGGCGCGGTCATGAAAACGACATATAACAGAAAGCAGCATATAATAGAAACGAATTTCGAAGATTCCAAGTAGTGGGCGATGTAAGAGGTATGATTTTTCTGACAAGAAAGCAGCGTATAACACTCTGGTAATGCCACGTATTATGGAAACCATGAAAACTTGGAGTTATTAAAAATTCAAACGGTTGCTGAAAATACATATATCTGGTGGACCGTTCAAGTTGAGGCAAGGGCGGTAAGATCTTGAAAATACATATATCTCGTCAACCGTTTAGTAGTTCATTTTGCATCATTTTGCATCATTTTCTGCAATCCCTGTGTGCTTGGCTATTGTGTGTGCTTGGCTGTGTGGTTTAGTCCGAGTCAGTAAGTCTGGGGTTTGAGTATGGTATGGGTCGGTCTGTGTGTGTCTGTCAGTTAGTCACGTCTGGGTGGTCAGTCAGGTATGGGTTGATAGAGGAGGAGGGTTTGCAATTTTTGGATCGTCTTTCAATATGGTATGTATCATATCGATCCAATTTTTATTTATGTTCTGTGTCTGTAATTCTATTTCATTTCCCTGTATTTTATTATTTATGTTCTGCCTGTAATTCTATTTCATTTCCCTATATTTTCTTATTTATGTTCTGTGTCTGTAATTCTATTTCATTTCCCTGTATTTTCTTTGATTGTAATATTTCATTGCCTTGTATTTTTGTTGATTGTAAATTATTCAGTTACCGGTAGCTAATGTTGCTAAGATATGTTTCAATGATACAGGTCATTGAGGTTGGCTGAAGAAATGGCTGAAGAAAAGAAATCATCACTCGGAATTCCAGGTATGGTCATGTAACTCTTCCTTCAAAAAATTAAAACATTGCTTGTCGACCATTTTTATAGGATTTTAAGCTTTTCCCCTCCGATTTTTGTTAGATTTACGTTTTTCATATCGGCCCCTATGTAGACTTGTCTTTTGCTCTGGTTTAACTTGTTGGCTTTAATCTCTTGACCCTGCATACCTTTAATTTAGTTGCCTCACTCTTGGCCTTAGCAATTCTCTTTTTCTTTTCTGCAATTCTAGCACGCTTCCTTGGAGAGTCAATATCTAGAATGGCGAGCTCTAAAGCTCACTTCGGTATCTGCCTGTAATAGCTATTTCTTAGGTAGACTCCGATGCTAATTTCTCTACCTCGCATATGGGTGATATCGTCCATTGGTACTACCCCTACGCTCCCCTGCCACTCCTGTAAGCACCACCACTGCCGTAAGCACCACCAACAGGTGATGAGTCAAAGTTGCAGCGATAACCATCACCTCCAGCTCCATAACCACCGATCATCCCGCTACCATAGCCACAAAACCCATCTCCAAGGGTTTCAGCCTTTTTGATCTCCAAGGGTTTTAGCCTTCTTGATCTCCACATGCTCAATCATTTTTCCTCTGAATATGATTTCTTCTACAACCAAGTGACAAAACCAAAACCCCTGGAGCGGCTAGTGTTTGGGTCCTGCATAATCCGATGTTCTACAACTTTGCCGAATTTAGTGAAGTAGTCCTTGAACTCATCTTCAGTAATATCAGTAATACATGGGGTATACCACCCACAAAAATATTTTTAGTTTTTGGACCCTTGGATGCATTAACTCCTAGAATGGTTCTTTTGATTTCCACCTTTCATAGTCGTGGAAATCAAAGACAGCCGATACATTTTTTTCCTACTCTTTGAAAGACAGCCGATACATTTTTTTCCTACTCTTTGAATCTTCTCTAGAAGTCGCATTGTTCTTGACTTCTTTCTCCTCCAATATGTAACGTTCTACTCTTTGAATCCTCTCTAGAAGTCGCACTATTCTTGACTTCCTTCTCCTCTCATCTGTAACATTTTCTTCGTGTTCTGCATTATTATCTGATTCGTGACAGCGCGAAGAGGAATCATGGCATTATTATTATCTGCCTTTGCTTCTTGAAGTTAAAAATATTGTTGATGTTATTATTCCCATGAACCTTTCTTCCCATCTACTTGAAAAACTCGTTCACACTGTTTATTATTCCCATGAACCTTTCTTCCCATCTACTTGAAAAACTCGTTCACACTGTTATTATTCCCATGAACCTTTCGGGTAAATATCTAATGACTATGGTTAAGAATTCCAGAGTGGAGCCTTCAAGATATCCTATAAGATTCCAAAGGATAGGTTGACTTTCGTTGTTTAGAAAATATATAGTAGGCATTCTTATTTGGATTGGTAACTGTCCTTAAGCCTAGCATAAAATAGCATGGTAAATGGAATAATATATGGGCTTTATTTGTTATAATTTATTTTTTTACCTTAAACTAAAAATTCACTATCCAGTTCAGACTATAGTGGGATAGTGGAATTAAGGAAAGCATAACAGTGTTTCGTTTAGTTTAATGTAATCCATCTAGAATTATTTTCAATTTTTTTTAGATATAGTTTCTATTTTCAATATATAATTGAAATTATTTTGATATTTTCTTTCTTGATCTCTTATTTTGTTTAATATAATCCATAAAAAAAATTCTTCAATTTTTAAGTATAATTTCAATTCTTACTATATACTTGAAGAGACTCTTAAAATTGCTCATTATTTCCATGCCACTGCCAACTTTCGTCAACTTTTTAACTTTCTAATCGTTTATTATTTCCATGCTGTAATTTCTTATTATTTTTTGGTTTCTCTTTCAGAATAATTTGCTCTCCATTTTGAGGCCATATCTTTCTTTTTGTCGTTGTAATTTCTTATAATTTTCTGGTTTTTGTTTTACTTATATCTTTCTTTTTGACGTTGTAATTTCTTATTACTTTCTGCTTTCTCTTTTGCTCCCCATTATTGTTTTCTGGCTTTTACTTCAAAATGATTTCTCCCCATTTTTCAGAAGCCTTTATGTTCCCAAAGATAGTTGGAAATTAGTGAGAGTTCCATAGATTTATTGGTGTGTGCACTCTACATAGGCAGCTTGAGCATCTGTATAGATCTCTAATTAGTAATATAACTTGAATTATTTAGTAAAACATTTACTATTTTGACATGTTTTCCTCACCACTTTCAAACTTCAATGCAAATAAATTTTACACTTCATTTCAAATCATTAACTTCTTTTTATCCAGATACTTGTTGTAGTACACCTCTTGTCAATCACTTTAGCTTCACCCTCTACACTAAACTTGTCTCTCTTCAATTTGTAGATTTCTACTTGTCGATTTACTCTAATGAAACTATTTAATTATGTTTTCAAACTTCCCTTTAGTCAAACCACTTTCGAATGGTTCAACCAATGGTCTTCCATTTTCGTTTAAATTTGAATTGCTATTCTATTAAATTGGCAAATTAAATTACCCTTTTACCTCTTTGCATAATAATATTATATTAATATTTTTTCGTTAATTTATTATACATTTATCATCATATATATATATATATATATATATATATATATATATATTAGATTTTCTTTATGAATTGTGAATTTAATTATATTACAAGTTGTTATGAAGGGCTTTATACTAAAAATATTATTTCAATGTTGTATGTTGCAGAAAATTTATCAATACCAAGTTGCTCGTGACAGGAAGACATTATCTATTTTTATGTTTTGTAATGTTGTAATTAGAACAATTTATATATTTTTTTGTTTAGATGGGCGAACACAAAATTCATTAATAAAAGGAGTAGGCTTTATTTTTTGTGGAGGGGAATTCAACCCCTCCAAAAGGCTCTTAGGAGGGTTAAATTGTAACCCTCCTTTGAGTTGTGTTCCTCGTGCTCCTTCATGATCTTTAGTTTATAGTAATTCCAATATGCAAAAACTCAAATGTATTCTTTTATTTTAATAAAAATTTATAAACATGTTTTAAACATATGACCAACATACACACAAATGGAAAAATTAGTCTTATTCACATAAATTGTTTAACATTTTTTCAAGATTTTAAACATCTACCCCACATACATAAAATAAAAAATCACTCTTATTCCCATAAATAATATAACAATTATAAGTGCAAAATTAGCCTTATTCACATAAATTATTTAACATTTTTTCAAGATTTTAAACATCTTCACAAAAATAATATAACAATTGTAACCTATATATTTTTTAATTTCTAATTTTTAACTTTTATTTTTTGAATTTTTAAGTTTTGATTTTGATTTTATTTCTTTTTTTATTTTTTGAATTTTGAATTTTTAAGTTTTTGTTTTGATTTTGATTTTTTTTTGTTTTTTTTATTATATATTTTTATTATAAGTATGGTTTTAGGATATTTATATTATATTTTTTCCTCCTTTTATACATATAATTTAATATTTACATTAATATTTCTATAAATTTAAATTAAATATGAATATATTATTTAGAGTGTTTGTAAATATTTAAATGTTTTTATTATATAATTTAATACTTACATAAATATTTCCATAAATTTAAATTAAATATAAATATATTATTTAGAGTGTTTGTAAATATTTAAATGTTTTTATTATTTATTTGTATCTAAATATTTGTGTATTGTTTTTATTATTTTTATATGATAAATATATTATTGAATATTTTTAATACATAATGTATGTTTTAGATTCTTTATTTTGTATGCATATTAATGTGTATTATTTTGAGAATGGAAATAGGTGTTTTTATTCGTTGTAATTTTTTATAGTTAGAATTTATTTGTTGAAATTTTTATTTTGGAATGTATCAATGAATAGGATATCTACTTCTATATTGTGTGAATGTATTATTGAGAGAGCTTGCACTATTTATATGTGACTTTTTGGAGTGTTTATTCTTCTTTGTTTATGAATGTCTCATTTTGCATGCTTTTGACTATTCTTTCATTGTTTATTTGTATGTATATGAGTGTTCCTTGAGTGTTAGAGTGGTGGTTTCATTGTTTGTGTGCATATAAATGTAATTTTTAAAATAGTTGCTTGTATTCTTTTGATTGCTTTTCAAGATTACTTCATTATTTGGTTGTGTATTTTTTGAGTATTCTTGTGTATGGATATTGTTTCTTGGTATGTTCATGAATGTGTTATTTGTTGTATTTGAATATCTATTATCTACTTGTATTTTGGATGTGTATGAATGTATTTTTTGCTACATTTGTATGTGCCTTGTTTACTTGTATTATTTGTATGTATATGAATGTATTCTTTATTTGTGTATGCACCTATTCTTTGCTACATTTGTATGTGTCTTATTTACTTGTATTATTTATATGTGTATGAATGTATTATTTAGGTGTGTATGAATCTAGCCTTTGTTACATTTGTATGTGTCTTGTTTTCTTGTATTCTTTGTATGTGTATGAATGTATTATTTGTGTGTGTATGCACTTATTCTTTGCAACATTTATGTGTGTCTTATTTACTTGTATTCTTTGTATGTGTAGGAATGTATTCTTTGGGCGTGTATGAATTTATTCTTTGTTACAGTTGTAGGTGTCTTGTTTACTTGTATTCTTTGTATGTTTAAGAATGTATTCTTTATGTGTGTGTGCACCTATTCTTTACTACATTTGTATGTGTCCTATTTACTTTTATTCTTTGAATATGTATGAATGCATTCTTTAGGTGTGTATGAATCTATTCTTTGTTACATTTGTATGTGTCTTGTTTACTTGTATTCTTTGTATGTGTATGAATGTATTCTATATGTGTTATGTGTATGAATGTATTCTATATGTGTGTATGCACATATTTTTTTCTATATTTGTATGCACTTCTTGTTTAATTGTATTCTTTGTATGTGCATGAAAGTATTCTTTGTGTGTATGAATCGATTCTTTGATACTTATTGTATTCTTTGTATGTGGATGAAAGTATTGTTTGTGTGTATTAATAGATTCTTTGATACTTTTGTATGTGTCATGTTTAATTGTTTTCTTTGTATGTGTATGAATGTATTTTTCATGTGTTTGATTTTTTTTTTATACTGGTATATGTATTATATATTTGTAGATAATTTTTAAACTATTTATTTATGTGATTATAAATATAATAGCATTATTTCTATGTATAAATATTAGAATATTAATATATAAATATATTGGTTTAATTATTTATGAAATGTTGTTATTATTAATATTATTTTGGGTTTTTTACTATAATTTTTAATTTCTAATTTTTTTTTAATTTTTTTTTTTACGTTTTTTATTTTTTTATTATTTTTTCTATTTTATTTTTTTCTAAAAGAATTTCTATATTAATAATATTAATTTATCATTTTCAAATTAAAATATTCTACACATTAAAGTAACATTAAAAAATACATAATATTAGCCTACACATAATATTTACAATAGCATCAATTTGTAATAAGACATTAATTAAAAATTTAATACTAAAATAGATCCAATAAATAAATTTAATTAAATTTTATTTTAAAAAGTTCAATTAATTTTAATAATAATTTTTCTTCTCATAATACTATAATTTAATAATATAGGGAAAAAAATTAATCTAAAATTTGGTTAATGATAATCATTGTTTTAAATATAATAAAGAAAACAAATACTTACTAATTTTAATATCTTACAAATTAACTTAATTATAAAATAAATTTCATTATCAACATCATAATATTTATACTCAATATTAGTCACATGCAAAAAAATAATAATGTTAATTCTAAAGTTCATAATAAGTGTTATGTGTAAACATGTCACCTTGTGAGTCAATGTGTAATGTTTGTGGATTGTGTATGTTTGTGTGCACCCTATGTTTTTTTGTGGATTGTGTATGTTTGTGTGCACCCTATGTTTGTTGTGTGCATGAATGTGAGTGATTGTGCCTCATTGGTAATGGATTGTGTGGGTGCACATCAGTGGTTAGTCCCATGCCAATGATGGACCGTTTCTGGGGTCATATAAACTCTCACCTTCACGTGGTTGACCCTGTTAGTAGAGATTTTACATCTCCAAGCTAAGAGGAGCTTTCTATATTGTTTTTTAATTTATTTAAAAAAAATAACTTCAAAAAGTTAAAACAAAATTTTAATAATATTATTATCTTAAAAAAATATAGATATACCAAATTAATAAAATCATAACACAATAATATATATATATATATATATATATATATATATATAACATTTTATCAACTATATTAAGTATAAAAATAAATTAATATAATTGTTAATTATTATTAACATATTTTATTATAAATGTTTTATTATGTAATGTTTTATTACCCTTTGACTTGAAGTAGGGTTAAGAGATAGTAGGATTCTTAATTAGTTGTAACCGCAACTTTATACAATTTCCATATCAACCTTCTTATGTCCAAGGTCTATTTATAAAATTGGGATAATAAGTATCCCCCCCTTTTTGATACCCCTATATATATGAATATTGCCACTTTATTCTCTTCACTACCTTTGATAACTTGTATACACATACATATAATTTTAATAACTTATATATATATATATGACTTTAATAACTTATACATTTATCTATAATCTTACATAAACTTTCATAAATAGCGCCCTACTAATCCACTTGGGACATTTATCTAACTATAATTATATGGATATTAAAATTGAAAACCATAAGCCACGGTCAAAGTACGGTTATTATATATGTATATATATCAAAATGGATGAATTACATTTTCTCCCCACGTAATGAGGTACTATGTGTCTAGTCAATAATATATGATCGCAACTGTTGCCCTCTACCGGTCACTAACCCGCAACGGTGGTTGGCTCCGAGAAGCCCTTCTGGTCACATCTAACGGCGTTCTACTACTTGATTTCGTGTTTTTACAGTCATCGTTATTGATCTGTTCAAGTTTACTTGTAATTGCCGTTTTTCATATTTGACAGTGTTGCGTGCAGGTGGAGGAAGAATTTGGTACAACCGAGATCCGTCTTTTGGGCTGAGACGTCTGCACGCATCCCTCCCTCTCTCGCCACAGGTTTACGGGTTCCACATCAACCTGCTTTTGGTTCTGGATCGGCACTGTTCATTTTAAAATCTGTACTACACCTCCTGCACAAGAAACCCCGGCTCATCGCCAACTGTGGGAAGGAATAGAAAAGATCATTTCGGTGGCGATACACTTATGAGTTCGCAGGAATTCTGCAGGTCAGGTACGTTGACACAATTTTAAATATTATTAAACCTACAGGTCGGGTATACTTACTACCGCTTGGTTTGAATCTCAAAATCCTTCTTGGGATTTCGTAAAACGCGGGGCTGTTGAGTGACAATGTACCCCTCCTTGCCCGTACGTTTAGCGATGGGTTTCTAGGGTTTCTAATTCCTGTTATTAACCCTTCCTTGCCATCAGAGTCATTGCGTTTCGTTTCGCCCTTGGTGTCTAGTTTTTCTTCCGTCAAGTTTGTTTTTTTTCGGGGTTTCAGGTTGTTTATTTGGTTCAGGTATCAGGTTTTCTGATTCACAGAGTGCGATTTCCGTCCCAGAACCACCTAAGGGTTTATTGGAGGGTCGTTTCTTGCCTGCATATCTCCTTCGTGGTAAAGGTCTCTATCTCTCCATTTTTTTATTACCCTACTCTCTGCGTTTTAATCAGGTTTGTCGACCAATTCTTATATCTGTGTATGGTAGGGCGTATGGTTCTCTTTTCAGGCTTATATAGCTAGCTTTAACTGGTTGTTTCGACTTTCCTGGTGCACAGGTTCCGGTTCACCGATTCGTCAAAAGTTGATTGGGGAAGCAGCTACGATTATGTTTGCTGAGAGTCTGCTGTAGGAGGGTTTATCGTTCGAGATCCTTGCTCGGTTGGTCGCATGACTACTTACCGAGTTCAGGTTAAGTAACCTTGCCCGGAACACTCGGCCCTTTTCCTAACTTTACCTCCTCACCTACTCTCTTCGCTCTGCGGTTAAGATGGGTCGACTTCCACTCACCTAATGGAATCTTATTTCATCTTTCTTAATGAAATCTACACCGCTGTTATGCTTTCGACGTCTGTATTAACCCAGAGATTTAACCCATCAACTGGCCAGCTTCAGCGTTCATGGGTTGTGGGGAATAATTATTCCATACGTCTGTATTAAAATTTTAATCATTTTAACCATACAGGTAGCTGTGTATTTCGTTTACATTCACCTAATCATATTCGCTGTCGTTCTTGTTTAATCGATTGGCCGAGGTAGGTGTAAATCGGGAATCGATTCACCACCAGAATTTAGAAGTTGCGACCGAGCTGTATGCACCAGAGTCGTACTGACTGGACTCGGTGCTTCCATCTACCTCATAGTCGTGCTATAACAGTGGTAGAACGATCTTAGTAGAAGTCATCATAGTTCGGAGCTTCGTGTATGTTTAATAATACAGGTTTAAAATTCATACATATATACATCATCATTTTTTTTTACGTTTATGTACATACCTTGTCATTTTATTTTACAGCTGTTCTTTTACGTATCAAGTTGTTAAAAAGGACTCAATGCCGTGAACGTCGGTCCCATGCAACCACTGAAAGTAATCATCGTGGTTTCATATAGTTGACCCCTCGTTTAATTCGCATAGTGGTATTGTTCATATTTATATTATTTACGAACCCTCCCGACTTTAATATGGTTTGCCCATTCATTCAACAAATTCTGTTCTATTTTGGGGTTCGCATATATATCTAGTTCTGGCGTCCAACTCCTAATTTTTTTCGTAGTGATTCATATATGTATAGTTTGGCGTCCACTCATTAACTATAATCAGAGTTATAACTCGCTATGAGCTCGCGGTACTTTTATTTTTGTTTTTATTTCATATAGATAGGATATGAGCTCGCGGTACTTTTATTTTTTTGTTTATATTTCATATAGATATGATTTGTATATATGTTTCCCTTTTAACCTATAGGGTTTAAATATATACCCATGTTCTTATTTCATATATGTTTCATTTAAGTGTGTGGCTCAATTGAGTATGTTTCCTTTTTAACATATAGGGTTTAAATATATATATTCATGTTCTCATCTCATATATGTTTCGTTTAAGTGGGTGGCTCAATTGAGTTGATGTTAAAAGTACTAATTGTGCTAGTACTTAATACTTGTTAATATATACATTGTTAAATGCCTATACATGTATTAAATGCTTCATTTGCTGATGTTCATTAAGCCTAGATTAAATCCATAGTCATAATAATTCATTCAAGGGGTAGAGGTAAATTTAAAATGCAATACACACTATAATTGATATGAATGCTAAAATAGTCCTGTAGAGTAGAAGTTCTCATTTATTTATAAGAAATTCGAATTCCATATTCTGATGTTTTTATTTTCTTTGCCTCAATTCTGCTACAATATTTTTTTTAATATATTGATGAGCATAGAATATCACCTTGTTTCTACCTGAGATAAGAAAATATTTAAGTATCTATGGAGGCGATGTAACTTCAGATTTAAACCGAATTTGGTTTAGAGTTTCTGGGGTTTCTACTCTATGGATTTATGGTCTGCAACCAACCAGAATCTGAAAGGTGAAAGCCTTTGGATGGACTCTGGTAAATGTAGTACTAAAATCAATCATACAAACTCACTTAAGTTTTTTTTTTATGTAGCTAATTCATACCATCATAAAATAGAATAACAAGAATTTCAGAACATACCACAATCTGCAAATGACCAACCTCCCAACCTTAGAATCCTCTTTGTCTCCCAGGACTCACCCCCGAGCTGAGATCACTTCCTAGCATAGATCCACCTCTGATCTGCCTAGGAGCAGCTTATTTAAGCTCATATTTCCCCAATCATGTTTCTAATTCTCAAGATCCGTAATAGCAGATGCTTTTCTTCCCTGCTTAGCCTGGGTCTCATTGATTTTAAAGTTGTTTTATGCTTTTCCACAGCTTTTCCAGCTTTTTTTTTACCTCTTCCCAACTACCACCTCATTGGGGAACTTAGATTCCTCCCCAAATCTAAACACTTTCTTTTCAAGGATGAAGATTTGCATTTGTTGCTCATCCATCCCTGATTTAAGTGATCTCTAATTCTCATCTTGGTCAAATGCACAATCATTTTATTTATTTCCTTAAATAAAATATGCAAATACATTCACACCACTTATCCCTGGGGGTCCACCCCTTTAGGATTTAAAGTTCCACTATGTCTAATTTTAAAAATTCAACACACAACCTGGGGGTGTTACAATAAAAAAATATTTAGAAACAAAAACATATGTTATTATATTTATCATTCACGATTTTAATTATTAAATTATAATAATATAATGCAATGCAAAAATTTTAATCGAGTTAAAATAAAATAAAAAATGAAAGTAAAAATAAAAAAATAAAAATAAAATTATGGTATTGAGAATAAATTCATGTGGAATATGGATATTTTTTGAAGGGTGAAAATAAATCAGCTTCGATCCATTTTAACTCTGGAGCTACAACACATTGAGAAAGAGTAAATCTATTTTCACTTTAGAAGAGTTTTTCATGTCACCACCCTACTGAATATAGCATATTAAAGGGTGAAATTAAAGTAGCCTAAATCCTTCTTAACTCTAGAACTACAAAGCATCCAAAGATATCAAATCACTTTTCACTCTAAAAGAGATTTCTATCTCAAGGGATTTGATCCATCTAGAACTTGGTAGATGAGTGTTAAGATAAAATCCGTGTTATTGGTTATATATATATATATATATATATATATATATATATATATATATATATATATATATATATATATATGTATGAGAAAGAGTAAATCTCTTTTCACTTTAGAAGAGGTTTTCATGTCAAGAGAGCTGTAAAAATAACAAAATAAAAATAAACTTATAAAAATAAAATAATAATAAAAATATGGTATTGAGAACCAATTCAGTCGGAATATAGCATATTAAAGGGTGAAATTAAAGTAGCCTAAATCCTTATTAACTGTAGAACTACAAAACATCCGAAGATATCAAATCACTTTTCACTCTAAAAGAGATTTCTATCTCAAGGGATTTGATCCATCTAGAACTTGGTAGATGAGTGTTAAGATAAAATCCAGGTTGGTTATATATATATATATATATATATATATATATATATATGGTAGAGATTATGTAACATTATATATATATATATATATATATGGTAGAGATTATGTAACATAATGTCTAAATAAATCAAATAAAAAAATAATAAATCGAATCTCTTTTCACTCTAAAAGAGGGTTCTATTTCAAGAGATTTGATTCATCTCCTAAACCCATCTTAACTGTAGAAATACAAAGCATCCAAAGAGATCAAATCACTTTTCACTCTAAAAGAGATTTCCATTTCAAGGGATTTGGATCTCTAAAAGAGATTTCCATCTCAAGGGATTTGATCCATCTAGACCTTGGTAGATCAGTGTTAAGATGAAATCTAGGTTGGTTATATATATATATATATATATATAATCAAGCAAGTATGGTAGAGATGATGTAACATAATGTCTAAATCTATAAAGTAAATAAATAATAAATAAAATCTCTTTTCACTCTAAAGAGGTTTCTATTTCAAGAGATTTGATTTTTTTCAGTATTTAGTAGATCGAATATTAAGATGAAATCTAAATTGATTATATTAATTTCCTACTTATCTATTTTATCACGTTTTACAATTATAAAATACATTAATATAATTTTAATAAATTTATAAAGTATATACTTAATAAAAAATATAAATATATACCACTCATACCACTCATTATTATTGTAAACTATATTTAAAAAAAAATATTAACAAAATATTATTATATTTATAAAAACACATTTAATTATTAAAACATAATCAAAATAACATACAACGAAATTAAAAAATATATAATAATTTTTAACTTAAATTTCAAATATATTTAAATGAATATTTAAAAAGTATATATTAAATATTTAAAAAACTATTTTAAATCTATTTGAAAACAAATTTAAATAATAATAATCATATGCTATTTTATTTAATGCATATTATTATAAAACTTAACTTTAACATTAAAACATTTGAAAATAAAATGTTTTATTTATATATGAATAATGGTCTTATAAAATTATAATGGAATAAAATTATAGTAAAATAAGTAATAAAATATTATTTTATTAAAATTTAAAATGTATATGGTTGATTCAGTAAGTCTGGTTTATCCTTAGGACAGAAATGAAAATGAGTGAAATATCAACCATAAATATTTGATGTGAGTAATTCACAAATGTCAAAACAAAATTGCTCCTTGCAAAAAGTCTCAACTGTGAAACTACATAAAATGGAATATATATATATATATATATATATGAAAATTAGCTGATATATTAGATCACAAAAATGTTACATATGGTTAGAAAAAGGGGCTTGCCATTTTCATAGGGAAAGAGCAAATGTAGGCATGCCAAGCAAAAACCAATTATATAAGCCCTGTAGCCGATCACTATTCAGACAGGCGACATACTGCATATCAACTAGCCCAAACTTAACTAGAGTAAAAAAGAATTTAAAACAGAAAACGGCCAACCACACAGGGTTGCCAGACAGTGAGAGAGCAACTACTGTCAAAGAAGGCCATTTAAAGTTCCATCGAAGCTTACAAACATCCGACATAGAAAAGGACAAAAACATAGGATAAGCAGGAAACAAAAACAAGAGACCACCCACCAGGAATCCTACTGGTCGATTTTGGCGATGCCTGGGGTACTAGCAGTGCTCGGACCAGCTTCATCATCTCCCTTGGGAACACTGCGTGGACTGTGGCGTTTGATGATGGTTGTTTTGGAATCATCTTAAGGGATTTAAATAGAGACATTTAACACGTGGTGCATGTACAGCTCGAAGAGCTGAATGAACCCTCCCAGGTGCTTAGTATGCATTTTAAGCTCTTTCGTGAGGGAGTTGATGGAAATCTCTAGCTTGTCGAGCCGTGCTGAATTCTTTGTAGAGGCGAGGGAGTTTGCCTGGTAGGCCTCCTTGAAAGCATCACCTTGCCTGCTCATGACTTTGGCAAGCATCACTTTCGTCTGCCAAGCCACATACTGAGTCTTCAGGAACTGGGTGGCCCTAGTAGTTGGGTTGCTTGGGTCTGTGATCCAATTGACCACCTTGCTGATGTCTTTACAGTCCATCCCTTCACTGCCTTTGTCCACCTCCACTCGAAGCTCTTCGATAATCTGTTTACATTTTTTGGAGATAGAAGCCTCATAATCCTCCCGGGCTCTCATTAACTCTCTAGCAGCTTTGGAGCTGAGGAGAATTCGCTCGGCCATTGCAATATTTCAGATGCAGACTATTGAATTGTGAATTCCTATACGCGAAACTGTAAACACAGGGCTAAGATTTGAGGAATATCGTAAGGAGGTGAAATATTTCCCGAACGGCTCTGTATTAATAGTGAAAGATGCGGTGTGAGGGGCCACGATTTGAACTGAGACTTTCGTCTTATCCCTGCTTCTGACAGCCTGGATTCCCAGCAGGTGACTGCCAACCTTCACATTATTACTGTTGATAGCGTTCGGACTGCCATGCTTATTACTTAAGAGAAGAGGCCACACATACTCTAGATCATAAAGGGTATGCTGTCCTTTATCCTTGTTGTAGATCTTCCACCTTTCTCGATGCGAGCCATAGGACAGCCACCAACAATTCCACCACCAGGAATTAAGGATTATGGAATAAGCATTTAGAACAAATCACATTATTCATTGATGATCGGTACCCTGTAAGCCATTCTCCTCCCCTGACACACCTGCGAGGTGTGGCCTTGAGATTTGAAAGCATTTATCCTGAAGATTGGCACATGTGACACTCTGCCAACAGGTGTCAATGTCATCAATCGGGTGGTTGACCGTGTAGTTGGCTAGACTATCTGCCATTGCATTAGCACTATGCCTAATTGCCTAAAGAACGACTCCATTGAGAGCGGAGAGATGTTTGGCGATGAGCGCGGTGACCATGGCGAGATGCCAATGCTTAGTAACTTTCTAAGAATGCATACCATTTTGCATTTTCCTCACTGCATTAATGGCTAGGAGTGAGTCCCCTTCCACGATAGTTTCCCCACTACCTAGGTGGATTAGGACTTGTAGGCCCCGCTCCAGAGCTGCAAATGCTGCCTCGTTGTTAGTGGCTTCCCCAAGAGAATTGTTGTAGATACGAAGAATTTGACCTTTATCATTGCGTATGACACCTCCAAAGTTGTCCAAGCCGGGGTTACCCAGTGAGGCTCCATCAAAGTTTAGTTTTTGGAACCCCGGGATAGGAAGTTTCCAGGGCAGCAGAGATGGAGTGGGTGGAGGTCTTTGCACATGAAAATTGAGGCCAGTTGCATCACTCATGCCAAACAGCTGCAGAATTCGCTTGTCATTAGTGGAAATCTTGTTTTCCTATTCTTCTTTACTATTAGTAAGAGTTGTTTCTCACATGTTTTGCATAATTTTTTTTTTATTTTGTCTAACTCCCTGAATTCCTTCTGAAAAATTCTTCTGTTTCTTTCTTTCCATGTGGACTAGACTATAAAGTTGAGGCTTAGTCTCCATAGGATGTTTATAGTGTCACAATTAGAATATTTGGTTCGCCAATTGGCTATGCTATCTTGAACGGATACTCTGTTTCTGTCTATTTTTCTGAAAATCTCCTCCATCCATAACCATAAATTATTGGTCCATTTGCAATTGTTGAGGATATGGTTCATAGAATCCTCTTCTTTTACATAGAGGGGACAATAGGATGGACCAATGAAGCCTTTTCCCCAATTTAGGATCCTATGATGCATTAGGAGTCATAAGAAAGTCTTTATCTTTGCCTAGATTATGGTATCCCAAAAATTATTGTGCGGCACTTTCTCTTCCAGATCCCTGTGTTCTAAGTGATTTCTAGCTTCCTTTAGGTTGAAAGTGCCTGCATCCAGTTTGCCCCACCTGAGTTGATCCTCATCCTGAGAGTAATGGATCATCGTCTTATCCATACAAGAGTTCAAGGATAATAGAAGGTTTCTCATTCCCTTTTCCTTTGGGGGAGTATTAAGGTGCCAATGTCTCCATTGCTGGTCCCCACTATTGTCCGTCCAGTATTGGTTCACCCTGAATTTTCCTTGGTCCTGATACCTGTGCTGTAGGGGAAGATAATCATGACTCTCAAGCTTGGGAAGTTGTTTCCAAGCGTCTTCCCCGAAGAGAGCTATGCTTCCATTACGAATTTCCCAAAAGAAGTGATTTTTTATGATGTTCTGATTAGCCCGAGCCAGGTTCCAAATGGGGGATCTCGCTGGAGAGTCAGTCATTCTAATGAGATCCTGAGGGTGCAAGTTATCTGTGTACTTAGCTTTCCAAAGCTTAGCCCAGGGTGTCTGTGGATCCTTGACCCACCTCCACCAGAGCTTGGCCCCACAGGCTTTGTTCACGGTGTCCGGGTATTGGATCCCCAGACCACCCAAGATCTTGGGTTTACAGAGTTTTTCCCATGCCACTAGCACCCATTTCTGTTTGTCATCTTTTCCAGACCAAAGGAAGGTTCTTTGAAAATTTCTAATTTTTTGGAGAACACATTTGGGAGTCAAAAGGATGGAGAGAATATATTGAGCAGTAGCTTGTAGAATGACTTTAGTCATGATAAGCCAGCCAGCAAAGTTAAGGACCCTACTAGTCCACTAATTTCTCTGTTCTTCGAGGTTTGATATCATCTTCTCCCAGTGGAGCTCTTACCAAGGTTTATCAATGAGAGGGATCCCGAGAGACTTAGAGGGAAGGCTCTACCTTCTAAACCCAACGATAGCTATGCGATTTTTCCTGGATTGATAGGTGAGTATTGAAAAATAAATGAAGGATTTATCCAAATTAAGGCCCATGCCTGTCACTTGAATAAAGAGATCCAGGATAGCTTTGGATCCTTGGGCTTCCCGAACTGTTGGAGTTCCATGAAGCATGGTATCATCCACAAATTTTTGATGAGTAGTGGTTGGGCAGTATGGCAGGGGTTGGAGGCCCTTGATATTGTTTCTTCCCTTTTCAGTTTTAATGATGCGACTCATGCCTTCCATCAAAATGAAAAAAAGAAAAGGGGAGATGGGATCCCCTTGGCGAATGCCTCTAGAGGGGGAAAAGGGGAAGGTGGGAGAAACATTGACCAAAATAGAAAATATGGGGGATTTGACTATGGCTAGAATCCATTTGATCTAGCATTGTGCAAACCTGAAGGCTTCCACAATGGCCTCTAGACACTTCCAACTAACCTTGTCATAGGCTTTCGAGAGATCTAGCTGAATGATCATACCTGATTTTTTCTGGGATTGAAGAGTATGAACCATTTCCTATGCTAGCAAGACATTATCCATGATCTTTCTGCCTTCCACATAGCCATATTTCTCCTCCGAGATAATTAATGGGAGAATTGGTTTCAGTCTGTTGGACATTACTTTGGAGATATCTTATAGAGAACATTTCATAGAGAAATCGACCGAAATTTTGAAGGAGTGCAAGCTACTTCCTCTTTGGGAATAAGGGAAATGAAGGTGGAATTGAGGGATTTGAGGATGGAGGAAGATTTTTCGGTAATATTCCACCACCTCCCACACCTCTAGCCGCACAATTTCCCAGCATGCTTTGAAAAAATCAATAGTAAAGCCATCCGACCCTGGTGCCTTGCCATTAGGCATCTCCTTCACTACTTTTTCCACCTCCTCCATGGTGACAGGGTGGTGTAATGATTTATTTTGGTCCTTAGTAATAAGCCTTGTGATGGAATTCATGAATTCCCTGATAGCCTCTTCCTTGTCAATGTCTGATTTTTTTGCTATATGGCTAAAGTGGTCAGTGAGGATGGAGGAAATATCCTTATGAGAGTGGAAGGGAGTACCTTGCTCATCCGTCAATCGAGTGATTTTTTTGGTGCACCTATATTCTATAATCGAACGATGGAAGAACTTGGTGTTTTTTCCCCCTCTTTGAGCCATTGTATGCATAACTTTTTCCTCCATAATATTTCCTACTGTTCACATCTATCATTCCATTTTTGCATGAGGACCCGCTCAGTGCTAATAGAATCTTGGGTGATGTTCCCTTTGAGCCAGTCTGTATGGATCTGTGCCATCTGTTCCTCCAAGGCCTGTTTGTCTTTGAAAATATTCCCAAAGACCTCTTGGTTCCAGGATCGAAGCCGAGCTTTGAGGTACTTTAATTTGGCTTATAGCCGGTACATTTTGGTACCTCTGGTTTCCAGCGGCTCGTACCACCAGTATTTTATTTTAGAAATGAAATCTGGATGGCCCAACCAAAATTTCTCAAACCTGAAAGGTCTGTTTTTCGGAGTTCCAAGGATGGCTACATTTAGGGTGATGAGCCAGTGATCAAAGCCTCCACATGGAATAATGTTTGATTCCACAGTGACCCCCTCAAGGAGGATGGCTTCAACTATAAGAAAATGGTCAAGTCTGGAGGCGATCTTCCTTTTGCCTCCTCTTTTGTTATTCTAGGTGTATAAACCATTTTTTGGGAGGATATCAACAAGATTTTCTGCTTTGATGAAGTTATTGAATGCCTCTGCATCTTTGTTCAGAGTTGTTGTCCCTCCTTTATTTTCTGCCAACAAGGTAATCATGTTGAAATCTCCTCTGTAGATGGCTTTAGCAGTGGAATGTCTAAGTTGCATCCTGGAGAGGCGATCTAGCATCAATAGTTTATCCTCTAGTCTTTGGGGGCTGTAGATATTAGTGCACAAGTATGTGTTGCATTCCCCTGTGATTTGCATTTTCAGGGAGATGTATGATCTGGAAGCCTCTGCACTTATGAGATGGAGGGATTGGGGATTCCAGAAGGTGGCCAGGCCTCGTTCCATACCATTCCCTTCAACTTCAGTGTATTCCATTCTTTTTCCTAAATTTCTGCTGATTCCTTTAATTTTCTAGCTAGAGCACTTGGATTCTTGTAAAAAAATCATGTAAGGATTTTCAATTTTGACTTTCTTCCTCAGAAGTCTTTGTTGTCTTTGGTTGTTTAGCCCTCTTGCATTCCATGAAAGGATCTTCATAATCAAAAATATTTAAAAAGAGAATGTGAAAGCCTCAAGGGCTTTCATCTTACCTGAGTTGAAGAGTATCTGACCTATCTCGTGGAGTGCTTCGTTGTTTTTTTGTCGGCATATCTTTTTCTAGTGTATGGCATTGTGGTTTGTTTGGTTTAAAACTTGGGCCTTGATGCCTAGACCCTTTGTGGCGCTAAAGCCTCTTTTTTGACTTTTTAGTTCTGCATATCACCTTATTAAAAAGAGAAAGTTGACTCTGTCTATTTCCTTTTCTGGGATATGTTCCACTCCTATCTGCTTCCATTGTTCTACTATGGTATTGAGATCCATGCCTTCCCTCTCTAGTATGTCACTAAGCTCCATATCCTATGTTCCTATTTCACTGGTGGTCATATCCGCATCTCCTTCTAAGTCTTTTTCAAACTCAGAACCTTGTAAGATTTCCATTGTTGGATCAGGATTGGAATCTTTGGCTCCCTGTGAGGGAACATCCTGGGTTTCCTGCATTTGGTTTGGTACTTGGGGATTTTCATTTAAAGCTGATCCTGACCCAAGAACCTCAAAGGCATTGACCGTGCCTTTAATGGAGGTGCATGTTTTGTGTTGGTTTCTCCTATTGGCCCGTTGTCTCCCATTCGGATGGGAAAAATCTTCCTGATCCTTGTCTGTGTTGTCCTTGGCCTTCTCGGTTGGCTTATTCACTGGGCATTCCCTAAACATGTGTCCATGTTCGTGGCATTTTCGACACCAAAAGGGGATTTGTTCATAATCTATGGCCTGAAAGAAGACTTCATCTCTAAATTCTAGCCATAGACATTCATGTAATGCACCTGAAACATCCATTTCTACACATATTCTTGCACAAGAGGCATACCTTTTTTGCAGGGTGGCCTCTGAGGCTTGGATGAAGGTTCCCAGTTTGTTGCCTATTTTTTCCAATGCTGTAGGTATCCAGTAATCAATGGGGAGAGAGAATAGGTGAATCGAAACAGGTACATACATTGAGTTAGGCATGAATGAATGAAGGGATAACTTAAACCAAAAAAAAAAAAGGGGGTTTGGGAGACGTGACGGAGAATGTTTTACTGTGCAGTGCCGAATTTTGGTTTCCAAGGTCTCATGTAGAGGCCTACTGAGGCATAGAAATACAGTCTGCCATAAAAAAATGTGATCCGTATCTTCTAGGCTCGCAAAGACAACAATGAAGAACCCTTTGGCCCCCAGGTGTAACCTGACATCTCCCTTAGGCTTCCATTGTTGCTTGATCCAGAGACAGAGGGCTTTTTCTATAGGCCAAAATCCCATGAACTTACAGATCACCACATGTATTGACATATGGTCTCGGTAAGCTTGCGTTTCAGGGTCGGTGATAACAACTCGCAGACTTTATGTTGTTTTGGGCTTGCAGTGCCCCAGGTCCTCCTGTTTCTTAGTTGCTGTGGCAGATCCCTCCAGATCTGGGCCGTGTTGGGGCAGGGCCTCGGTTTCCACAGTTTCTTTATTTTTTCTTTTTGCTCCTTGTGGTTCCTTCTCGAGGTTGGGGCTCCCGTTATCTTTTCCTTCCAGAATATTGATGTCATTTGTCCATTTTTTTTATTGGGTTTCCTTGGTTTTCCCACCAACCTTTTTTTTCCTACTTAGCTCATCTTTTCCTGCATTTTTAGATCCAAAGATCTGCACCCCTTCCAGTGGGGCCTTTCCCTTATCCATATTTGCTTGTTTGTATGAAGGGGCCCCATTACCCCCCGTGCGCCTCATCTGTTGGGCTAGGGCAAACCCACGCCTCTGAATTTCTGCAAATAGGGCACTGCCCTCCGCCAAAGTTTGTGACAGTCTTCAGATTGCAGAGAGAAACCCTAGCTTGGGAAAAAAGCACATTGTCTCTGAACTCAGAACATATGGTTTCTATATATATATATATAGTTTTAGAGTTGAGAGGAGTAATTTTGTTTTAGATATTATTTATAAAAATATTAATATAAATAGTTAACCATTATTATTGATGTGTAATTTGATAAGCCAAAACTTTAGGCATATAAAAAAATGGAAATTTTACATTACAACTTATTTTTCCATATACCATTATGAAACTAAGTGTTAAAAAGTGAGCTTGTTTCCAAATTTATAGTTATGTCAAGAGAAAATAGGTTTATATGATAAAGATAAATAATCACAACAAATTAGTGTTTAAACTACATATCCTACATGAAGAGAAGTAGAAAAATATTCTCCATCCATTTTAAAAGGTTTAAAATAATATTCCACATAGAAACATTGGATGGAAAATAATACCAAGGTGGCACATGTTAAAGGTTTCGATGACATCTATAACGATGCAGAATATTCTTGTAACACACTGAAACACCTAATGTCATATTAGAGTTGTGGAGTGTAATTAGACTTCTCCTTCAGGTTTATTACAATTATGGGCTCAAAGTATTATTACCCTCATAATCTTAAATCACATTTCTAATACCACTATCATCTTTGGCTAATTGAGAACTTTCCCACGATATAAATTTCATCTCAATTTAAGTTCCTAACACAAAGTCTCTAAAATTTTACCCTTTTGTACAACCACGTGGAAGATCCTAGCCATGAAGCTCCCCCGTATGGGTCCAAGTTTGTTGGCTTCCTGCTATACTTGATCATTTCCATATTGGTGATTTCGAAAGTTTTTCATTCTCCAAACCCTGAGCATTCTGATATGTCGATGCATTGATGAATCAACCTAGTGGTATGTTAATATGCACAAATCATTCTACTACACTAATACAGTGTTAAATAGGCATGAGATCAACTCAACTAAACACCTCTCAAATTTTTGACATGTGGCATGTTTGACATGTATATCAGGTGATCAAGGTAACAATGATTTCCAAGATGAAGTCTTCCCAAAATTTTTCTATGTTGATATGTTTATATGATAGCTTGGAATGCCACATCAATCATGGATGACTAATCACCATCTAACACAATGGATAAGATGACATGTCTTCTTCCACCTGGAACTCTTGATGTCTGCCACATGTCACTCATATTTGAAAACTTGGCATGCCAAAAATACCAAATCTAAGTGACACATGTCATACACATGGAATCACCATGTAATTATATTGTGACATCACCCCCGAGTTATCCTAGTACTTGATATTTTTCTTAGTCTCATGTTTCTAGGTTCTAAATTTTTAGTGCCATCTCTTCATGCCTCTTGTTAATAGATCAAATTCTTCCAACTGACAATTGTTTCTTGGGGCCATGCCAAACAAGGATTTTTCATACTGATTCACCATCATTCCTCGAGGGCTTGATATGTTAATATTTTTACTTTCTTGTTATAACCATCTCTTGCCCCCTCTCTCATAAACTAGGGTTAAGGATGGTGCTAGCCAAACCCCAAATTTCAAATACTCCACGATATCAATGCGAATTGTAACACCTCTCAGGTCTCACCAATTATTTTTTATTTTTTATAAAATATCTTTTCAATTTCAACTTACGAATAAATATGAGGATATTTGTTCCTTCTCCATTGTAATTTACATAAATTACAAATCTTTAGTTACATTAGTTACTTATCCTTTTATTGTAAATCTCACACTCAAACTAACCACTATCTTAATGATCTGTAACTAACCACTATTTTATATTCATAAGGATTATATGATCGTACACGAAATGCTTCCTCTTCAATTTTCATTGAATTTATGGATACAACCCATTCCTTATGTTTAATTTATGGTATTCAATTACCACCTTTTTTTGGCGACTCATATTAAGGTATAATGTTACCTAACCCTTATGTATTTATTATACATTTAACATCTTAAAAATACAATATATATACATATAATATATATATATATATATATATATATATATATATATAGATATCATTCAACATTATATAATAATAACATTATTATATATTATGTTCCCCATAACTTAACAAGGTAACTTTAAATCTTCATATGAAATACCACGGTATGGTTTTCAACTACCTCATAATGTTAGGAAGAAGTTCCTCTATTCGGTTTTTTTAAATCAATACGATTTCGCTATAGGAATCTATGGTTTCGCTTATCATTTACAATCTTATTCAAAAACATTTTAACCAACCCTACGTACTATAACATCATATCCAGTTTCGATGCAATTTAATTGATCTAAGTACTTCGTACTATGTATTTATTGGCTCGATTTCACACCTCCGGCAAATGTAAATGCGCTAGAGCTAGTTGTCACTTTGGTTTACGTTGCTCCTATTTTATTTTGGTTTCCAAATCCACCAACTGAATACAGTGTACTTCGCCTTTAAAACATGTACTAAGTCAGGTTGAATAGTACGCTGGTATTAAATTTGAATCCATCTGGATTACCTATTCATATGATTGTTGACGCTTTCGAGATATTCTACCCTCTAGTAGTCAGAATTGGGCATCTCAAGACACGTGTCTGATGGAGATTGCCTGAAATTAGGGTTTCCAAAGGAATATAAAAATTTTGCACTCAATTTATGAATTCATTTTGCCTCTTGTTGTAGAGGGCTTCCGCAAGTTTTCTCTGGAGTTCGTTTTATTTTTATCTGTTACTACTAAAGAGAAATCTTTCCTCTGTTTCACTAACCATGCATCATGAAGATATGCAATGACAATCACGTCGTCTTAGCTCACCCAGGTAACGACTTCCCTTAATACATTTGCTCGGGTCAGAGGTTCCATTTCTCATTACTCTACGATTAAAATTTATCATTTTTTACTGAATTTCGATGATAGGATGAATTGAACCTTTAGTTCAGTCCACATTATTTTCGTTCCATTTACAGTGATTATCGTATTGTTTATACGAAAGTTGATTTTTCCTTTTATGAAATATTCGTTCTTAACCCAGCGATTATCATTTAGTTTGATATAGCAACGATGATAGTGATATTAGCATGCGTGTGTGTTTCGCACCAGCTTCTTGACTCTGAAACGTCGCAATGCCTTCACGGCACTGATAAGGTATTTTCCATCCCGTTTATTTTTGGAAATGAAATTTTATCACTGCTACCTCTTCTGGTTGTTTTTCGAATATTCGATCTAGTTTATGTGTTAACATTTCTGATTATTTGTTTGCTCCAGTAACTTCATTTCCATGCTTACTTGTTATGGTTGTAGGTAACCATAATTTTTTTTTTTCGTTTTCCTTGAATTGATCTTCTTGAAATTGTTTTTAACTACGATTTTGTTTTTATTCCGAACTCCTCATGCTGTTTTTCTCTTGTTCGTTGCAGGTATATGGCAACTATAGTATTCTCTGTTAACAAGTTTATGAGGTTTTATGATTTCAGCTCAACTGTTAATCTTGCTTATTTCGTACTCACAGCTTGGTACCTCGTTAAATCAACCAGAGGGAAAATAAATCGATTTACCCTTTTTATGGTTATTTCTATTCTGAGATTTTGAATCTCATTATTAAAAGTTTGTAATAATTTTGAATGATAATTTTGGCCTGGCTTTCCGCCAGAACTGTGGAATAATTTTCTTATTTTGGAACAGAATTAACTGTTATATATATATATATATATATATATATATATATATATATATATTTAAATCAAATCTCTATCGGTTTATCTCTAGAAGTTTCTTTGAAGAATTATGTCTAGAAAATTGAGTTCCCCTTCACTTATTTTCCATATTGAGCATTCTCTAAAGTTTTAAGGAAATATTATTAACTATAATTATTCTTTCATTATATTATCATCTGCATAATTATCTTTATATAGTGGGATAGTTTTGATCTCAATTAAAATGTAGTTTTTGGTTTGGTTAATTTTAATATAACAAACATTATTCTGTTATTTATTTCTATTGAATAAATTTCCTGTTTTCTTTTCAGCAGCCTATTAAGCAGACACATCTGCCATAGTTTATAAATTATTATGATGTGTTTCTATTAGCATAAGTGATATATTTTGTATACAGATATAAATTATACAGTCCTTCTATGTCTACAATTGATGAGCTCATATTTTTATTTCTCAAGCAGAACTTATTTTATTCATTTCACAGTGACTTGATTCTCATCCATTTATGGAAAAAATCTGTTGAGAAATTTATTTCATGCAGTCACTCTATAGACATGTCTTGACTTTGCATTTATATACATAATAAATTTCATTGTCTGAAATTTATCGTTCTTCTACTGCCGAGATAGATATATCAATGTATGCTTCACCAAGTTTAAATCATAATAACTATATGTGGTCTGAGATGTTCATTATAGTGAGTCTCAGATAACCGCCTCCTCTTAATTAACTGTATATATGTGTATATTTCCCATGAAAATTTGACTGTGTAAATTTCTAGACAGCCTACTCTCATGGCGATTTCCTGCTCTAACTTCTCTTTACGTCATTACTATATAGAAATAAATTGATATATGTAGGAATATATTTCTATTCTTCTTTTGTTTGTGTATAAATGGTGTATTTACTCTGGAACATCATGATGTTATCACCCAATTCCTATGCAACTCATATTTCAGTTCATCTAATTCTATTTTAGATGTTGGGACAGGAAATCTAATGTTGCTTTCCCCTATCTATATATAGTAGAATCATTCTATTAATCAGAAGCAGATTTAAGTTAAATCAAAAATTTGTCTGTGGAGAAATATGTATCCTCAGATTTGAACCAACATGGGTTTAGAGATTCTGTTGGATTCTCCTCTACAGAATTCTACTTCTACAACTCTACAGAATTAAGAGGGTGAATTCCTTCGATTCAATTATGTTAAATGTAGGAAATAAAAAATTTAACATCTAACTCAAACAATCATGTATCACCAAGTTATACAAAAATAAGTAATAAAACCCATGCAATCTTAGAGACATACCCCTGTTGCAATTGAAAAACCTCCCAACCTTAGAGTCCTTATGTCTCCTACAACTCACCCTCAAGCTGAGATCATCTCCTAGAATAGACCAAACTCTAATCTGTTCAGGAATAGATTATTTAAGCTTTTTCTCCCCAAAGCCTGTTTCAAATTCTGCGTCCAGAATTACAAGATGATTTTCTTCCTGTTTGCCTAGGCTTCCCATTTTAGGGATTTTTAAAGCTACTTTCTGCTTTTCCCAGCTTTTTACCTCTTCCCAACTACTCTCCACATCATTGGGGAAACTAGATTTTCCTCAAAATAAAATTTGGAAATAAATTCTTTCAAGGATTTTCAAAGATTTTTGGGGAATTATTTGCCTGTATCCATCCTCATGGATTTAGCAAGTGATCTCACAATTCTCATTTGGTCAATCTGCACAGCATTATTTTATTTAAATTTCATAATGAAATATTTAATTACATCCACAAAATACTTATCCATTTGGGGTCCACTCCCCATTAGGATTAAAGTTCAAATGTCTAGCTTTGAAAGAAAACATAAACTAGGGGTGTTACATATTCCCCCTCTGAAAGCAAACATCGTCCTCAGTGTTGATATCTAACTACTAGAGTTCATTCTTTTCAAACAAAAATGGATATTTTTCCATCATTTTAGTTTCTCTTTCCCAGGTAGCTTCTTCAGCAGTAAAGTGCTTCCACTGCACCTTTACTCTTGCTACCATCTGATTCCTCAATTAAATTTCTTCTCGCTCCAATATTTGAAGCGGTTCTGGAAGGAACTCCACTTCTGGTTCCACATGTATCACATTCCAATCAACAATGTGAGAAGCATCATGTATATATCTTTTTAATAATGAAACATGAAACACATCATGAACTTTAACATGGGGTGGTAAGGCCAGCTTGTAAGCCACTGGTCCCACCCTTTCTAACACTTCAAAAGGACCACAACATCTAGGAGCCATTTTTGCACAACTTCCAGCATAAAGTGTGCTCTTTTTGGGTTTAATACGCAAGTACACATGCTCCCCTAATTTGAATTCTCAGTGTACCATTTTCTTATCAGCATAGTTTTTCTGTCGATCTTGTGCGGTCTTGATATTTCTTTGTATTTTCTTAACAATTATTTCCATCTCTTATAAAGCATCTGGTCCCAACATTAGCTTATCCTCAGGTTGGCTCTAGCTCAAAGTTGTACGACATTTCCTTCCATAGAGTGCCTCAAATGGACTCATTTTAATCGAGGATTGATAGCTGTTATTATAGGCAAATTCAGCTAAATGCAAGTAATCCTCCCACTTTGATGGCCTATCCATCACATACATTCTCAGCATATCCTCCAAAATCTGATTGGTTCTCTCTGTCTGACCATCGGTCTGAGGGTGATAGGAAATACTAAAATTCAACTTAGTGCCCATACCTCCAAATAGCCCTCTCCAAAAGGCTGCTGTGAATTTAGCATCTCTGTCTGAAACAATCACCTTTGGGACTCCATGGAGTCTTACTATTTCCTTCAGGAATACATCTGCTACTTGAGCTATCCCAAAACTAGATCTCACTGGTATAAAATGTACAGCTTTGGTTAAAGTGTCTACTACTACCATCACTGGATCGTGTTGGTATTTAGTTTTGGGTAGCCCTGTTATAAAATCTATAGAGACTATGTCCCATTTCCATTCTGCAATCGACAAAGGATTTAAAAGACCAGCAGGATGCTGATGTTCAACTTTAACTAGTTGACACACCATGCATCTAGCTAAATATTCTGCTACATCTCCTTTCATTCCTGGCCAAAATAACTTCTTTTTCAAAGCTGTTACCATTTTTTGATATCCAAGATGCCCTGCATACAGTTGTTTGTGATATTAATCTAAAATCTCTTTTTTCAAGGACTCCACATTGGGGATATATAATCTATTTTTATAAAAGATCGGCCCTTTTTGGTTTTGAGTGTAATCAGTCATCTCTTCCTTTAGTACTTTCACCTGTAGTGTTTCATAACTTGGATCCTGGTATGCTACCTTTTTCACTAAATCTTCTAAATCAAACTGGGCACTACTTCCAATGCTGTTTATATTTTGACAACCATTTCTGCTCAAGGAATCAACAATTTTGTTTTCTTTCCCTCTGATATGTTTTATGTCCATACCAAATTCACTCAGAAAAGACAGCCATCTGGCTTGTTGAGCATTCAAATCATTTTTGGAAAAGAAATATTTAAGACTAATATGATCAGTCATCAAGGTGAATTTCTTTCCAAGAAGATAGTGTCGCCACATATTCAAGGCATGAATAACAGCAGCCAACTCCAAATCATATGCACTATAGTTCTGTTCATGTGTCTTCAGTTTCTTATATTCATATGTAATAACAGAATTCTCCTGCAAAAGGACTCCTCCCAACCCCTCTCTGCAGGCATTTGTACATACAATAAATTCTTTATCAGGATCTGCAATTTTCAATATAGGTGCTATAGTGAGTTTTAATTTCAATTGTTCAAAATTGTTTTGGAACTTTTCAATCCACTCAAATTTGACACCCTTCTTTTGTAGTGATGTTATGGGATATGCTATGGCAGAAAATCTCTCCACAAATCTGTGATAATAACCTGCAATCCCCATGAATGATCTCACTGCTGAAACATCAGTTGGCACAGGCCATTCTTTAATAGCCTTTATCTTTTCAGGGTCAACAGCCAACCCTTGTTCAAAAATAATATGTCCCAAGTATTGGATCTTGTCCTTATAAAATTCACATTTGCTGAATTTGGCATATAACTGGTTTTCTTTCAAAATTTGCAGCACTATCCTCAAGTGCTCTTTGTGCTTCTCCTCATTTTTGGAATAAACTAAAATATCATCTATGAACACAAGTACAAATTTATCCAAATAGTTGTTTAACACACTATTCATTAGGCACATAAAGGTGGCAAGGGAATTTGTCAAACCGAAAGGTAGGACTACAAATTCGTAACCATACCTGGTTCAAAAAGCTGTTTGACTAATATCTTCCTCCTTAATTTTACATTGGTGATAGCCAGTCCTTAAGTCAATCTTTGAAAATACTGAAGCTCCTCTCACTTGGTCAAAAAGATCATCAATTCTGGGGAAAGGGTATCTGTTTTTGATGGTCAACTTATTCAGTTGACGATAATCAATGCACATCCTAAAGGTTCCATCCTTATTTTTCACAAATAGAACCGGTGCTCCCCAAGGAGACACACTCGGTCAGATATAGCCCTTATCCAACAATTCTTGCAATTGCATTTTCAGTTCCATGAGTTTAAGGGGACTCATTCAATAAGGGGCTCAGGAAACAGGTGTTGCTCCTGGCACCAGATCGATGGAAAAGTCAATCTCTCTTTTGGGAGGAAGATGAGGGATCTCATCTGGAAAAACTTCCTTAAACTCCCTCACTACTCGCAAAGCATCCAGCAGATTTTCTTCAGTTTTCTATTCTATTTCTTCCACATGTACTGCATAAACTTGATATCCTTTCCTAAATATTATTTTTAATTCCAGTGTTTATATTTGTCTTACAGAGATGGTTTTTGGTTTTCCTTTGAGAATAAAAGGTTTTCCTTCCTCATCTACACAATGCAGGGTATTATCCCAGGAATTCATCATGGCCTTTTTCTTTTCCAGCCAGTCCTTTCCTATCAGCAAGTCATATGACCCTAATGGTAGAATGTTTAAATTTAATTCTGTTTGGAAATTATTTAATTTGATTTTTGTTTGAGGTAACTTATGAGTTACTTTCCTTTTGGTGCCAGTGGCTAGCTGTACCAACCAAGACTGCTGAAATTTTTCAGTTTTAAGATTACATTTCTCTACCACTTGTGGAGTAATGTAACTCAAAGAAGCACCCGGATCAATTAAAACAGTAACAGATTGGTCAGAAATCTTACCCTCCATTTCAACAATGGTAGCTTGGTGTTCTGCTTGTCGATTCTCCAAGGCTGAACTGATAGTGGGTATATTTCTTGCTATGTCATTTACTGTGGCAGCTTCTCGATCCCTCATAATCATCTGAATGTTTCGGTGGGGACAATCCCTCAAAATATGGGGTTCTCCACATCCCCAGCATTTCAAGGGTTCTCTCATTTTAACTGTGCCTTCTTTCTTGGTGTCTCCATCTATGTGTTTTGAACCCACTTGGGACTGGGCATTTTCACTTTCCTTGGGTTTGTTAAATTTCTTCCGTTGATGATCCTTGCCAAAGTTCTTCAAATAAGCTGGTTTCTGTTTCTTTCCTTTGAACTCACCCTTGGTTACCCAGTTTTTCCCATGCTGACTTTTTCCTTTAAACTGCTGGTAGCACAATCTAGCTTTTCTAACAGCTTCGTCCATCGTTTTTGGGTTATCAAACTCAATCTTCTCTTTGTACATAGCAGGCAAACAGTTCAAAAACCTTTGCACCTTTGCCTTCTCTTCCCTAATGTAAGGGACATATCTCAAAAGATTTGTAAACTTAGTGACAAAATCATCAATAGTAAGTTGTCCCAGTCTAAGCTCATGAAATTATTTTTCTTTATCATCATAGTAATGTTCACTTAAGTAGCGGTTTTTCAACTTAACCTGGAAATCTTCCCAAGTAACTATATTTTCATCAATGGCATGAACCATTTTCGTCTCCTCCCACCACAAGGTAGCCTTACCTTGTAGTTGGTAGACAGCTAATCTAGCCTTCAGATTGCTTTCATATTCATAGACCTGGAAGTACTTAATCATGTTCAACAACTAGGCTTCAGCATCTTCCTCCTTGTCCCCATCATAGGAGGGAGATTTGATCTTTCGGAATTCCCCCTGTAATTCCTTTTTCTGCTTCTACTGATGCCTAACAGCATCATCATCCTCAGACTCATCATTCTTCCTCTTCCCGGAACCTTCACCCTCTTGGTTATTCTGCGAATTTAATTCTCTGATGAGCTTTTCCTGCTCCTCACTGGCTAATGACAATCTGTCATTCTGGCTTCTTAGCTCAGCCATTTCTCATTGCAAACTGTGCAACATAGCCATCACCGGAGCGTTGGGATCTGGTGTATTATCTTCATTATGTAGATCAACATAAATTTCCTAACCTTCTTCCATTCCAGCACCACTATACACTACACAACATAGATCAGTAAAAAAAAAAAAAAAAATTTCAAGAGTAAATCATTTTTATAGTGAGCACACAACAACAATGAGCACAACAACAACAACCTAGTTTTATGTAACATGAGCTCTGATACCATTTGTAACACCTCTCAGGTCTCACCAATTTTTTTTTTTTTTTTTAGAATATATTTTCAATTTCAACTTACGAATAAATATGAGGATATCTGTTCCTTCTCCATTGTAATTTACATAAATTACAAATCTTTAGTTACATTAGTTACTGATCCTTTTATTGTAAATCTCATACTCAAACTAACCATTGTCTTAATGATCTGTAAATAACCACTATTTTATATTCATAAGGATTATATGATCATACACGAAATGCTTCCTCTTGAATTTTCATTGAATTTATGGATACAACACATTCCTTATGTTTAATTTATGGTATACAATTACCACCTTCTTTTGGAGACTCATATTAAGGTATAATGTTACCTAACCCTTATGTATTTATTATACATTTAACATCTTAAAAATATAATATATATACATATATATATATCATTCAACATTATATCATAATAACATTATTATGTATTATGCTCCCCATAACTTAACAAGGTAACTTTAAATCTTCATATGAAATACCACGGTATGGTTTTCAACTACCTCATAATGTTAGGAAGAAGTTCCTCTATTCGATTTTTTTAAATCAATACGATTTCGCTATAGGACTCTATGGTTTCGCTTATTCAAAACCATTTTTACCAACCCTACGTGCTATAACATCATATCCAGTTTCGATGCAATTTAATTGATCTGAGTACTTCGTACTCTGTATTTATTCGCTCGATTTCACACCTCCGGCAAATGTAAATGCGCTAGAGTTAGTTGTCACTTTGGTTTACGTTGCTCCTATTTTTTTTTGGTTGCCAAATCCACCAACTGGATACAGTGTACTTCGCCTTTAATACATGTACTAAGTCAGGTTGAATAGTACGCTAGTATTAAATTTGAATCCATCTGGATTACCTATTGATACGATGTTTGACGCTTTTGAGATCTTCTACCCTCCAGTAGTCAGAATTGGGCATCTCAAGACACGTGTACGACAGAGATTTCCTGAAATTAGGGTTTCCAAAGGCATATAAAAATTTTTCACTCAATGTATGAATTCATTTTGCCTCTCGTTGCTGAGGGCTTCCGCAAGTTTTATCTAGAGTTCATTTTATTTTTATTTGTTACTACTAAAGAGAAATCATTCCTCTGTTTCGCTAACCATGCATCATGAATATATGTGATGAAAATCACGTCATCTTAGCTAACCCAGGTAACGACTTTCCTTAATACATTTGCTCGAGTCAGAGGTTCCATTTCTCATTATCTTTGATTAAAATTTATCATTGTTTACTGAAGTTTCGAGTTAGAGTTTCGATGATAGGATGAATCGAACCTTTCATTCAGTCCACATTATTTTCGTTCCATTTACAGTGATTATCGTATTGTTTATACAAAAGTTGATTTTTCCTTTTATGAAATATTCGTTCTTACCCCAACGATTCTTATTTAGTTTGATATAGCAGCGATGATGGTGATATTAGCATGCGTGTGTGTTTGGCACCAGCATCGTGAGTCTGAGACGTCGCAATGCCTTCTCGAGACTGATAAGGTATTTTCCATCCCGTTTATTTTTGGAATGAAATTTTATCACTGCTACCTCTTCTGGTTGTTTTTCGAATATTCGATCTATTTTATGTGTTAAAATTTCTGATTATTTGTTTGCTCCAGTAACTTTTTTTCCATGCTTACTTGTTATGGTTGAAGGTAACCATAATTTTTTTTTTTTCATTTTCCTTGAATTGATCTTCTTGAAATTGTTTTTAACTACGATTTTGTTTTTATTCCGAACTCCTCACGCTCTTTTTCTCTTGTTCTTTGCAGGTATATGGCAACTATAGTATTATCTGTTAACAAGTTTATGAGGTTTTATGATTTCATCTTAACTGTTAATCTTGCTTATTTCATACTCACAGGTTGGTACCTCGTTAAATCAACTAGAGGGAAAATAAATCGGTTTACCCTTTTTATGGTTATTTCTATTCTGAGATTTTGAATCTCATTATTAAAAGTTTGTAATAATTTTGAATGATAATTTTCGCCTGGCTTTCCTCCAGAACTGTGGAATAATATTCTTATTTTGGAACAGAATTAACTGTTATATTTATATATATATGTAAATGAAATCTCTATCGGTTTATCTGTAGAAGTTTATTTGAAAAATTATGTCTAGAAAATTGAGTTCCCCTTCACTTATTTTCCATATTGAGCATGCTCTAAAGTTTTAAGGAAATATTATTAACTATAATTCTTCTCTCAGTATATTATCATCTGCATAATTATCTTTATATAGTGGGATAGTTTTGATCTCAATGAAAACATATTTTCTGCTTTGGTTAATTTTAATATAACAGACATTATTCTGTTATTTATTTCTATTGAATAAATTTCTCGTTTTCTTTTCAGCAGTCTATTAAGCACACACATCTTCCATAGTTTATAAATTATTGTGATGTGTTTTTTATTAGCATAAGTGATATATTTTGTATATAGATATAAATTATATAGTCTTTCTATGTCTACAACTGATGAGCTCATATTTTTTTTTCTCAAGAAGAACTTATTTTATTCATTTCACAGTGACTTGATTCTCATCCATTTATGGACAAAATCTGTTGAAAATTTTATTTCATGCAGTCACTCTACAGACATGTCTTGACTATGCATTTATATACATAATAAATTTCATTGTCTGAAATTTATCGTTCTTCTACTGCCGAGATAGATATATCAATGTATGATTCACCAATTTTAAATCATAATAACTATATGCGGTATGAGATTTTCATTATAGTGAGTCTCAGATAACCACCTCATGTTAATTAACTGTATATACATGTATATTTCCCATGGAACTTTGACTGTGTAAATTTCTAGACAGCCTACTCTCATGGCGGTTTCCTGCTCTAACTGCTCTTTACTTCATTACTATATAGAAATAAATTGATATATGTAGGAATTTTTTTCTATTATGCTTTTGTTTTTGTATAGATGGTGTATCTACTCTAGAACATCATGATGTTTTCACCCAATTCCTATACAACTCAGATTTTAGTTGATCTAATTCTATTTTAGATGTTGGTACAGGAAATATCATGTTTCTTTCCCCTATGTATATATAGTAGAATCATTCTATTAATTAGAAGCAGATTAAAGTTAAATCACTAATTTTTCTGTGGAGAAATATGTATCCTCAGATTTGAACCAACACTGGTTTAGAGATTCTATTGGATTCTCCTCTACAGATTTCTGCTTGTACAACTCTATAGAATTAAGAGGGTGAATTCCTTCGATTCAATTCTATTAAATTTAGGAACTAAAAAATTTAGCATCTAACTCAAACAATCATGTATCACCAATTTATACAAAAATGATTAATAAAACCCATGCAAGCTTGGAGACATACCATTGTTGCAATTGACCAACCTCCCAACCTTAGAGTCCTTCTGTCTCCCATAACTCACCCCCGAGCTGAGATCATATCCTAGAACAGACCAACCTCTAATCTGTTCAGGAATAGCTTATTTAAGCTTTTGCTCCCCAAAGCCTATTTCTATTTCTGCGTGCGGAATTACAGAATGCTTTTCTTCCTTTTTCCCTAGGCTTCTCATTTTAGGGATTTTTAAAGCTGCTTTCTGCTTTTCCCAAATTTTTACCTCTCCCCAACTACTATCCACATCATTGGGGAAACTAGATTTTCCTCAAAATCGAATTTGGAAATAAATTCTTTCAAGGATTTTTGAAAGATTTTTGGGGAAATATTTTCCTTTATCCATCCTCATGGATTTAGCAAGTGATCTCACAATTCTCATTTGGTCAATCTGCACAGCATTATTTTATTTAAATTTCATAATGAAATATTTAATTACATCCACAAAATACTTATCCATTTGGGGTCCACTCCCCATTAGGATTAAAATCCTAAATTTTCCAAAGAGTTTCATTCTAAATAATTTTGTCCCAAAGCTCTCTTAATAACTTGAGTTACATGGGTCAAACCATAAAATTTCCTTTTTGGCCAAAACCAAGGCTTAAACCCAAGATCTCTTAGCGACTTAAGTTCTTCCTTAGGATTTCCTTTAGCTTAATATTTCTTTGGTAAAATCTTCCAAACTAAACATTATATTTTATTTCCTTTTGAATCTGTCCTTCCTCATTAGGGATTCTACTCTTTCGTCAGGGTGTGATCATTAACAAAACCTTATAATCGTCACATAAAGTTGAAGGATCCTTTGGCATATCCAGGGCATCCTAACATTTTTTATTCCAAATCATAGGGAACAATGATTTAACCAAAATCTTAATAATAACCAGGACCACCAACCTATCAACCCTTCTCCTTTGGAAACACACCATACATCATAAAAAAGTCATAAATGATTACAAGTAGGCATGTAAAAGTAGCACAATAAAGAACATCCAAGGATAACCTATGAATTTATGAACTGAAAACACATAATTATCTCATTTAACATAGATGAGAGGATTCGATTTCCCACAACATTCATATTCATAAAGGAATGTATTTGAACATTTAGGTCAATTATGTTAACTTCTCAACACATTGATCATGCTTTCTGAATATTCATTAAAAAAATACAAATATCAACCTACCATTGTACACATGCATGGTGAATCCTAAATAATATTTAAATATGAAGTATTGAGAAAAATTTGCAATTAATTTATATGAAAGGAATATACTTATATATTCCTCTTAAAATTGTTGGAAACTGAATAAGGGATGACCACTCTCCACCAAATCCTAAGAGAATCTACACTACATATTTCTTACAAGTATCCACTCCCCAAACCATATCGAATGTCTAATATATGCTTCACTTAGTGAATATCAATAAAGATTTTAATTCAATGTATAGAGTATGAAGGAAAAATTCCTTCATTGGCTAGGAAATAGGGAAGCCACCATCCAATATTTTTTTTTGGGTTGATCAAACAACAAATATGGCCACTAAGGGTCTTCAAAACATATAAGGAAATCCCTTCCCACTTTCTATAATCCCTAATATTATCCTTTATATAGTGCTTCACGTACATAAACATAACCAAATTGTTTAGTTATTTTTAGTTTACTGGATTGAAGCATAGATATATCTCTTTGGTATCCTCATCTAACACATTTCAAGATTGGACTTTGTGGTCCAACTTCCAATATCAGGTTTACAATTCTTTGGCTTACAATCATTTTGTATTTATAACAATTGAAGCCTCTTTTGTTTGTCTAATGTCTCTAGTCACTATAATACTATAAACTCAATATCTTAGTATCACAACTCTAACTTCCTTATCCTAATGAGCACTACTTCATTCATGACAGGTTTATGGTCCCCTTCTTGGGGTAAAGAGTCAACAAAGAATTTGTTGTAAGGTGCATAGCTCATGTGTGGGTAGTTCGTTACCTCCTCTCCTCATTCCTCCCATAACTTCTTATTAGTTGGTAGTTCATCTAGAACATCTTGGGTCGTGAACATTTTTTTTTTTTTTTAATTTTGGTAGGACTGCATCTTCATCAACATGTCCAAATACATCACCCCAATCAGGTAAGGCAACTGAACCGATGATGAGTGTCGTAACAACCCGCCTCATCATCGTTTAACCAAGACCCTACAGACCATCATGGACATTAATTTTAACAAATAGAGGAAACATCACAATCCCTCGTATAAGATTTATAATCAATCTATTCTTGTCCTCATCTCCAACTTTATAAATTTGTAATTATATTCACGAAATATTTGCATCAAACAGTTGAGAAATCCATCCATGTTGGCTCTCCAACATTTTTCATCTTTCATTTACATTACAAAAATTTGGAATTAGAAAAAATTGTGTTATATTCCCATCCCACTTAAATAAAAACCATCCTCAGTGTTCTATTATCCGTAGAACCAAACTTATACATAAAACCAAAATAGGTATGCCTTCTATGGCAACCTCTAGTTTCCATTTTGCTTCAGGTGGTCCAAAGTGATTCCATTGCACCTTAACTTACATGGAGTGTGGTCATCCTATTTGTTGAGTATCCATTGTGGTTTTGGATCTAATTCACCCTTAGCTTCTATCTGTATCAAAGTCCAATCAATAATATGGTTAACATCATGTATATATATTTGAAGTAAAGATATATAAAACACATCATGTTCCTTCATTGCGGGAGGAATGATGAGTTTGTATGCTACTATACCCACTCTCTTCAAGATCTGAAATGGTTCATAATATCTTGGTGTTAAATTGGCACAAAATCCCACTCTTAAATAAATTCCGTTTTCGCTAATTTAGAGATACACATGATCTCCTATTCAAATTCCTTATGTGATTTTTTTTTGGTCTACATAACTCGTATTTTTTTCTTGTGCGACCTTCAATATTTTCCTTATGCTAGAAACTTCCTATTCCATTTTGTTTAACATATATAGCCTAAGTGTGACTCTATCTACTATATTACCCTAGTTGATTGGGATAATGCAGGTCCTACCATATTGAGCTTCGAAATGACTCATCTTTAACAATTCTTGATAACTAGTATTATAAGAAAAATCCAGCAAAGGAATAAAATGTTCCCAGCTCTTAGGTTGATGCATAACATACATATTGAGTATGTTTTCTAATATTATATTTAATATTTTTTTTTTCTATATGTCTGAGGGTGTTATATTGTGTTGAATGTTGATAGGGTTTCAAATATTGTAAATAATACTTCCAAAATTTGAGGTAAACTTGGCATACCCATTATATATGTTCTTCTTGGGTGTGTCATACAATATGAAAATATTTTTCATAAAAATATGTGAAATATAAATTTCCTTATAGGAAGACTTTACAAGTGATTTGTCCTGCTTATATTATCCACTACAACCATGATCACAATGTCGCTTGGTGGTTCTTGGTAATGCACTGATGAAGTCCTTTAATATCACTTCCCACTTCCATTTTAGAATTTGTCTTGGATTCAACCATCCTTTTAAATATTTGCATTCCAATTTAACTTGTTGGCATTCTTACTAATATTTTCAACGATCTCTTTCTTCATTCTTGTCCAACAACATGTTTTTTGGTGGCTTTTATCATCTTTTGATATCCTAGGTAACTTGCATACCGTCTTGTGTGGAACTTGTCCAAGTCAGACGCACTAAGTTTGTATCACCTACATTTATATTGTAATATTTCATATATAGGTACCTAATAATTTTCTCTGATTTGACACTTGGCCTCTTGCTATGAGAATTTAATTACATGGTGAAAATTATCATCTTCCTGTGTGAGCCCTTTGATTATTTCATTAATTTATATCTCATATTTAATCATGTCTTCCATGTATATCACTTGCATACTTCTACTGTGTACATTGACCACTTGATTCTCTTCACTTTTGTGTGTTTGATCTCTAAATAAAACTTGCTAGTAATTTCCATCCACCTTGATTTCTTGTAATTGAATTGTGCTTGGTCAAACATATATCCCATCATACTATTATATGTCATTAAGATGAATTTCCTTCAAATAAGGTGGTGTCTTTAAAGTTTTCACTATAGCTAGAACTCCAAATCATGTTTGACATAAATTTTCTCATGCTTATTTAATTTCTTAGACTCATAACTAATCACATGTCCATCATGCATGAGAACTTCATGTTGTATCTACTTGCAAATATCGATAATGATTCATAAATATTTATTTTGGTCACCAATATTTGGAATAGGGGAATGTGTGAGAAGGTTCTCCAATTGTTCGAAACTCACCACACACTATAATATCAATGAAATCCCACAACCTACCATTGGAATGTTGTAATCAGGTGCCCAATATTTGAAATCCTTGAATGAATATCCTATAGTATCCTTCTATCCCAATAAAATATCTTACTCTTATTACATTCTTGGGAGGATGCCACTCTAGTATGGCCTTGATATTTTCAGGATCAACTACTGCTCCTTTTGAGACAACATTGCCCAATTACTGAAATGAGAACCTAAAAATTCACATTTTTTAAGCGTAACATACAAATATGGAATTTTCCCATTGTCGTTCGACCTGTTCTTGCACCACTTGCAGCTCTCCTCCCCCGTTGTTCTATTCTTGCCCGCCTACCTGTGCTAAGCCGAGTGCCCGCGCTCAAACTAGGTGCAGCTGCATGCTTCTCTGCTGCCTTGAGACACTGTCAGGTCACCATTTTTCCCAAAGTGTTTTCTGCTGCTCAAATTCCCATTTCTGTGCTCAGTCGGTCAAGTCTTTCTTGTCACCTCTGCATCCTGCTTGCCCTCCTCTCTTGCAGCCTTGCCTTCCTGCCTCTATCACCATGCCACAGCTACGTCATAGAATGAGGTGCCAACGTGGTATTAGCAAGGGTCGTGCGACCCACTCTCAGCCTTCTACCAACACTGACTCCTCCTCTGAGGACATCTCCTGGGGTCACTATCCGGAAACTCGCAACCATAGAGGCAAAGCCCATCAAGCAGGGCATGTGCACTTTGCCCAGGCCTCCCTGCCTCCTAACATCAAGACTCCCCTGCATCCTGATCCTCTCCCCGTCGTTTCCCCTATTTCCCAAGTGTCGGCTCGTCTGCCCTTTCGTCAATCCTCCCAAAGAGCAGAATTCCATTTCGAATGCTCCCTTGATAGGCTCGTCATCACTTCTTTTGTTACAGTTACCCTTAGAGAGGAAACGGTTAACCCAATCCCATCCCCTGCCCCTTGCCCTCATCCCACTCTGGCTAAGGATGAAGTGATGAACTCTGATGTGCTGATGGAGATGGGGCGTGCTGACCAGTGCAAGGAACATATGTAGGTGGATGTTGTCAACAAGGCTAGCGTGTGCACTGAAGAAAATAATGGCAGAGGCGATGAGTTCTAGTGCAGGATTGTGGAGGAACCTCATTTTCCAGCTCATGACTAGTAAAATTCACAACCCTCGGCCCTGATCGGTACTGCTTCTTAATCATCTTGGGAGATTTTTTATTTTTCAGTTAAACTTTCTTCTACTGAAAGAGCTGAATGCAATTTTACTATGTTTATTTTTGTTAAACTGTATGGACAATCTGCCAGTTTACCTTGCAAGGGTGGCAAGACTTATTTCTAAAGGAATGGTTTCCCACTCAGGGCAGTCTAGAGTTTTGTTTATCATGGCTATCAAGCCCAGCTCTCAGGCTTCCACAGCTGAAGCTGAGACAGTTTTGTACCATTATGTTTGATAAATAGAATTAGCATTATTCAGACAAAAAAAAATAATCGGTTGCTTGTATTGCATGGAGGGGGTATCCCTTTTTGCTGTATTGCTTTAACAATAGAGTTGAAATCTACCTTATTGATATAGGCTTCCACACTCCTTGTAGATACCTTTATTGTCCTTCATTTTCAAATCAATCATGTGTTTTTTTATAATAGTCCATTTTTTCCCTATGCACTACAAACCAATCCATGTTCATTAGTAGGTTATATGACCCTAAGTGAATTATATTTAAAGTGGCTTGGGTAATCATCTTACTCATATCAAACTAGCATGATTCAATATAATCATACACCTTCTTCTTGATTCATATGGCTAAATGAACTGATCATGACTTATCCTATTGCTTGCTACGTAAAACATAGCCTTCCACAACTTGTGGAGTAACATAACTAGGGATAGAATAAGGGTCAATTAAAATTGAAATGGAGGAGTTAGAAAGTATACCTTCCATTTCCACAAAAAAGGCTTGGTGTACTACATGCTTCTTTTCCATATCTATATAAATCTGGGGTATAATCTAGACCACGTCATGGATGTTGATTTCCTCTTGAACATTGTATAACATTTTGTTCTCTTGATACTAGTGCGGACAATATCTTAATATATGCTCTTTCCCACACTCTGAACACCTCAACAAAATTTTCCTTAGATCCTTGGCATCTTCCTTTGTTTGTTTAATCTATTTATTCCCACTTGGAGCAAGATATTTCTTTTAGAGTTCATTCTTGGAAGTTTCACAAAACTTGACACTTTTCCTAGTCTTCTTGTAATGTGAGGATCTTGATCCCTTCTTTTTGAAACTAGTTATTACCTTTTTTTCCATTATGTTCAAAATTTAGTCTTATACTTGGATTAATCATAACAATATTTTAACTTTTGGATGGTATCCTCCAATTCCTTAGATTCATCAAATTTTATGTGGTTATGATGGGACTAGGAAGTCCACTAAGGAAGCATTAGATTTTTATCTTTCATCTTTGATATAAGGTACATATCTCAAAAATTCTATGAACCTATTGGCACATGCTTCCCGAATAATATTTCAAAGTTCCTTGTGCTCATGCTTTTCATGATCTTTAGTTTATAGTCATTCCAATATGCAGAAACTCAAATATATTCTTTTATTTTAATAAAAAATTATAAACATGTTTTAAAAATATGCCCAAAATACACACAAATGGGAAAATTATTCTTATTCACATAAATTATTTAACATTTTTTCAAAATTTTAAACATCCTCTCCACACATACACAAAAGAAAAAACACTCTTATTCATATAAATAATATAACAATTGTAAAGGCAAAAATAGTCTTATTCACATAAATTATTTAACATTTTTTCAAGATTTTAAACATCTTCTCCACATACACACAAAAGCAAAAATCACTCTTATTCACATAAATTATATAACAATTGTAACCTATGTTTATATATATTTTTTTAATTTCTATTTTTTTTTTTAAGTTTTTGTTTTAATTTTGATTTTTTTGGTTTAATTATAGATTTTTATTATAAGTATGGTATTAGGATATTTATATTATATTTTTTTCTTCCTTTATATATATATATATATATATATATATATATATATATATATATATAATTTAATATTTACATTGGTATTTCTATAAATTTAAATTAAATATGAATATATTATTTCGAGTGTTTGAAAATATCTTTTTTTTTATGATATATAATTCAATATTTACATTAATATTTCTATAAATTTGTATTAAATATGAATATATTATTTAGAGTGTTTGTAATTATTTAAATGTTTTTATTATTTATTTGTATCTAAATATTTGTGGATTGCTTTTATTATTTTTATATGATAAATATATTATTGAATATTTTTAATATATATATTGAATGTATTTGGATTATAATGTATGTTTTGGATTCTTTGTTTTGTATGTATATTAATGTATTATTTTGAGAATGGAAATAGGTGTTTTTATTAGTTGCATTTTTTTATAGTTAGAATTTATTTGTTGAGGTTTTTATTTTGGAAGGATATCTATTTCTATATTGTGTGAATGTATTATTGAGAGTGTTTGCACTACTTGTATGTGAATTTTTGGCGGGTTTATTCCTCTGTGTTTATGAATGTCTCATTTCACATGCTTTTCAATATTTTGTCATTTTTTATTTGTATGTATATGAGTATGTCATTTGAGTGTTACTTGAGTGTTGGTTTCATTGTTTGTGTGTCTATAAATGTAATTTTTTAAATAGTTTCTTATATTATTTTGAGTGTTTTTCGAGATTCCTTCATTATTTGGTTGTGTATTTTTTTAGTATTCTTATGTATGGATATTGTTTACTTGTATGTTCATGAATGTATAATTTGTTGTATTTGAATATCTATTATTTACTTGTATCTTGGATATGTGTATGAATGTGTTATTTTCTATACTTGTGTGTATCTTATTTTCTTGTATTCTTTATATGTGTATGAATCTATTCTTTGCTACATTTGCATGTGTCTTGTTTACTTGTATTCTTTGTATGTATATGAATGTATTATTTATGTGTGTATGCACCCATTCTTTGCTACATTGTATGTGTCTTATTTACTTGTATTCTTTGTACGTATATGAACGTATCCTTTAGGAGTGTATGAATCTATTCTTTTTTACATTTGTATGTGTCTTGTTTACTTGTATTATTTGTATTTGTATGAATGTATTCCTTATGTGTGTATGCACCTATTATTTGCTAAATTTGTATGTGCCTTATTTACTCGTATTCTTTGTATGTTTCTTATTTACTTGTATTTTTTGTATGTGTATGAATGTATTCTTTAGGTGTGTATGAATATATTCTTTCTTACATTTGTATGTGTCTTGTTACTTGTATTCTTTGTATGTGTATGAATGTATTCTTTATGTGTGTATGCATAGATTCTCTGCTACATTTGTATGTGTCTTATTTACTTGTATTCTTTGTAAGTGTATGAATGTATTCTTTAGGTGTGTATGAATCTATTCTTTGTTACATTTGTATGTGTCTTGTTTAATTGTATTCTTTGTATGTGTATGAATGTATTCTTTATGTGTGTATGCACCTATTCTTTGCTACATTTGTATGTGTCTTATTTACTTGTATTCTTTGTATGTGTATGAATGTATTCTTTAGGTGTGTATGAATCTATTCTCTGTTACATTTGTATGTGTCTTGTTTACTTGTATTCCTTGTATGTGTATGAATGTATTATTTATGTGTGTATGCACCTATTCTTTGCTACATTTGTATGCACTTCTTGTTTAATTGTATTCTTTGTATGTGCATGAAAGTATTCTTTGTGTGTATGAATAGATTCTTTGATACTTTTGTATGTGTCATGTTTAAGTGTATTCTTTGTATGCGTATGAATGTATTCTTCATGTGTTTGAATATTTCTTTGTTATATTAGTATATGTATTATTTATTTGTAAATAATTTTTAAAATATTTATTTATATGATTATAAATATACTAGCATTATTTCTATGTATAAATATTAGAATATTAACTTATAAATATATTGGTTTAAATATTTATGAAATTTTGTTGTTATTATTATTATTTTCAGTTTTTTACTTTAAATTTTTATTTTTATTTTATTTTCTAATCAAATTTTTTATTATTTTATTTTCTTCTTTTATTTATTTTTTATTATTTAATTAATTATTTATTTTATTTTTTTCGAATAAATTTTTTTATATTGATAATATTAATTTACCATTTTCAAATTAAAATATTACACATATTAAAGTAACATTAAAAAGTACATAATATTAGCCTACACATAATATTTATATAGCATCAATTTGTAATAACACATATTAATTAATTATTTAATACTAAAATAGATTCAATAAATAAATTTAATTAAATTTTATTTTAAAAAGTTAAATTAATTTTAATAATAATTTTCCTTTTCATAATACTATAATTTAATAATATATGGACAAAAAATTAACCTTAAATTTTGTTAATGATAATCATTGTTTTAAATATAATAAAAAAAATAAATACTTACTAATTTTAGTATCTTACAAATTAACTTAATTATAAAATAAATGTCATTATCAACAGCATAATATTTATACTCAATCTTAATCACATGCAAAAATAATAATAATGTTAATTCTAAAGTTCATAGTAAGTGTGTTATGTGTGAACATGTCACCCGAGTCAATGTGTAATGTTTTTTAATTGTGTATGTTTGTGTGCACCCTATGTTTGTTGTATGGATGCATGTGAGTGATTGTGCCTCATTGGCAATGGATTGTGTGGATGTGCGTCAGTGGTTATTCCCATTCCAATGATGGACCGTTTTTGGGGTCATATAAGCTCTCACATTCACGTGGTTGACCCTGTTAGTAGAGATTTTACATCTTCAAGCTAATAGGAGCTTTCTACATAGTGTTTTTTATTTATTTAAAACAGAAAAATTACTTCAAAACATTAAAATAGTTTTTTAATAATATTTTTATCTTAAAAGCATATAGATATACCAATTTAATAAAATTATAACACAATAAAATAAACTAATATATATCTTTATGAGGGGTAGGTAAATTTTTTTATTTTTTTGGGTGTATATGTTACATATAGTTAATAAAATGTTATATATATATATATAACATTTTATTAACTATATGTAACATATACACCAAAAAAATAAAAAAATTTACTTACCCCTCATAAAGATAATTACCTTAACCAGATGTATCTTTTAAAATGTCGCAACATTACTTAAGTTAGAACATCACATAATTACATTCACTAAAATAATAATTAATCAAATGTTCTAACTTCCGTTTTTATTATCAGGTTACATCTAACTTATGAAACCAACAATTTTACCATATTTAACATGACATATCGCTTGCAATAATATCATAAAGTCAAGTCTGGTTTAAAGGTTTCGTTATAAATGTTTATCATCGGAGCCAAACCTACCGGTATATTGACATTAAAAAAATGCATGAACCATATTCCTAGTCCCGACGACGTTATAGCTAGCATAACATAGAAATTTAATACAAACATTACTTGGCATTTAATCCACACAAAAGCTGTAGGATCCACATTTATGATGCATGGGTTTCAATGATACCAAGTTATATTTTCACCGTCGATCTCCTTATGGATCAACGGTCAACATTTTCGGCAGGAAGGTCCTGAATATCCACGCCCAACCCTAACTCACTTCATCTTTTCATTCTTGGTATTTGTGGAGAAGCTCCTTCGACTCTGAGGTATAGTTTTGCGGTAAGCTGCAAACCTTGCTGCCCATGCTTTGAGGTTTTGTCATTTATAGTGACAGCCATGAATTTTTCAACTTGTTTATTCCCATGAGCTTGAGGGGGGGTTGAAACACCCAGCTAAATTGCTGAGCAATGGAGAAAAATCTCTGCGACAAGGTAATGAAGCTCCAGGTATTGATCTTCATTCTGCCATGGCCATCTCTTCGAGTTTCCACTCATTCTTCAAATACATAGACAGGGAGGAATTAACCCTTTCCCAATTTCATTAATTCTATTCTTCACTTTGTTTTTCACTGTAAACGGGAATTATTTCACTCTGTTTTTTAATTTATTGAGTTCCTTGGTTCTGCTATGTTATCATGTTGCTCAGTTTGTTGATCTGGAGGAACGAGGGAACCTCTTTACCAGGTTAACCTCTCTCCCATTTGTATTAATACATTGTCTTTTCTTATCTGGTTTTATGGTTAAATATTTAACACTTACGCTTCCTCATGGTAACCGCTTTGTTGCTTTGATACTTGCAGGTCAGTATTCTCGACCTCAATGGAGGAGTCTTCTGCACCCAAGATTTTCATGTCGTTTGTTGGATCCTCTCCGGCTTATGGCTGATGTAATTAATTCTCCTTCCAGGTACACCATAGGAATTTGCCTCATGACCGAGGTCTTTCATCCTGTGCGAATTTTAGGGATTTAATTGTCAGTCTATACTTATTTACTTTGGAATTTGTAATTTATATATTTAAGAATAGCTCATTTATTATTGTAATGACAGTAACAATTCTTCTAGTCGGGGATTTAGACCCTGGTTAGATTTCCGCACATATACTATGTTCTGAGAGATTTTTATGTGATCATTGTTTGATATAAATCTTATGGTTATGTCTTCTCCTGTACATAACCTCTATACTTATTTTTCTCCAAATGGAAGTAGCTACCGTAGTTAGAATTCATTCTTTGCAAGTCTTCTTATATAGACAGTGTGCTTATGAAACTAGACAATGTATCTTATTTCTATTTCGCTTGCAGATGGGTGGTATGTCATTTAAGAATGGTTTATTTCCTTGTCTATCTTTTCCCGCATTTAGCTTATATTCATGTACATGCATTTTTTTCATATTTATTCGCTCAATATTCGAGTGCAAACTCAGTTTTTAGGACAAATTGCACTTGTCTTATCTTGAATCTATTTTCTAGCATATACTTTCTTTCTTTTAAATTTACTAGAATAGTCCACCAGATTATAAATTTCTTAGGGTTTTCATGGTGACCATACCACCTATTTTTAGTTCGAGTATAGAAATGATAGGGGAAAAGAGATGTGTATCGGGTTTGGGTTTTACCCCGTACCCAATACCAACGGCTCATCCCACATAACTATTGATAAATTTGGTTTTCATATGAAATATAAACACAGTTTGTTTTTACATAGACTTCATATAAAAAAACTATTCATCTTTGAAAAACATACGGACAGAATATTGAATCTTGTATAAAGCTACAATATACTTGTTTATTTGGCTTATTGGTAATAATCTATTATATATGTTTTCTTTAAAACAATACCCACAACAAATCTGTAACATACACAGGTTTATAAATTGTATAGTAGTAATATAGAGAACCCTGTAACTATTTGCTGAGTTAATCATTTTCATGATCTTACTATTTTTCCAATATAAGACAGATTCCAAGAAAATGATAACCTTTCTACTGAAATTAAATAACAGGTTTTCTGTAAATAAAACTTAGAAATATTCTCCTGTCGATTAATAGATAAAATAAACAGTCATTGTTTAAATAATAATGAATTAGACAACCACTTATCTGGAAAACTTAGTTGACTGTAGGTGTCCACCCAACCTTCAAGAGAGGTTATTATGCTCTTTTCTTACCCCCGTGCTCCACCCTGAGAGGTATGGGTTGACAGTGGATTTTTTGATGTGACCTCACGATTCCAAGTCCAGTCAGTGCCAAAAATCTTCAGGAATTTACTGATTGTTTTTCCATTGGTCTCTACCAGTTCAAGAAAAATATCCACTCTTCCTTCACCTATGAACATAACCTGTATTCCTCACTGGGATGAGTCTCTTATCCCTAGAGGAGAAGGTAGTTGTTCGACCTGTCCAACCACCTTTTCCATTCTTGGAAAACATTTACCATCAGCCTTTTCACTTTTACTTTCCATAATCAATTTTATTATTCATAATTAAAAAGAAGGAAAATAAATTTTCCAACAAAATATTAAATTTTTCAGTCTTTTTTTTTCCTTAAACAATATTAAAATTCATTTAACTAGTTAACAACTACTTTGCAGTAAATGCAGCTGTCACAACTTCCCCCCTTCAAGGTAACACTATCCTCAGTGTTTCACTCTAGCTCTGAAAAGAGCTCTGGATAAAATTCACAAAAAAATTTTTCATCCTCACAAGTAGCCTCATCTGGGCCAAAGCTCTTTCACTGCACTTTAACATGGGTGATAACTCTCTTCTGGAGCATAATTTCCCTCAGGTCAAGTATGTGTTTTGACTCCACCAAAAACTCGCCGGCTAGCTCTATCTACAAACAACAAAGTTTCTTATCACATTCTCATAAAGAACTCATATTTCAGGTTAGGATTTTTAATTCTATTCTACATGTATATTTTTCCAATGTATTACGCGCTTCAAGTCATGCACATAACGCTTCAGCAGGGACACATGAAACACATTGTGTACCCGAATGTGACTGGGTAAAGCCAACCGATAGGCCACAGGTCCTACCCCTTCCAAAATTTGGAAGGGTCCATAGAACCTGGGAGAAAACTTGGCACAAGAGGTCCACCGCAAGGTACTCCTCTTGGGTTTGATCCTTACATACACATGGTATCCCACTTCGAATTCCCAATAAGACCTCCTTTTATCTAGGTAGATCTTATGTCGATTTTGTGTAGCCTGTAAATTTTGTCTTATCTTCTTTACTTCTGATTCCATTTCAGCCAACATATCTAGTCTTAACATTAATTTTATTTTGGGGCTGCTCCAATTTATGGGTGTGCGACACCGCCTCCCATACAAGGCCTCGAAAGAACTCATCTTAAGGGACTCTTGATAACCATTTTTGTAAGCAAATTCAACAAGATGCAAATAGTATTCCCATTTGGTTGGCTACTGCATCACATACATGCGCAGCATTTCATCCAACACTTAGCTTACTCGCTCTGTTTTACCTTCTGTCTAGGGATGATAAGATGTACTATATTTTATTTGGGTCCCTAGGCTAGTAAACAAAGTCTTCCAAAATGTTGATGTAAAATTAACAACCCTGTCTGAGATAACCATCTTCGGAATACCATGCACCTAAAAATTTCTCTCATAAAAATGTCTTCTATCTCTAGAGTCTTGTAATTAGACTGCATGGGTATAAAATGTGCAGATTTACTCAATCTATCAACTACCACCATGATGGAGTCATTGTGCTTCTTTGACCATGGTAATCCTATAATGAAGTCCAGGGATATAACCTCCCACTTAAATTCAAGTACGGGTATGTGCTGCAAAAATCCTTTGGGATGTCGATGCTCCACTTTCACCTGCTAACACTCCAAACATTTATTTAAATATTCAAAAATATTTTTATGCATACGAGGCTAGAAATATACCTTTCTTATAGCAATTAACATTTTCTCATATCTTGGGTGACCTGCAAAATTAATTTTATGATATGCATGCATAATCAGCTCTTTTAGGTCCACACGGTTTGGAACATACACCTTTCCTCTAAAGGTTAGCATCTGTTCATTATTTACGCCATACTCAGAAATACTTCCTTTCTTTCTGGCCTCTTCCATTTGCTACCATAGGAATTGATATTTCAGATATTTTTGTGCTTCTTCTTTCACTTGCTCTAAGAATTTAATTTCAATATGATTGTAATAAAGCTCATAAATACAATGTAGCTTCCTACTTAAAGCATCAACCACCTATTTTCCTTACCTTTCACATGTTGGATGTCATATCAAACACACTTATAAATGCATTCCATCTTTCCTGTCTAGAGTTTAAATTAGCTTGCTTGAAATAACTAGTCAAGCTGCTATGATCTGTTTTTAGCACAAACTTTTTTCCCAGAAAGTAGTGTCTCCATAACTGGAGTGCATGTACTACTGCTATTAATTCCAGATCATAGGAAAAATATCGTTTTTCATGATCCTTCAACTTTCTTGACTCATAAGCCACTAATTTACCTTCCTTAGATAGAACTGCCCCAAGACCTTCTTTACTAGCGTCTGTAAAAACTTCAGATTCCTTGTTGGGGTCAGCTACCCTCAACACTAGTGCAGTGGTCAAAAGCTACTTCAACTTCTCAAAGTTGTTTTGACACTCAACATTTCACTTAAATATTTTTCCTTTTCTCTACAAAGAGGTAATGGGAAAAGAAATTCTGGAAAATCCCTCAATGAATCTCTGGTAATACCCATCTAATCCCATAAAGGATTGAATATCTACCACATTCTAGGGTGCTTGCCACTCCATGATTGTCTTGATTTTCTCTGGATCAACAACAATCCATTTTGCTGAAATGACATGGCCTAAGTACTGGATTTCTGTTTTAAAGAAATCACATTTGTTGAACTTAGTGTATAGCTAGTGGTTTCTTAGCATTTCCAATACAATCCTTAAATTCTCTCTATGTTCTTCCTGGTTTTTGGAATAAATTAAAATGTCATCTATGAATATAAGTACAAAATTATCCAGGAAGGGATGAAATACTCCATGCATTAACATCATAATGGTTTATGGTGCATTTTTTAACCCAAAGGGTAACACCACAAATTCATAATGCTCGTACCTGGTATGGAATGCAGTCTTACAAATGTCTTCATCCTTGATTCAGATCTGGTGATATTCAGATCTTAAATCTATCTTTGAAAATATTGTGGCCCCCTTCACTTGATCAAACAGATCATCAATCCTGGGTAGAGGATATTTATTCTTGACTTTTAACTTGTTAAGCTATCTATAATCCATGCACATTCACATGGTTCCGTCCTTCTTCTTCACGAACAAGACTAGTGCTCCCCAAGGGGACACACTTGGAAGAATATACCCTTTGTCCAATAGTTCTTGTAACTGCATTATTAATTCAGTAAATTCTAGAACACTCCTTCTGTAAGGAGCCCTTGACACAAGAGATGCTCCTAGCATTAATTCTATGGTGAAATAAATGTCTCATCTTGGTGGTAATCTAGGAATACTTACTGGAAAAACATCCATAAAATCTTGTACTACTTGTATGTCCTCCATCATAGGTGCTTTTTCCTTGGAATTAGCATATCCTACCTAAATAGCATATATCTGGCATCCCTTTCTCATACATTTACTCATTTGGGATGTTGTGATTGGACATAGCTGTAACGACTTCTTGAATCCCTGAATCTCATTACGTGTCCCATCTTGCATTATGTACTAAATAATATTTTCCTTGCAGTCCACTAAGGTCCAATGTTTTTCTAACCAATCCATGCCCAACAAAACATCATAGGACCCTAATGGTATTATGTTCAAGTCTACATCTGCCTGTCGTTTCGCAATTTCTACTTATGAGTTCTGTATTAGTTGTACCACCAATTTAAAGTTTTTTTTATTTATGTTCTTCAATTTACACATTTCCACTGGCTTGGGACTACCATAACTTAGACTTGCACTGTGATAATTTAAGGATGGAAAATTATTTTGAAGTTTAAAAAATTGGCGAATCTCATTAGTCCCTAATATGAAAAATATAAAATGTTTATTGATATATTTGTAAAATTATTCAAATTTATAATGATATTGTATATATTGTCTATATAATGTTGGTGATTTTTAAGATAAAACGATTTTATATTGTAAAATTTGGGCGAATCATTTTTATAAAAAAATGGAAATTGGCGAATCTTTTTTTTGGAAAAACCACGGAAAATTAGCCCATCTGCGAATATTATCCTTATGATTTTCCATGACTGCACCGGATCTACCAAAATAGAAATAGATTGAGCTAGTGATTTGCCTTCCAACTCAATTCATTCTTGGCTTATAATCAGCCTGCTTTTCATCCTCCAATGCTGTTGATACGAGGAAAGTTTCATGCCACATCACCCATTGTAGAGGCTCCTTGCAAGTTTGCCACTGTGTCATTTCTTGCTCGTTGTGGGCAGTTTTTGTAATAGTGTGCCTCACCACACCCCCAACACTGTAAAGGTGGCTTAGTCACCTGCCCTTGCTCAGGTTTTTTGGATGCCTCTGTAGGCTTCTCTTCTACTAGCCATCGAGTTCTTTGATGATTACTGCCAAATTGTTTATTAACAGAACTTCGTGCATAATTCTTAAAGTTATTTCTTTTCACTCCTTTGAAGTTTGAGCTTCTTTTCTGTCCCTTTCTTGGCTGCCAACTTTTCCCAACCTCCCCTTTAGCCTTGGATTGTTGAAAACGCATTCATGCCTTACGAATGGCTTCGTCCATGGTTCTGGGATTTACAAATTCAATCCTTTCTTTCATATGTGTTGGCAAGTTGCTCAGAAATATTTGCACCTTAGCCTTTTCCTCTCAAAGGTATGGAACATATCATAATAGGGAGGTGAACTTGGTGATGTACTCATCCATAGTCATCTGTCCCAACCTCAAGTCATGAAATTATTTAGCTTTCTCATCATAGAAATGTTTTGTCAAATACTTGTCTTTTAAGTATTGCTAGAACGATTCCCAAGTGACATCTTGTTCCTCAATGCTACATACATTCTTCACTTCTTCCCACCATAGAGTGGCTTTCTCCCTTAACTGGTATATGGCCAATCTGGCCTTCAGGTTGTTGTTGTATTCATACACCTGAAAATACTTGTTCATGTTTATTAACCATGCCTCTGCCACTTCCTCATCTTCACCATCAAATGTTGGTGGTGTAATCTTCCGAAACTCCCCCTGAAGCTCTACTTTCTGCTTCTTAACTTCTTGTTGATCTGACACATTTCCAGACTCTGCTTCATTATAGTTTTTATTCTTATTGCTTTGCTGAGAAGGGCTTCTTTCCACTATGTCAGTAGTATGTTCCCTTGTTTATCACTCATCACCTTCTTGCATATCCCTGTCAGCACTGGGGTGTTCCATTTCTTGATTTTACTTGTCTAACAGGCTCTTAAGTATCTTTTCTTGTTCCTGCATTAATCGTTCGTTATCCCTTCAAACGCGCACCATCTCTTCCTGCAGCTGTTGTACTGTATTCAACAGTATGCTAGTTTGATGTTGTTGTTCCTCCAATAGTTGACTTGTTTGCTGGTGTTTATCGACACTACTGAACACAGTCCATGGCACTGTAACTAGTTTTGCTTTAGGTTTCTCGATGTCCCTCTCTCGTTGTTGCATTGATCCCTCTCTCATAATGTTTCGTGTTATGCTTCTATTATGTGCATTAGCATATGTCACGTGTATTTTTAGTTGAACCTTAGGGTACCAAAGATAGGAATGTTGCTCGATACCACTTCTAAAATATTAGTACACCCAAAAAAATTAAAAAAAAATTACTTACCTCATAAACATAATTACCTTAAATATATGTATCTTTTAAAATGCTTGAACATCACTTAAGTTAGAACTTCACATAATTACATTCACTAAAATTAATAATTAATCAAATGTTCTAACTTCCATTTTTTATTATAAGGTAACATCTAACTTACAAACCCAACCAGTGGAAAATTTTAGGGGCGAATTTTAGCCCAAAGGCAAATTTTAAGGGATTTTAAATTTTATTAGGGCGAATTTTTTATATAAAACCCATTTTTTATAGTTTAATAAAGTTAGCCCAAAAAATATTTTAAAAATAATTAATTATTTAATATTAGCCCACCAAAAAAAGGGCGCACAAAACTGGAAACATGAAATTCGCCCTAATTTTCCAGATTTCCATGGCATTCGCCCCATTTTTTCAACGGATTTTCCAGATTTCCATGGCATTCGCCCCATTTTTTCAGTGGTTCGGAGAGGTGGCTGGGCTTTGTGCACACCGATCTTCTAAGTTCTTGCTGGCTGAGCAGATCGAGTTGGAAAAATACAGTCATAGCAATCCCATCATGGTCCGTTAGGGCCTGGCCGACTCTCTCTGGTCCGTTAGTTTTGTATTTGTTTTCTAATTCTAATCGATATGCTTCAATATATTCGCCATATTTGAATGGAATCATTTCTGCGTTGTTCTATACAATATATAATTTGCTTTTGTATGTATTTGTTAGATCAGAAATTCTTTTGAGCACTTTTGATATTGTTCTCTGCAGATTATCTTTACTTACAATGGGTGGTGGGTATCTCTTTCCAAATGAATTGGAGGAGGAAACAATGCTTAGTTCACTTGAGGTCTTAGGAACCGGAATCACAGAGGAAGCAGAGAAAAGCCCTGTTTCACCTACAAATAAAGAAGAAATGTTCTCTGCAACTGGAATTTTTACTTCTGATGATACTATATGGGTGGGGAAAGAAGAGATGCTGGCCGACTCGACGTCCTTACAGCATGATTATTGTAACGTGATAGAATATGCAATGGAAAAATATCCAAAAGCCATTCCAGATGAGACACTGGATTCACCACCTCTTACAGTTATCATCAATAACCAAAACCCAAGTGCATTGATAAATTCAGTATTTGAAAGCCCTGCATAATTGATTCCAAATGAGACTCTGGGTTCACTAGCACACACAGTTACCCCTAGTAGCGAATCGCCAAGCGCATTTATGAATTCTGAAGGCCCTCAACCTGAGTTACCGAACCAGACTGCTACTGGTCAAGCCTCAAGCAAGGATTTGGAGGTCTCTCTCTTTCAAGTTATGAAAATCGTATCTGACAAGCAGGATTTGAGCTTTGTAGAGAAGGTTCATCTTCCAGAAGAGCAGATTCTTCGTCTCTGTAATGGAATTGTACCTAATTCTGCAGAAAATCAATACCCTGATATCAGAATCAGTTTCAACTCCTTGAATCAACAATCTTTGCCGACAATTGGCTTCTATGGGGACAAGCGAACGATGTGTAGAATATTGAAGGAGATGGGTGTTATAGATCATTCCGTTCATGCGCAAATGGAGGAAGACAAATTTGAACCAGGTTTGTATGTTGGTCTTTTGAAGCATTACATAATTGTTTTCTATTGGCATCAAGGTATTCATCTTAAAGATGCATCAAGGAAACAGGTTTCTTGCAATTTCATACAGTATGTAGTGGATTTGTGCGATGATGTTTTTGTGTGCGTTGAAGAGAATAACATTCTGGGAGCTCTGTCTGCTTCTGTCACCACTACTTCTTGTAGACTGAAACGAACTCAGAGGCTGAAGATAAGTCATGTCCAGAATTTTGAAAATGATGTCAGGGTTTCGCCTGGGTTCAACCTAAGCATAGGAAGGTATATCAGTACGACCCCTCCTGAAGGTCTGGCAATACTGAAACATAATTTGTTCTTTATTGAAGGATATCACAGATGTGCTTTTCTCACTGCTAATTATAAACAGTCCAAAAAGTATTTTAGTACTCAATTCAAAAAGGTTAACGTCAGTTCCCTTCTGTCTGAGTTGGAGCAACCGTCGAAGGACTATGATCTTGATTTCACTCGGCTCAACAATGAAGAATTTATTTCTCTTTTAAAGCATTCTGCATTGCTAGAGTTCCAGGGTTATACAGACTTAGAGAATTCTATCCAAAGTCGCCGCAGGGAAAGTCGGAAGTGCAACATCCAATCAAAGCTTAATGAATTAGAGGAGCAAATCTTGCAGAATTTTCTCCAAGTTCTTCCTGAGTACTACAAATTCATTCGATATATCCCTAACTCAACATATGCATCTGGAGACAGGGAGCATATTGGAGATGATGAGATTCCTATTCAAATAAATAGGTTTCAGCAATTGGAACATCAGTTGGCTACTATTTTGAGTGGCAACTCGGGGAAGCAGAAACTGGTTTTCACTGGGGCGGAGATTAAATTTCAACCCTCTACTTGGAAGGAATCAGAGTTTATCATTGAAAAATCTGAGAATTCTGGCCACATGATTTTGTATGAAGAAGAGATTATATTGAGGCCCATAGGTAAAGGTGACAATAAAAACCAGAAGGCAAAGATTTTGCCTAACATAAAAGATGGATCTACAAGGAAACGCCCAGTAGTATCAGGTGAGCAGTTTTTTCTTCAATTTGGAAGCAACAGAAGGTCATTACCAGGGGTTGTGGAAGTCATCCATGTTTCGGACAATGCACTCTATGATTGGATAGAATCTTTAGTTCCTAAAAAATTACTAAACGTGGCACAGAATATTGTTTTCCTGGCTTTCCTTATGAGCAATGGCATTTTGGAGCAAATGAAGAGCTTTGGTCAGCCTCTTATTCAAAAAATGTTGAACACACAAAGAAATTTCATTGAAAAACAGATTATGTTGGCTTTCCTCATGAGCGATGACACTTTCGATCAAGTCCAAGCTTTGCTTCTTGGGAAAAGTTATTCACATGAAGCAATGGATGTTTGTTATCAGCCTCCATCAAACCCCTCTCTTTCTCTGTCTCACTCCTTTGATTATATGTGCACCTATTTTCATGTGATCTACCTTCATTATTCTCTGATTTTCTCTCATAACCTTGCCTCTGTTGGTATTCAGAAAATCTTTCTTTTCTGTAAGAATCAGTGGTCTGTTCAACAGGGTTTTGGGCTTTCTTGACCCTAATTTTTATTCTGTGTTCCCTTTTCTGATATTTATCCTTTAAAATGTCAGCTGATGTCTTTTCATGGCAGGCAGAATGCTTGTCCATAAGCTGCTGTGAGTGTTTTCTATCCTCTCTGTCATTCCTGTGGCCTGATCTATATCTTTCACGGTCTGATCTATATCTTTGATGATATGATCTATATCTTCCATGACCTGATCTGTATCTGTCTTGGTCTGATCTATATCTTTCCCCGTCTGATCTACACCTTTCCTGATCTGATCTTTCCCTGTCTGATCTGCGCCTTTTCCGGTCTGATCTTTCCCTGTCTGATCTACGTCTTTCTTCGTCTGATCTTTCCCGGTCTGATCTATGCCTTCCTTGGTATGATCTTTCCCGGTCTAATCTGTGACTTTCTTGGTCTGATCTTTCCTGGCTTGATCTATGCCTTTGTTGGTCTGATCTTTCACGGTCTGATCTATGACTTTCTTTGTCAGATCGTTCCCGGTATTTTCTATATCTTTCCCGATCTGATCTATATATTTCATGTCGACAAACTGTTTCCTCTGAAAGGTTCTCATATTGTTGAATCAATCTGCCAGCTGGTCTTCTTATGTCTTTCTCATTTTCTGTTTGCTTACAATCATACTCTGTTGAGGTTTTTTCTTGTAGTCTCACTTGAATTGAAGACTTAATATTTGTGTCATGCTCAATCTTTCTTCCTGAACCATATCTTTCTGAGAAATTATTTCCTCTGACTTCCATCTCAGAATGGTCACAAAACACTTCATTAGCAAGTGTTGAGATAGTCGGTTCACGTGGAGAAAGTTCCTCATCTGATGATAGCCATCCATAGCATGGTTTCCTCCCCAGTGACACAGCTAACATTCCTTCAGAAAAATTGTTTTCGTTTGACAAGAAAAGGGGCACTTCTTGCCTTTGAATTTCATTGACTGGAACTGAAATTTTGAAAAGAATTAGCATCAATTCCTCAAAATCAATTTGTAGTCTGTTAATGTACAAGTTGAGCCAGTTCTTGCATAAAATTTATTTCAAAGAAGAATTGGGAGCTGAGAAGGAAAAAAAAACCTTTCCTATGGCAATGTTCTTAAAAGAGAATTTGTACATGTTAGACATATTTCTTAATCAATTCCAACATTTTATTTAATCATCACACAAAGCAGAAGCAAAATTGCATTCATGAAAAACTGGTTTAATTTCAAATCCTTTGAAAATCTTGCCAGATGTGGCCATAATTTCTCCTGGTTCCAAATCTTCAGTTAATGCATGTGAATAGGAAGTGGCACTCGCCGGCAAAATAGGACTGAGAAAGCTTTTCTACCTATATTCATAAACATCACTCTCTTTCTTAGATTGCTCATCTGTTGTTTCTTTCTGAATTTTCTTTACCTCTAACACAGATGAGGTATTGAGGACTAAGTTTTCACAAATGTTGTTTATCTCTTGTAAATCTGTTTGTTTGCCAACCAACATTAAATCATCAGCGTCATCTTCTCCTACTCTTTCCCAGCTATTATGTTTCTCAATTTTGCAGCCCAAAGGATCTTGCAAGGATCTAATATTTGAATTTCCAACATCTATGGCTTTCTGACCTACCACCTCAGCCTTCACAGAAAATGAACTATCATCCAAATGATCCAACATTGCAGGCAAAATGTCCCTATCAACTTCTCCATCTTTGTCTGAGGAACAGCGAGGAACTTCATCAACTTCAGCAGAAGATGTGCCAAGATCATTTTCAAAGGTGAAAATGTTCCTTCTCTCTGGTAAATCTGCTTGTTTTCCAACCAACATTAAATCATCGGCTTCATCTTCTCCTACTCTTTCCCCACTATTATGTTTTTTAATCTTGCAGCCCAAAGAACCTTGCAAGGATCCAGTATCTGGATTGCCAACATCTATGGCTTTTTGACCTACCACCTCTGCCTTCACAGAATCTGAACTATCATCCAAAGGATCCAACATTGCAGGCAAAACATCCCTATCAACTTCTCCATCTCTGTCTGAGGAACAATGAGGAACTTCATCTACTTCAGCAGAAGATGTTCCAAGATCATCTTCAAAAGTGAAAGTTCCATCACCATCTGCAAATACATTACATAAAATTTTGGTGAGAAGCTCAATCATTTCAATACATGGATGTATCCTACATGGTTTAAGATCAAATTCATTATGTGATCTGAAAATAAAATTTGGCTCAAGTATATCCAAAGTTGTAAGTTATGGCTTTGTTGAATGTTCCTAAAACCAAATATTTTATTTTTTTTAAATATAGACTCATATTTTCCAAGTCTCTTGGCAATCAAAAACTTTAAAATAGCTGCAAACAAATTTCTAAAATGCCTTTTTTTCTTAAACGGGAAACTGATGTCAAATTAGAGTGAATGCTGGAAAATCTTCAGAAACTTCTGACATATTGCAGATAGCAGCTTCTTCGTTCTATGTTCTTTATCCTCTACCCATTTTTTGAACCTCAAATTAACTTCCTCTCTTACTAACGAATGTGGGTATGATACTATGAAGATAGACTTTATTGTACATGCTTGCGTAGTATTATGACAATTCTTTAACTTTTTGACAATCATTAATTTCTTCAGGAATCTTTGCTTATCACAAGCAAACTCCAAATTGTGCATGGTGACTTAGATGCTAACATCTAACGAAACATGAAAAAGATAGGTAAATGAGATCAGGTGAAAAAGAAGAAAACTGACAATTGCAGATGATACGATAGTTCTCTCAGTGATGTTAATACAAAACTCTAATTCCTAGAACTTTACAATGCTTTTAGATGTACGAATATATTGAAAGAACCTAAACCTTTATATGGTGGTTCAGAAGGTCTTATGCAACCTAAACTACCTGGGTTTAGCCTATGTGTCATTAAGGCCTCCCTTGCAGTAGATGGTGAAGCCATCAACACTTATTGTTTTCACTTTTTTTCACTGTTGCAGCTGAAGCAAGGCTCCATGACCTTTTGCAGATAGAATTGCAACTTAGAGCTGGTCATCTTGGTGATGTAGTTCAGAGCAGGCAGTGCAAGGGCTTTCGAGAGAGAACAAATGAACAAAAGACTGTGAAAAGACATTTGCAATTTTTCTACCATGATCACTAAACAGTGGAGCCATTTGGAAATGCAACCATCACAATGTAATAAAATTTTAAACAATGAATGCTTGAAATAAAATTTAGCATTAACACTTAACATAAAAGTCTTCTCACACTTGCCATTTTTTTCATTTTTTAGAGTGGAAAAAACAATATTTAGCTTTAACACTAAATGTGAAAGACATCTCAGACCTGCCAATTATTCCATTTGTCACTGTGGCAGCTGCTGTAATTCTCTAATCCCACATGCAAATCATGTTGAAGCTCAAAACTGGTCATGTTGGACTCATGACACAGGTTAGACTCCAGAGCAGTTTATGGAGCTCAAGTCATAGAGAATGTATCCACTGTAGTAGGATGTTTGTTTTTCAGTTGAGGTTACTTGGCAGTAGAATCATGGAAGCCTATTTGGACACTTGGACTATCAGAACATTAGATTTTGTTTCCTTCTGCAAAATTTGGACAAACAATTCCCAACATTTCGCTATTTATCAAGGTAAACAATTTGATGAACATTCCAGAAGACATGAGATGACTTTCCTCCTCACAAGCATAAGCTTAGTTGATAAACATAATTAGCATAGTCTAAAGCATAAACCTAGTTGATAAACATAATTAGCATAGTCTAAAGCATATTTCACAGGTTTTTGGTTAATGGCATTTTCTTTTTAAATTACAGTTATTAATACAGATCACTGAGGATGTGTAAGTTATCTCTATTTTTGCTTAATGGCATTTTATTTTTAAATTACAGTTATAAATACAGATTACTGATATGCCCGTTATCTCTCTTTGTATAGTTCTTAGAAAGACAATGTTCAAATTAGGAGCTTTGTATTGCGATGTTCTTTTTCCCAGTTGCAGGAAATCTCTTCCCAGATTTCTTTCATAGCTAAAGACTTGTATCACTACTCTTTCATAGTTTGTCAATGCATCTTTCTTTGTCAGTGCTTGCTTTTGCTGATAAGAAATATTAAGAGCTTGGTGAGGTCAATCCCAAGCAAGACGAGGAATGCAATCACAAGAGATGAAGCAATGGACTTGAAGTATCTTGTTGCAAGCTCTAGTGTGTTGATCTGAGGCATTATTTTGGGAACTAACTTCTAAGGTATTGGACCCTATGGAGCAATGAATCTAATATGGATTTTTTGTTTTGTTTAGGTCACTTGCTAGTGGAGCAGATTGTTTGAGGCCTATCGACCTCCTCAACAAAGGTCAGTTGTGGCACAATTTGTCTTTTCTGTTGGGCTTAGGGCTGTGCTAGATGTAGGGATTATTGGCCCTATGGTAGAGAAGTAATCTAGCGAGAGTATTCACACTATTCTATTTTTTTTAGCATGCGTCAAGGTTGCAAACAATTGAGAAGACTAGTGCAACTCCTTTTGATAAGATATCAAACCTCTAGGACATGAGTTTATTGACACATTATGAGGTCTTTTGCAGTTTGTACTGTGGTAAGAAATGTTGGTGCAAATTTTGTTGATTAATATAGGGATTCTTTGGCAAAGGCCTATAGTAATTTAAGGCATATAAAGAACAGTGGACTAATCATTTGTAATCAAGCTTATTGAGTGGTTGTATTTGAGGTTAGTTTAAGGATTGTTCTAAGTGACCATTGATGTTCAGTGCTAGACTCAGTTTAGAGATTCAATCACAAATCTAATATACTAAAAAACAATAAGGAAATATTTGATCAGATCTTGACCCAGTTTGAAAGGCTAATTGACATTGTAATTTTTCAGCAGGAATTCCATGAACTACAACAAGATATGCAATATGATTGATTTTCTGGTAATCTGAATGTTTGATCAAAACTAAAAGTATGACAATTATGGTAACTAAAAGTTGTCAACCGAGAAGCAGTGAATCATCACCATATTACACTTTGATATTTTACACATAACGCACAACTATATACTATCACACTCTGTCAATTTGACCGACTAGTATAGGTCACCTGGTCTGTGATTTCTTGATCTTCAGGCTATAAAAGAAGAAAGGTGGTGGACTTCTCATTCCACATGTTTGTAAGGAAGACCAGAATTTTTAAACGACAGTTCGAAAGCCCTCCATAATTTAAGGAAATCGAGATCTTGTATGCAAGACATGAAATGTATCCTATAAAAGACTATCAGTAGGCATCCTATGTCATCCATATAAGTAAAATAAAGTAACCCTATTTTGTGTATCGAAGAAGAGGCCAAGTCCTTATCGCTGTTACAAGCGTATATATATATATATATATATGTTTTGAAAGCATACAGAACAATGTGATAAGGAGCTGACTTATGACTCTTGTCCTTAAGCTATTGGGAGATCTCAGTGTTACCCACAATCCAACAAGATCCTTGTTCAATCTCTTTTTTTGTTCTAGATAGAAAGGCGTCCAATTTCAAGTGATAGCTTAGAAATCTCTCTTTTAAATGTTTGTGTGATACGCATTGAACATATTAAGTAGTGCAGTTGCCTTAATTGGTCTCTAAGTTTGAAAATTTCTATTAATAGCAGGTTCGTTGCGTGGGAAAACTAACACAGCATATCCTTTTTTTTAAGTGGTTTTAGGAGATTTATTTGTGGTTATGCATATCAGTTTCTATCTTGCGGATGTGGAACATACAGTAATACAGAGCAGAGATGTCAAAAATTGTTTGATTGTGGTGTTTGGATTGTGAATAACTGTGTATTTTGAAAGAGCTTTGGCTGATTTGCTGATTTTTTATTCTTTTTACGTCATTCTTGAGATGTTTCCTGTAGTTGCCAAATTCATGGATGAACTAAGAAAATATTTGTGAGGTTCTATAAACCCTAAAGGCTCATGAACGATACCTTTTCCAGAAGTTGACAAATGAGATTTGTGAAATTTTACTTTATGGAGTGTGTTTTTATCATAAACTATAACCTTTTCTCTGAATTTGAAAAAATAGAGGTTTGGAATTTTACTAAATGGGTATTATGTTTTTTTTTTTTAAATCGAGGAAAAATCTTCAGAAATTGAAAGCTCAAACATTGTGATTTTTACCAAAATTTGTAAACAACCAACTAAATTATTTCGCTTCATTAACCTTTTCCAGAATTTGACGTAGCAGAGCTTTCAAGTTTGACTCATTGAATGTGTACGATGTCATAAAGCATAACATACAAAATATAACCTTTTCCAAATTTTGACAAAACAGAGGTTTGAAATTTTACTTATAAAAAATTTATGACTTTTTTCACTTCTTCGACCTTTTCCAGAATTTCACAAAACAGAGGTTCCGGATTTTACTTCATTGTATGGGTTTTATGTTTTTTACAACTGGATTGATGAAAAATCTTGAGACATTGAAGGCTCAGAAATTATGATTTTTTTCAATTCATTAAGCTTTTCCAGTATTGTCAATGTTATGTTTGAAATTTTTACTTTGATGTCATAAACTATTACGTTTTCCAGAATCTGACAAAACAAGAGTTTGAAATTTTACTTCATTGAATGCGGTTTTATGTTTTCTGACAGCTAGATTGATTAAAAATCTTTTGAAATCGGACGGTTAGACACCGGCAGGAATTTATTGAAAACAGAAGTTTGATTGTTAACTTTGCACAATCGAAGTGCTCTAGAGGTTTTTGAGGGTGCTGAATCCATATATAGAGTCAACAAACCAGTTTGAATAACAAAAACCAAGATTTTACCTCAAAATTTTTCATCAGATTCCAACACCTGAAACTTCAAAAAGTCACACTAAAAACAACACCAAACCGAGTAAAAACCATTTTTTTTCCAAAATTTAACAAAACAAGCTACAGTATTTCACTTCATTGAATGTTTTTTTTTTCCTTTTCTGAGATTTATTTTTGGAAAGAGGTTTAATTGCAATATCAGGCAGTTTTAAAAATTGTTGCAGTGATTGGGATCATTCTGCTCCGGTAGTTTTGGAGCAGATTACAAAAGAAGAAATAAGTTGCAACTTACTGCCAGCGGTTGGCAAAGGGATAAGCCGTGGACAAGTTTTTGGGAATGGATGTGCACTGCATTGAACAGAGCTGTGCATTCTGGAAAACCGTAAATATTAAAATAGATTTCTCATAAAATAGAATGAAATTATGATTTTCAAAATTAAATTTTTTTCAATAGAGTAATTAATTTATTTCGTGGAAACATATGTTGTAAAAGTTCTACGTTCTAGATATATTCATCAAAGTCTTAGGGTTTGTAGGGAGGATAAATTTATCACATATTTAATGTTGGATTTAATTCTATCCTAAAAGTATTAAACAATAATAGAACTAACTACATTTTAGATCTCTAGTTGCACCGACAGAAAGTGAGGTGCATTAAAGCTTGGGTGGCAAAGACATCATTGTAATAGACATGGACACTGATAAAATAACATGGAAAGTATTTCATATTCGATGTTTAATGTTACAAATATATATAAACTAGCATAGATCCACTTGACCCTATATTTTTTTAAGCCTGAGAAGTTATTTGATATTTATCCCTTTTGTTGCTTAATAGATCTAGAGTTACAGAGAATCTATACCAGTATTTGCATCATTTCTTCCCTAGCAAAGATCTATAGGCAATGGGACGATTGGTCTATGAGAGTTTATGTTTTTTGTAACAGGATTTTTATGTGTCCTAGTATTAAATGATAAAGAACTAATTTAAGAAGTCTAACGCTAAGCAACAATGGACTTATTCAAGTACATGAAATTGTGTTAATGTCTAGCCTTGATATCTTTGAAAATTTTAGTGGTCTGTTTGTTGCTTGTTTAGAGGATTTTGTTGAGTTTGAAATTAGTCTCTTGAATGCTTATGGTTCTCATATCATGCATAGATCGATAGATCGATAGATCTAGTTCTATTATTATAATTGTTATTGTTTTCTTTATATATTTGGTGGTTTGAGGAAAGATATTTTATTTCCTTTCACTTTGTGGCATGATTTTGACATCTACACCTTTTAGAATATAGTAAAATATTTTTCTTATTATAGATTTTTCTTGGAAAATAATTATTGAGAGTTAGGTGCAAATGCACAATGTTGTGTAGCATTAGTGTGATAAATATGGGATAGTGCAAAGCATAGTTTTGAAGATTAGTCTAAGTTGACTCGTACCTAATCAACTCAGTCAAGTTGATTTTTGGTTGAACGACTAATTGTTGGTTCAATGGACAGAAGGTCTTGCAGGCACAAATACCAAAGGGAAAGATGGAGCCCATCATGGGGTACTCTTTGTAATTCTCCACCACTGCTACCTTCCATGCTTCCTCAAACTCCTCTCCAACCTCAATATCAGTGTTAGTAGTAGCATGAGAAACAACACTACGCTTAGCAGAACTAGAAGAATGCGTTTTCCAAACTACACGAGAACTACTTCCCTCACGAGTCACCATGTGCCATGCTTGGTCTCGATGGTTCTCTTCCTTCTACTCCTGGTTCAATTACCATATCTTCATTGGAACCAACACCCCAAACTCCACTAGACAACGATTCACCATTTTGTAGTAGTGATTCACCATTTGTACTGGTGATTCGCCATGATTTTATAGGATAATATAATCTCGTGAGAGATTTTCCAAAAAATTATATATACATATTATATTATTAATAAAATCACCTTCCATTTTTCCTATGTATCATGGGGATTCACCTATTTATTATACCCAACCATTTTACCATATTTAACATGACATATCACTTGCAATAATATCATAAGGTCAAGTCTGGTTTAAAGGTTTCGTTATAAATGTTTATCACTGGAGCCAAACCTATCGGTATATTGACATTAAACAAATGCATGAACCATATTCCTGGTCCCGACGACGTTATAGATAGCATAACATAGAAATTTAATCCAAACATTACTTGGCATTTAATCCACACAAAAGCTGTAGGATCCACATTTATGATGCGCGGGTTTTAATGATACCAAGTTATATTTTCACCGTCGATCTCCTTATGGATCAACGGTCAACATTTCCGGGAGGAAAGTCCTGAATATCCACGCCCAACCCTAACTCACTTCTTCTTTTCATTCTTGGTATTTGTGGAGAAGCTCCTTCGACTCTGAGGTATAGTTTTGCGACGAGCTACAAACCTTGCTGCCCATGCTTTGGGGTTTTGTCATTTATAGTGACAGCCATGAATTTTTCAACTTGTTTATTCCAATGAGCTTGAGGGGGGGTTGAAACACCCAGCTAAATTGCCGAGCAATGAAGAAAAATCTCTGCGACAAGGTAATGAAGCTCCGAGTATTGATCTTCATTCTGCCATGGCCATCTCTTCAAGTTTGCACTCATTCTTCAAATACATAGACAGGGAAGAATTAACCCTTTCCCAATTTCGTTAATTCTATTCTTCACTTTGTTTTTCATTGTAAACGGGAATTATTTCACTCTGTTGTTTAATTTACTGAGTTCATTGGTTCTGCTATGTTATCATGTTGCTCAGTTTTTTGATCTGGAGGAATGAGGGAACCTCTTTACCAGGTTAACCTCTCTCCCATTTGTCTTAATACATTGTATTTTCTTATCTGGTTTTATGGTTAAATATTTAACACTTACGCTTCCTCACGGTAACCGTTTTGTTGCTTTGATACTTGCAGGTCAGTATTCTCGACCTCGATGGAGGAGTCTTCTGCACCCAAGATTTGCATGTCGTTTGTTGGATCCTCTCTAGCTTATGGATGATGTAATTAATTCTCCTTCCAGGTACACCATAGGAATTTGCCTCATGACCAATGTCTTTCATCCTGTGTGAATTTTAGGGATTTAATTGTCAGTCTATACTTATTTACTTTGGAATTTGTAATTTATATATTTAATAATAGTTCATTTCTTACTGTAATGACAGTAACAATTCTTCTAGTCAGGGATTTAGACCCTGGTTAGATTTCTGCACATATACTATGTTCTGAGAGATTTTTATGTGATTATTGTTTTATATAAAGCTTGTGGTTATGTCTTCTCCTGTACATAACATCTATACTTATTTTTCTCCAAATGGAAGTAGCTACCATAGTTAGAATTCATTCTTTGCAAGTCTTCTTATATAGACAGTGTGCTTATGAAACTAGACAATGTATCTTATTTCTATTTCGCTTGCAGATGGGTGGTATGTCATTTAAGAATGGTTTATTTCCTTGTCTATATTTTCTCGCATTTAGCTTATATTCATGTACATGCATTTTTTTCATATTTATTCACTCAATCTTCGAGTGCAAACTCAGTTTTTAGGACAAATTGCACTTGTCTTATCTTAAATCTATTTTCTAGCATATACTTTCTTTCTTTTAAATTTACTAGAATATTCCACCAGATTATAAATTTCTTAGGGTTTTCATGGTGACCATACCACCTATTTTTAGTCCGAGTATAGAAATTATAGGGAAAAAGAGATGTGTATCGGGTTTGGTTTTTACCCCGTACCCAATACCAACTGATCATCCCACACAACTATTGATAAATCCGGTTTTCATATGAAATATAAACACAGTTTGTTTTTACATAGACTTCATATAAAAAAATATTCATCTTTGAAAAACATACAGACAGAATATTGAATCTTGTATAAAGCTACAATATACTTTTTTATTTGGCTTATTGGTAATAACCTATTATATATGTTTTCTTTAAAACAATATCCACAACAAATCTGTAACATACACAGGTTTATAAATTGTATAGTAGTAATATAGAGAACCCTGTAACTATTTTCCGAGTTTATCATTTTCATGATCTTACTATTTTTCCAATATAAGAAAGATTCCAAGAAAATGATAACCTTTCTCCTGAAATTAAATAACAGGTTTTCTGTAAATAAAACTTAGAAATATTCTCCTGTCGATTAATAGATAAAATAAATAGTCATTGTTTAAATAATAATGAATTAGACAACCACTTATCTGGAAAAATTAGTTGACTGTTGGTGTCCACCCAACCTTCAAGAGAGGTTATTATGCTCTTTTCTTACCCCCGTGCTCCACCCTGAAGAGGTACGGGTTGACAGTGGATTTTCTGATGTGACCTCAGGATTCCCAGTCTAGTCAGTGCCAAAAATCTTCAGGAATTTATTGATTGTTTTTCCATTGGTCTCTACCAGTTCAAGAAAAATATCCACTCTTCCTTCACCTATTAACATAACCTGTATTCCTCACTGGGATGAGTCTCTTATCCCTAGAGGAGTAGGTATTTGTTCGACCTGTCCAACCACCTTTTCCATTCCTGGAAAACATTTACCATCAGCCTTTTCACTTTTACTTTCCATAATCAATTTTATTATTCATAATTAAAAAGAAGGAAAATAAATTTTCCAACAAAATATTAATTTGTCTCAGTCTTTTTTTTCTTTAAACAATATTAAAAGTCATTTAACTAGTTAAAAACTAGTTAGAAATAAAGGCAGCTGTCACACTATATTAATTATAAAACTAAACTAATATAATTGTTAATTATTATCATGTTTTATTATAAAAAATATTTAGAAACAAAATATATGTTATTATATTTAGCATTCACATTTAATTATTAAATCATAACAATAAAACAAAATAAATTTAAATATTTATGATTATATGATTTATTGAAATTTAAAAAATATAAAATGAAAATAACAAAATAAAAATAAAATTATGGTATTGAGAATAAATTCATGTGGAATATAGATATTGTTTGAAGGGTGAAATTAAATCAGCCAAAGGTGAAATTAAACTGCACTGAAAGATCCATTTTAACTAGAGCCACAACACATTGAGAAAGATCAAATTTCTTACTATTGATCTCCATTCCAATAGTGCCATTCCTCGAGGGCTTGATATGTTAATATTTTTATTTTCTCATTATAACCATCTCTTGCCCCCCTCTCTCATAAAATAGGGCTAAGGATGGGGCTAACCAAACCCAAGATTTCAAATACTCCACCATATCAATGTGGAATACTGCCCTAAATTTTCCAAAGAGTTTCATTATAAAGGGTTTAGTCCCAAAATTCTCTTAATAGCTTGAGTTACAGGGGTCAAACCACAAAATTTCCTTTTTGGCCAAAAACAAGGCTTAAACCCGAGATCCCTTACCCACATAAGTTCTTCCTTAGAATTTCCTTTCGCTTAATATTTATTTGGTGAAATCTGCCATACTAAACATTAGGTGTTCTTTCCTTTTGAATATGTCCTTCCTCGTTAGGGATTATACTCTTTCTTTTGGGTATCATCATTAACACAACCTTCTAATATTTACATAAAGTTGAAGGATCCTTTGGCCTATCCATGGCATCCTAACATTTTTTATTCCAAATCATATGGAATAATGATTTAACCAAAATATTAATAATAACTAGGACCACCAACCTATCAATCCTTCCCCTTTGGAAACAGACCATCCATCACAAAAAGTCATAAATGATTACAAATAGGCATGTAAACATAACACAATCAAACACATCCAAGGATAACCTATGAATTTATGAACATTAAAAACATAATGATCTCATTTAACATAGGTGAAATGATATTAATTCACACAACATTCATATTTATAAAGGAATGTATTTCAACATTCAAGAAAATTATGTTAACTTCTCAACACACTGATCAAGCATCATGTATATTCATTAAAACCATAAAAAAATCAACCTACCATTGCACGCATATATGAAGAATCGAAAATAGAATTTAAATATGAAGTATTGTGAAAATTTTGAAATTAATATACAAGAGAGGAATACAATTATCTATTCCTCTTAAAATTGTTGGAAACTGAATAAGGGATGACCACTCTCCACCAAATTGTAAGCGAAACTACTCTACAAATTTATAACAACTAGCCACCCCCAAACCATATCCAATGTCTAATGGATGCTTCACTTAGTGAATAACAACAAAGAGTTTAATTATGTGTATAGAGTATGAAGGAAAAATTCCTTCTTTGCCTAGGAAACAGTGATGCCACCATGCAAGAAACAAGTTTGGTTCATCATAAAACAAATATGGACAAATTCTGTAATCCATAATATTTTCCTTTATATAGTGCTTCATACATAAACATAACCAAATTGTTTAGTTCTTTTTAATTTATTAGATTGAAGCAGAGGCATATCTCTTTGGTATCGTCATCTAACACATTTCAAGATTGGACTTCAGGTCCAACTTCCAATATCAGGTTTGCTACCCTTCGGCTTACAATGATTTTGTATTTACAAAATTCAAGCCTCTTTTTTTGGTCCAATGTCTCTAGTCACTATAATACTACAAACTCAATAACTTAGAATCACAAAACTAACTTCCTTATCCTAATGAGAACTATTTCATTTATGAGAGGTTTAGGGTCCCCTTCTCGGGCTGAAGAGTCAACAAAGAATTTTTTGTAAGGTGCATAGCTCATGTGTGGGTAGTTCATTACCTCCTCTGCTCATTCCTCCCATAACTTCTTATTAGTTGGTAGTTCATCTAGAGCATCTTCGGTCGTGAACATTTTTTTTTTTTTTTAAATTTTGGTAGGACTGCATCTTAATCAACATGTCCAAATACATCACCCCAATCGGGGAAGGGAATTGAACTTGTGATGAGTGCCATAACAGCCCATCTCATCACCGTTTAACCAAGACCCCACGGACCATATTGAACATTAATTTTAAAAAATATAGGAAACATCACAATCCCTTTTATAAGATTTATAATCAATCTATTCTTGTCCTCATCTCCAACTCTATAAATTTATAATTATATTCGCAAAATATTTGCATCAAATAGTTGAGCAACCCATCCATGTTGGCTCTCCAACATGGTCATATTTCATTTACATTACAAAAATTTGGAATTAGAACAAAGGATGTTACATTCCCATCCCACTTAAAAAAACCATCCTCATTGTTCTATTATCCTTAGAACCAAACTTTTACATAAAACGAAAAATGGCTATGCCTTCTATGGCAACCTCTAGTTTCCATTTTGCTTCACGTGGTCCAAAGTGCTTCCATTTCAACTTGACTTACACAGTGCATGGTCATCCTATTTGTTGAGTATCCACTGTGGTTTTGGATATAATTCACCCTTAGCTTCTATCTGTATCAAATTACAATCAATAATATGGTTAACATCATGTATATATATTTGAAGTAAAGATATATAAAACACATCATGTTCCTTCATTGCGGGAGGAATGATGAGTTTGTAAGCTACTATACCCACTCTCTTCAAGATCTGAAATGGTTCATAATATCTTGGTGTTAACTTGGCACAAAATCCCACTCTTAAATAAATTCTGTTTTCGCTAATTTAGAGATAGACATGATCTCCTATTCAAATTCCTTATGTGTTTTTTTTTTGGTCTACATAACTCGTATTTTTTTCTTGTGCGACCTTCAATATTTTCCTTATGCTAGAAACTTCCTATTCCATTTTGTTTAACATATATAGCCTACGTGTGAATCTATCTACTATATTACCCTAGTTGATTTGGATAATGCACGTCCTACCATATTGAGCTTCGAAATGACTCATCTTTAACAATTCTTGATAACTAGTATTATAAGAAAAATCCAGCAAAGGAATAAAATGTTCCCAGCTCTTAGGTTGATGCATAATATACATATTGAGTATGTTTTATAATATTGTTTTTACTCTTTTTTTTTTTTCTATATGTTTGAGGGTGTTATATTGTGTTGACCAAGGCCTTAGACCCTTCTCTCTCCTATCTAATAGCAAGACACATGGAAATATTCAATTGGTCCAAAGATAATGACAAAGGTTGATGATGTAAGCATTACATGGTCCAATCAGAGGTGGACACATGGCAAGAAAATTCAATTCTTTTGGGTACCCAAATGGCTCATTTTTTAGTCATATGTAGAATAATCACATGCCAACATGTAGCATAGTTGATGCCCACATCATGTCATACCAGAAGCATGACCTTGCAGTTCTTGGAGAAGTGTAGAGGAAGATCAATGGGATGACTTCGGGCATTAGGCTAATAGGGTCGGTGTCGGGGACAACCCTAACTTGGGAGCTTAAAAGGGAGGTTTTTAGTACTACTCACTTCCATTTTTGAGATCTTCCAAATTTGAATTCACTTCTAAATTAGCCACTAACTTCATCCATGCTACTAAATACTACCTCAAGCACCTTCTTTCGTAAATTTGGTCCTCTTACTCAGTTTATTTTTGGCTTAAATCAAAAAACCTTTAAGACTTGTTCGACTTGTTCATCCAAAGCCCAAAAATTTTTCCATTAATCGTGTCGGCCAAATAGTCAACGCTATTGCTTCAGAACATCAAGTTTCCATATTTTTTTCATGAAAAAATACTTTGAGGGATTTAAAAAATTCTATAAATTATAAATTTGCATCCCTTTGAATTATAGCCTCTTTTTTTGCATCTAAACTCACATGAAAGAAGTTATTGCTCTATGATCTCGTGTCCAAATCGGATCGGTAGACAACAAACGAAAAAATCAATAGAGATATAATAGTGTCCCAACCCAAATAATCAAACATGCATCGGGCATTCCGTTCTATATACTACAAGGAAATATGTGTGCACCTTGCCTCCTCACATATTGGGGAAGGATTTTGGGTCTAATGAAGATTCACATGATCCACTCGAGTGATCTAACTTGTGCTTACTTTATATCAATCCCTACACACAACTATAAAAAAAGAGACAATAAGCGACCTTCCTAGAATATCGTTGGATAAAAATATCATATAAATAACTATAAATCATGCTAACTACAAACATATATAAGGAAGGAAAATATATTTCTATTAATCATGAAAAAATCGGGAGTTACAACCATATACCTTCACCTCAAAGCCTCCTCTTCGCGATCCAACAGATTCTCCCCATTATAACAAGGAGATGAGCAAGAAGATAAATACCCAAGTAATAAGATCCTCACAAGCTCTCTCTAGTAGAAAAAATAGAGGCATTGCAATATAATTCCCACTCTCACCTCTTCCTTTCCTCTTGGTGATATTATATAGGTTTATTCTATCCTTTGGGAGAATGTATCTAGACACCTAAGGGCTTGAGAAGTTAGGAAACTTACACAATAATGGATCCCTACGGAAACTCATACACAAGTGAGTCTATAGTACTCGAAAATTTGCATGCAGCAAATTGGAATATTAAATTTTGTTGTTTTCACTTAGGAGATGAATAAATGGGTAAGGGAGGCCCATGCATAATAAAAATTTGAATAAAATCCCTCATAATGTGAAAAGGGATCAACATAAAATCTGGATTTCACACCTTCATGTGTGAACGGGGACTTTTTTCATGTGGACAAGGTCAAATTTGACCAAGTCAACGGCTGCTTGGGATAGGAGGCGGAGATCATATTGTGAGACAACGTAGAGATATTGGGAGGAATATTCCTTGGTGGAGGAAACCTTAATTGAGTGGGGGCCCAAGGCAAGAAGGCTCACACATGTATAAACGGAGGGCAAGGCAGCCATAGAAAAGCATCTTATGAATGATATTTGATTTTTCTACTTATACTTTTCTCGCATTCTCTTTCTCTTAGCGAGAGTTTCTACGCCCATCGACCACAATGATTTCCTATTTAGGAATCCTTCTCCTTTCTTGTGAGGCCTCTTGAAGGATATTGTACTGATTTGCCTCACATCTAGGCTTGAGGCCAAGCCATAATCCTTCAACTACAACATTGTTTCTATATCGGTATAACGTTGTGTTTCGTGAGTCTTGCAGTGAGGTTCACAACACCACTTCCCGCACTCATTTTTTCAAAGGAGGGACCCTCCTTTCCTTTGGGATATTAGTAAGGAAGGCCCGAGGAGAAGATTTTCATATCTTGGCACTTGGCCAAACGAATTCCATCATCTTGCAATCCCTTGCGGGAGCGATCATTTACGTAGTGTTGCGGTGAGAGGGTCAATCCCCTCAATCTTGAGTTGCTTTCTCGGGGAAAAGGCATTCTCCCCGAAAGTTTGTAAGAAGGATCCTCCTTCATTCCTTGTATTATTTAGCTATACATATACATATCTTTAGTTATAATGCATCCTTTTTAGATCCGGATCTACGGATCTAACATTTTGTACATTTGTGCTTTCATGAAACCCTCTGTCGGTCTCGAATGTGTAAAAGGAGCTAGATCCTCATTTTTCTTCATGCTTTAATTAAATAAACTCTAGTTCTGATATTTTTTTAGCATATTTTTTTAGAAACCCTCTTTAAATGACGATGTGCATGCTTGAGAAAAAAATTTTGTTAGTCAAGTCGTGGGATTTTTAGTGTTTTTTAAGCCATATCGGGACCGAGATCTATTTAAATAAGAAAAAAGAGACTTGTTTCTAAATATTTTTTTTGGGGTGCGAGTCAAAAATTACATAAGCTAAGGGATCCCAGCATTATTTTCTCCTATTATAACACAATTTTACTGAATATAACGTTTTTATGGTCAAAATGCTTGCTTTTTCCCCACTTTTTGGTTGATATAATGGATCAGATTTCTTGTTGTTGTACATGTAATTGATGGCTATGTGTTTTTATACAAATTTTATGTGTTATTTATCATCTGTTATTCCATATTTGTGTTCGTGTATTCTTGCATTCCCATTTTTGGATATTACGAGTCAAGTTGATCTCCTTGGGAATCACAAACTCTAGAAACCATTTTCACAATTATAAGATTTTTCTCAATTATCTCAATTATTAAATAATTATTATCTCATAATTATAATATTTTTCGAAAAATAATTATGAGAAATTGCTCAATTGTGTAATTTAACCCTTTTAAGATGGGATAAATCTCACATATGTAAAAGAAAAGTGGAAAGAGGGATGCACTTTAGCCAAAAAATAAGGTAATATAAACTTGGGTTTCTCTCACTATAATGGAGTGGAAAATAGGGTTATAACACATTTTTTTTGATGCCCTATTTTCTTTCCATCATAGCACCATGTGTCATGACCTCTCGAGTAGGCCCTTTAACACTAATCCTTTTTTAAGCTTTTGATGGCTTATTTTATTCATAAAACTCCATGTCCCTGGTCTTAATTTCCACATATAGAAACACATTCCTAACTTCTCTTTACCGGATGCATTCCCTTTATGCCTCATAAAATTTCGGGATCTCGACCAATGGGCTTGGGATTCCAATGGGATCTTCTAACAACCTCTCTATTGGTCGTTGCTTTTCTCCTATTAGTAGATGTATCTTCATGCTTTCTTCTCGGCCAATTCTCTTTGCAAGAATTAAATTATTTCGCATTGGGCCTAGTGAGATGAGTTATTCCATGGGGTCATCTCTCTTAACTAAGAGCCAATAGAAAAGCTCCCAAGTTGGGTTGTCTACTGAGACCGACCCTATTAGCTTTAATGCCCGACTCATCCCATTGATCTTCCTCTACACTTCTCCAAGAATCTACAAGGTCATGCTTCCGGTATGACATGATGTCGACATCAACTATGCACATGTTGGCATGTGATTATTCTACACGTGACTAAAAAATGAACCATTTGGGTACCCAAAAGAATTGAATTCTCTTGCCATGTGTCCACCTCCGATTGGACCATGTAATGTTTACATCACCAACCTTTGTGTCATTATCTTTGGACCAATTGAATATTTCCATGTGTCTTGCTATTAGATAGGAGAGAGAAGGGTCTAAGGCCTTGGTCAACACAATATAACACCCTAAAACATATAGAAAAAACAAAAAGAGTAAAAATAATATTTTAAAACATACTCAATATGTATATTATGCATCAACCTAAGAGATGAGAACAATTTATTCCTTTGGTGGATTTTTTCTTATAATACCGGTTATCAAGAATTGTTAAAGATGAGCCCTTTCGAGGCTCAATATGGTAGTACGTGCAATATCCCAATAAAATAGGGTAGTATAGTGGATAAAGTCACACTTAGGCTAGATATGTTAAATACAATGAAATAGGAAGTTTCTAGCATAAGGAAAATATTGAAGGTCGCGAAAGACCAACATAAGAGTTATTTAGACCAAAAAACATCACATAAGGAATTATGAATAGGAGATCATGTGTATCTCAAAAATTAGCGAAAACAAAATTTATTTAAGAGTGGGATTTTGTGCCAAGTTAACACCAAGATACTATGAACCATTTCAGATCTTAAAGAGAGTGGGTCTAGTAGCATACAAACTCACCATTCCTCCAACAAAGAAGGAACATCATGTGTTTTATATATCTTTTTGGTCAAAATATATAAAAATGATGTTAACCATATTATTGATTGGACTTTTGATATAGATAGAATCTAAGGGTAAATTATATCCAAAACCACAATGGATAATCAACAAATAGGATGACCATGCTCCATGTAAGTCAAGGTGCAATGGAAGCACTTTGGACCACGTGGAAGCAAAATGGAAACTAGAGGTTTGCCATAGAAGGCATACCCATATGTAAAAGTTTGGTTCTAAGGATAATAGAACAATGAGGATGGTTTTTTTTAGGTGGGATGGGAATATAACATCCTTTGTTATAATTTCAAATTTTTGTAATGTAAATGAAAGATGACAATGTTGAGAGCCAACATGGATGGGTTGCTCAACTACTTGAATCAAATATTTTGCGAATATAATTATAAATTTATAAAGTTGGAGATTAGGACAAGAATATATTGATTATAAATCTTATTCTAGGGATTGTAATGTTTCCTATATTTGTTAAAACTAATGTTCAAGACGGTTCATGGGGTCTTGGTTAAATGGTGATGAGGCGGGTTGTTCGGACACTCATCACAAGTTCAATTCCCTTCCACGATTGTGGTGATGTGATCTGGACATTTTGATGAAGATGTAGTCCCGCCAATCTTACAAAAAATAAATGTTCATGACCCAAGGTGTTCTAGATGAACTACCCAACTAATATGCGATTATGGGAGGAATGGGAAGAGGAGGTAATGAACTACCCATACATGAGAATATGCACCTTACAACAAATTCTTTGTTGACTCTTCAACTTTGAGAAGTGGACCCTAAACCTCTCATGAATGAAGTAGTTCTCATTAGGATAAGGAAGTTAGTTTTGTGATTTTTAAGTTGTTGAGTTTGTAGTATTATAGTGACTAGAGACATTAGAAAAAAAAGAGGCTTGAATTGTTGTAAATACAAAAATGATTGTAAGCAGAGAATTGTAAACTCGATATTGGAAGTTGGACCACAAAGTCAATCTTGGAAATGTGTTAGATGAGGATACGAAAGAGATATGCCTATGCTTCAATCTAATAAATTAAAAAAGAACTAAAGAATTTGGTTATGTTTATGTACATGAAGCACTATATAAAGGAAAATATTAGGGATTATAGAATTTGGCCATATTTGTTGTTTGATCAACCCAAAAAAAATTCTTGCACGATGGCATCCCTATTTTCCTAGCCAATGAAGAAATTTTCCTTCATACTCTATAAATTGAATTAAACTCTTTGTTTCTATTCACTAAATGAAACACATATTATACATTGGATATGGTTTGGGGAGTGGATACTTGTAAGTAAATATGTAGTGTAGCTTATCTTACAATTTGGTGGAGAATGGACATCCCTTATTCAATTTCCCAAAAAAGTTAAGAGGAATAGATAAGTGTATTCCTTTCATATAAATTAACAACAATTTTTTCTCAATACTTCATATTTAAATATTATTTAGGATTCACCATGTATGTGTACAATGATACGTTGATATTTGTATGGTTGTAATGAATATTCAAAATGCATGATCAATGTGTTGAGAAGTTAACTTAACTGCGCCTAAATGTTCAAATAAATTATTTCATGAATATGAATTTTTGTGGGAAATCGAATCCTCTCATCTATGTTAAATGAGATAATTATGTCTTTTTCTGTTCACAAATTCATAGGTTATCCTTGGATGTTTTTTACTATGCTAATTTCACATGCCTACTTGTAATCATTTATGACTTTTTGTGATGGATGGTGTGTTTCCAAAGGGGAAGGATTGATAGGTTGGTGGTCCTTGTTATTATTAAGATTTTGGTTAAATCATTATTCCCTATGATTTGGAATAAAAATGTTAGGATGCCCTAGATAGGCCAAAGGATCCTTCAACTTTATTTAAATATTAGAGGGTTTTGTTAATGATGCCACCGAGAAGAAAGATTATAATCGCTAATGAGGAAGGACAAATTCAAAAAGGAAAGAACATCTAATGTTTAGTATGGAAGATTTCACCAAATAAATATTAAGGGAAAGTAAATCCTAAGGAACAACTTAAGTGTCTAAGCGATATCGGGTTTAAGCCTTTTTTTTTACCGAAAGGAAATTTTTTTTGGTTTGACCCATGTAACTCAAGTTATTAAGATATTTTTTTGGACTAAACCCTTTAGAATGAAACTCTTTGGAAAATTTAGGGCAGTATTCCACATTCATATGGTAGAGTATTTGAAATTTTGGGTTTGTTTAGCCCCCATCCTTAGCCCTATAAAATGAGAGGGGGGGGAAAGAGATGGTTATAATGATAAAATAAAAATATTAACATATCAAGCCCTAGAGGAATGGCACTCCAAGGTTGCAAGTCCTCTTATATAGACAGTGATGTGCTTATGAAATTAGACAATGTATCTTATTTCTATTTCTATTGTAGATGGGTGGTGCTTTGTCATTTAAGAATGGTTTAATTCCTTCTCGATCTTTTTCCCGCATTTGGCTTATATTCCCTGTACATTTATTTTTTTTATATTTATTCGCTCAATCTTTGAGTGAAAACTCAATTTTTAGGATAAATTGCACATGTCTTATCTTGAACCTATTTTTCTGGCATATACTTTCTTTCTTTTAAAATTTACTAGAAAATTCCACCCGGATTATAAATTTCTTAGGGTTTTTCATGGTGACTGACCACCTATTCTTTAGTACGAGTATAGAAATTATAGGGGAAAAGCGATGCGTATCGGGTTGGGGTTTTATCGCATACCCAATACCAATGGCTCATCTCACACAAGTATTGATAAATCTGGTTTTCATACAAAAAATAAAAAACAGACTGTTTTTTTTACATAGACTTCATATAAAAAAACTATTCATCTCTAAAAATCATACGGACGAGAATATTGAATCCTATATAAAGCTACGGTATACTTGTTTATTTGGCTTATTGATAATAATCTACTATATATATTTTCTTTAAAAAAATACCCACAACAAATCTGTAACATACACAAGTTTATAAATTGATAAATTAGACAAGTCACTTATCCGGAAACCGTAGTTGGTTGTTGGTGTCCACCGAAACTTCAAGAGAGTCTACTACGTCCTCTCGCCTACCCTAGTGCTTCGCCCTCGAATAGGTATGGGTGGGACAAAAATCTTCGAGGGAATTTACTCGAGTTTTTTTTCCACTAGTCTCTACCGACTCAAGAAAAATCTCCACTCTTCCTTCACCTATGAATAGAACCCGTATTCCTCACACGGGATGAGAAATCTCCACTCTTCCTTCACCTATGAATCTAGACCCTATTCCTCACTGGGATGAGTCTCTTGTCTCTAGAGGAGCGAGTGACTCGTTCCAAACTTTCCAACCACCTTTTAGTTCTTGGAAAACATTTACCATCAAAGTCTCTTTCACTTTTTACTTTCCATAACCAATTTTATTATTCATAATTAAAAGGAAGGAAAATAAATTTTTCATCAAAATATTAATTGTCATAGTGTTTTTTCTTTTTTCTTTAAACGATATTAAAAGTCATTTAACTAGTTAAAAACTAGTTAGCGAGTGGCACTATATTAATTATAAAACTAAACTAATATAATTGTTAATTATTATCATGTTTTATTATAAAAAATATTTAGAAACAAAATATATGTTATTATATTTAGAATTCACATTTAATTATTAAATCATAATAATAAAACAAAATAAATTTAAATATTTATGATTATATGATTTATTGAAATTTAAAAAATATAAAATGTAATTAAGAAAATATCTTAAATTAAATTAAAAAATACTATTTTGCATATATATATATATATATATATATATATATATATATATATATATATATATATATTCAACTTAATATCTACTCTCCATATATATATGGTAGAGATGTTGTAACATAATGTTCTAAAATACATAAAATAAAAAAATTGAGTAAAAAAAATAATATAATGTAGTCTAAACATTTTAATTGAGCTAAAATAAAATAAAAAAATGAATGTAAAAATAACAAAACAAAATAAAATTATGGTATTGAGAATAAATTCATCCTGAGAATATAGATCTTGTTTGAAAGGTGAAATTAAATCAAGTGAGATCCATTTTAACTAGGAGCCACAACACATTGAGAAAGATCAAATCTCTTTTCAAAAAATAAAAATAAACTTATAATAATAATAATAATATGGTATTGAGAACTAATTCGGGAAGAATATAGCATATTAAAGGGTGAAATTAAACTAGCCTAAATCCATCTTAACTCTAGAACTACAAAGCATCCAAAGAGATTTTTTTCCATTTAGAACTTGGTAGATCAGTGTTAAGATGAAATACGTTGGGTATAGTATATCTATATATCTATATATATATATATATATATATATATATATATATATATATATATATATATATATATATATATATATATATAATGTCTAAATAAATCAAATAAAAATAATAAATCAAATCTCCTTTCACTCTAAAAAGAGGTTTCTATTTCAAGAGATTTGATTCATCCCCTAAATCCATTTTTAACTCTAGAACTACAAAGCATCCCCATAGATCAAATCACTTTTCACTCTAAAAGAGATTTCCATCTCCAAAGGGATTTGATCCATCTAAAACTTGGTAGATCAGATGTTAAGATGAAATCTAGGTTGGTTATATATATAATCAAGCTAGTATGGTAGATATGATGTAGCATAATTTCTAAAGAAATAAAATAATTAAATAATAAATCAAATCTCTTTTCACTTATAAGAGGTTTCTAGAGATTTGATTCCTTTCAATATTTGGTAGATCTGATATTAAGATGAAATCTAAATTTATTATATGAATTTCATATCTTATCTATTTTATCACATATTTTACAATTATAAAATACATTAATATAATTTTAATAAATTTATAAAATATATACTTAATAAAAAAATATAAATATATACCACTAGTAAATTATATTTAACAAAAAATAATAATATATTATTATATTTATAAAAACACATTTAATTATTAAAACATAATCAAAATAACATACAATAAAATTAAAATATATATAACAATTTTTATATTAAATTTCAAATATATTTATATCAATATTTAAAAAGTAGATATTATTAAAAAAACATTTCAAAATATATTTGAAAATAAAATTAAATAATAATAATCATATATTATTTTTATTTAAAACATATTATTATAAAACTTAACTTTAAAATTAAAACATTTGAAAATAAAATGTTTTATTTATTTATGAATAATCTCTTATAGAATTGTAATGGAATAAATGTATAGTAAAATAAGTAATAAAATATTATTTCATTAAAATTTCAAATGTATATGGTTGATTCATTTAGTAAATGTGGCTTATCAAACAGAAATGAAAATGAGCTAAACATCAACCATAAATATTTTAATGTGAGTAATTGAGAAATGTCAAAACAAAATTACTCCTTGCAAAAAGGCTCAATTGTGAAACTATATTATTTGTAAAAAGATTAATATAAATAGTTAACCATTATTATTGATCTATAATTAGGCATAGAACAAAAAGGGAAATTTCTTTACACTACAACTTATTATCCATATACAATTATGAAACTATGTGTTAAAAAGTGAGACCGTTTCCAAATTTATAGCTATCTCAAGATAAAATAGGTTAATATGATAAAGAGATAATCACAACAAGTTAGTGTTTAAACTACATCTCCTACATGAAGAGAAATAGAAAACTATTCTCCATCCATTTTAAAAGGTTTAAAATAAGATTTCACATAGTAACATTGGATCTCCAAGGTTTCTAAACTTTTAAAGTAAATTTCCAACCTTAAATTTTTTCCTTTATCCATTGTATGTTAAGCTTAAAAAATGTGAATTTTTTAGGTTGCAAGTTCAGGTAATTGGGCAATGTTATCTCCAAAAGGAGCAATAGTTGATCCCTGAAAAAGATCAAGGCCATACTAGAGTGGCATCCTCCCAAGAATGTAATAAGAGTAAGATATTTTATTGGGATAGAAGGATACTATAGGATATTCATTCAAGGATTTCAAAGATTTGGTACATGATTACAACATTCCAATGGAAGGTTGTGGGATTTCATTGATATTATAGTGTGTGGTGAGTTTCGAACAATTGGAGCACCTTCTCACACATTCCCCTATTCAAAAATATTGGTGACCAAAATAAATATTTCGAGAATCATCATCGATGTTTGGAATTAGATACAACATGAAGTTCTAATGCATGATGGACATGTGATTAGTTACGAGTCTAAGAAATTAAATAAGCACATGGAGAAAACTTATGTGAAACATGATTTGGAGTTATAGCTATAGTGAAAACTTTAAAGACACCACCTTATTTGAAGGAAATTCATCTTAATGACATATAATAGTATGATGGATGTATGTTTGACCAAGCACAATCCAATTACAAGAAATCAAGGTGGATGGAAATTACTAGCAAGTTTTATTTCCCAGAGATCAAACACACAAAAAGTGAAGAGAATCGAGTGGTCACTGTACACGAGTAGGAAAGGATGCGAGGTGATATAAATGAAAAGACATGATTAAATATGATATATAAATTAATGAAATAATCAAAGGGCTCACATAGGAAGATGAAAATTTTTCACCATGTAAGTAAATTCTCATAGCAAGAGGCCAAGTGTCAAATCGAGAGAAAATTATCGGGTACCTATATATGAAATGTTAAAATATAAATTTAGGTGATACAAACTTAGTGCGTCCCGACTTGGATGAGTTCCACACAAGATAGTATGCAAGTTACCTAGGATATCAAAACATGATAAAAGCCACCAAAAAAACATGTTGTTGGACAAGGATGAAGAAAGAGATCATTGAAAATATTAGTAAGAATGCCAACAAGATAAATTGGAATGAAAATATTTAATAGGATGGTTGAATCCAATAAAAATTCTAGAATGGAAGTGGAAGTGATATCAAAGGACTTCATCGATTGCATTACCAAGAACCGACAAGCGACATTGTGATCATGGTTGTAGTGGATAATATAATCAAGACAACTCACTTGTAACGTCTTCCTATAAGGAAATTTATATTTCAGTATATTTTTATGAAGAATATTTTCATATTGTATGACACACCCAAGAAGAACATATATAATGGGTATGTCAAATTTACCTCAAATTTTTCGAAGATTTATTTACAAGATTTGAAACCCCTATCAACATTCAACACAATATAACACCCTCGAGACATATAGAAAAAAATATTAAATAGAATATTAGAAAAGATACTCAATATGTATGTTATGCATCAGCCTAAGAAAATCTTTAGGAACATTTTATTCCTTTCAACTGTTTTGTATTTTTCTAATAATACTAGTTATCAAGAATTGTTAACGATGAGCCTTTTCGAAGCTCAATATGGTAGGACATGTGTTATTCCAATCAAATAGGGTAATATAGTAGATAGAGTCACACTTAGGCTATATATGTTAAATAAAATGGACTAAGAAGTTTCTAGCATAAGGAAAATATTAAAGGTCGCACAAGAAAAAAATATGAGTTATGTAGACCAAAAAAAATCACATAAGGAATTTGAATAGGAGATCATGTGTATCTCTGAATTAGCGTAAAAACAAAAATTTATTTAAGAGTGGGATTTTGCACCAAGTTAACACCAAGATATTATGAACCATTTCATATCTTGAAGACGATCGGTCCAAATAGAGCATACAAACTCATCATTCCTCCCACAATGAAGGAACACGATGTGTTTTATATATCTTTACTTCAAATATATATACATCATGTTAACAATATTATTGATTGGACTTTGATACATATAGAATCTAAGGGTGAATTATATCCAAAAACCACAATGGATACTCAACAAATAGGATGACCATGCTCCATGTAAGTTAAGGTGCAATGGAATCACTTTGGACCACATGAAGCAAAATGGAAGCTAGAGGTTTCCATAGAAAAGCATACCCATTTTGGTTTTATGTATAAGTTTGGTTCTATGGATAATAGAACACTAAGGATGGTTTTTATTTAAGTGGGATGGAAATGTAACATCATTTTTTTCTAATTCCAAATTTTTGTAATGTAAATGAAAGATGAAAAATGTTGGAGAGCCAATATGGATGGATTGCTCAACTATTTGATGTAAATATTTTTGCGAATACAATTACAAATTTCTAAGGTTGGATATGAGGAAAATAATATATTTATTATAAATCTTATACGAGGGATTGTGATGTTTCCTCTATTTGTTAAAATTAATGTCCATGATGGTGTAGGGTCTTGGTTAAATGATGATGAGGCGGGTTTTTACGACACTCATCATAGGTTCAATGCCCTTCCTCAATCGGGGGTGATGTATTTGGAAATGTTGATGAAGATGCAGTCCTACCAAAATTTATGTTACAACCGAAGATGTTCTAGATGAACTACCAACTAATAAGAAGTTATGGGAGGAATGAGGAGAGGAGGTAATGAACTACCCACGCATGAGATATGAACCTTACAAAAAATTCTTTGTTGACTCTTCGGGTCGAGAAGGGGACCTAAAACATTCATGAATGAAGTAGTGCTCATTAGGATAAGGAAGTTAGTGTTGTTATTCTAAGCTATTGAGTTTATATTATTATAGTGACTAGAGACATTAGACAAACAAAAGAGGTTTGAATTGTTGTAAATAAAAAATTATTGTAAGCCAAAGAATTGTAAACCTAATATTGGAAGTTGGACCACAAAGTCCAATCTTGAAATGTGTTAGACAAGGATACCAAAGAGATATGTCTATCGTTTCAATCCAGATAAACTAAAAAGAACTAAACAATTTGGTTATGTTTATGTACATGAAGCAATATATAAAGGATAATATTAGGGATTATAGAAAGTGGGAAGGGATTTCCTTATATGTTGTGAAGGCCCTTGGTGGCCATATTTGTTGTTTGATCAACCCAAAAAAAATATTGGATGGTGGCTTCCCTATTTCCTAGAAAATGAAGGAATATTTCCTTCATACTCTATCACATTGAATTAAAATATTTATTGCTATTCACTAAGTGAAGCATATAATATACATTCGATATGGTTTGGGGACTTGATACTTGTAAGAAATATGTAGTGTAGATTCTCTTAGGATTTGGTGGAGAGTGGTCATCCCTTATTCAATTTCCAACAATTTTAAGAGGAATAGATAAGTATATTCCTTTCATATAAATTAATTGAAATTTTTTTCTTAATACTTCATATTTAAATATTATTTAGGATTCACCATGCATGTGTACAATGGTAGGTTGATATTTGTATGGTTTTAATGAATATTCAAAATGCATGATCAATGTGTTGAGAAGTTAACATAATTGACCTAAATGTTCAAATACATTCCTTTATGAATATGAATGTTGTGGGAAAAGCTGAATCCTCTCATCTATGTTAAATGAGATAATTATGTGTTTTCGGTTCATAAATTCATAGGTTATCCTTGGATGTTCTTTATTGTGCTACTTTTACATGCCTACTTGTAATCATTTAGGACTTTTTGTGATGTATGGTACTGTTTCCAAATGGGAAGGGTTGATAGGTTGGTGGTCCTAGTTATTATTAAGATTTTGGTTAAATCATTGTTCCCTATGATTTGGAATAAAAAATGTTAGGATGCCCTGGATATGCCAAAAGGATCCTTAAACTTTATGTGATGATTATAAGCTTTGTTAATGATCACACCTAAAGAAAGAGTAGAATCCCTAATGAGGAAGGAATGATTTAAAAGGAAATAAAATATAATTTTTAGTTTGGAAGATTTCACCAAAGAAATATTAAGCTAAAGGAAATCCTAAGGAAGAACTTGTGTGGCTATGATCTCGGGTTTAAGCCTTGGTTTTGGCCAAAAAGGAAATTCGTGGTTTGACCCATGTAACTCAAGTTATTAAGAGAGCTTTTGGATGAAACGATTTAGAATGAAACTCTCCTGGAAAATTTAGGATGGTATTCCCGATTGATATGGTGGAGTATTTGAAATTTGGGGTTTGGCTAGCACCATCCTTAGCCCTGGTTTATGAGAGAGGGGGTAAGAGATGGTTATAACAAGAAAGTCAAAATATTAACATATCAAGCCCTCGAGGAATGATTGTGAATCAGATGATGAAAAATCCTTGTTTGGCATGGCCCCCAAAGAAACAATTTTTCGAGTTGGAAGAATTTGATCTATTAACAAGAGGCATGAAGAGATGGCACTAAAAATTTAGAACCTAGAAACATGAGACTAACCAAAATATCAAGTACTAGGATACCTCGGGAGGGTGATGTCACAATTTAATTACATGGTGATTCCATGTGTATGACATGTGTCACTTACATTTGGTCTTTTTGGCATGCCAAGCTTTTCAAATATGAGTGACATGTGGCAGACATCAAGAGTTCTAGGTGGAAGAAGACATGTCATCTTATCCATTTTGTTAGATGGTGATTAGTCATCCATGATTTATGTGGCATTCCAAGCTATCATATAAACATATCAACATAGAAAAATTTCGGAATACCTGTATCTTGGAAATAATTGTTACCTTGATCACCTGATATACATGTCAAACATGCCACATGTCAAAAATTTGAGAGGTGTTTATTTGAGTTGATCTCACGCCTATTTTTTTAATTGAGTTGTGTTTTCAGTTGAGTTATAATTTTTATTTTAATCTTTGATAAGCCATTTTTAGAGTAATTATATAAACAAATATGATGGATTGACTCTTGTATTAGTGCGGTAGAATGTTTTGTGCATATTAACATACCACTAGGTTGATTCATCAATGCATCGACATATCAGAATGCTCGGGGTTTTTCGAGAATGAAAAACTTGCGAAATCACCAATATGGAAATGATCAAGTATAGCGGGAAGCCAACAAACTTGGACCGATACGGGGGGAGCCACATGGCTAGGATTTTCCACGTGGTTGTACAAAAGGGTAAAATTTTAGAGCCTTTGTGTTAGGAACTTAAATTGAGATGAAATTTATATCATGGGAAAGTTCTCAATTATCCAAAGATGATAGTGGTATTAGAAATTCGATTTAAGATTATGAGGGTAATAAGACTTTGAGCCCATATTTGTAATAATCCTTGAAGGAGAAGTATAATTACACTCCACAACTCTAATATGACATTAGGTGTTTGAGTGTGTTACAAGAATATTTTGCATCATTATAGATGTCATTGAAACCTTTAACATGTGCCACCTTGGTATTCTTTTTCATCCAATGTTTCTATGTGGAATCTTATTTTAAACCTTTTTAAAAATGGATGGAGAATAGTTTGCTACTTCTCTTCATGTAGGATATGTAGTTTAAACACTAATTTTTTGTGATTATTTATCTTTATCATATAAACCTATTTTCTCTTGACATAACTATAAATTTGGAAAGATGCTAACTTTTTTAAGATTTAGTTTCATAATCGTATATGGAAAAATAATTTATAATGTAAAATTTCCATTTTGTTCTATGCCTAAAGGTTTGAGCTACTCAAATTACACATCAATAATAATAGTTAACTATTTATTTTTAATCTTTTTATAAATAATATATAAAAAACAAAATTACTCCTCTCAATCGTAAAACTATATATATATATATATATATATATATATATATATATATATATATATATATATATAGAAATCATCCATTCGAGTTCGGGGAGACAATGTGTTTTTTTCCCAAGATAGGGTTTCGATGCCGTAATCGAAGACTATCACAAACTCTCGTGGAGGGCGGTGCTCGTTCGCGGGAAACTTCGAGGAGGCATGGGATTGCCCACGACCCAATCGAGATGAGGTGCACGAGGGCAAATGGGGCCCCTTCATAAAAGCAAGAAATGATGGATAAGGGAAAGGCCTTTGGAAGGTGTGCGAGATATATCTGGATCTAAAAAAGTAGGAAAATATGAGCTAAGTAGGAAAAAAAGGTTGATGGGAAAACCAAGGAAACACAATATAAAAACACGACCAATGGAATCAAGATTCTAGAAGGAAAATACAATGGGAGCCCCAACCACGGCGAGAACCACAAGGAGTAGAAGGAAAAATAAAGAAAGCTATGGAAACCGAGCCCTCCCCCAACACGACCCGAATCGCGGAGGGATCTGCACAACAACTAACAAACGGGGAGGACCCTAGGACACCGCAAGCCCAAAATAATGGAAATTCGCGGGTTGTTATCACCGACACGAAATGCAAGCTTACCAAGACCATATGTCAATACATGCAGATGATCGTCTGTAAGTTCATGGGCTTTTGGCCTATAGAAAAAGCCCTATGTCTGCGAATCGAGCAAGAATAGAAGCCTAAGGGAGATGTCGGGTTACACCTGGGGGGAAAAAAGGGTTCTTCACTATTGTGTTTGCAAACACAGAAGATAGGGATCGTGTAACACCCCTAGTTTATGTGTTTGGATTTCAAAAAACTAGACATTTGAACTTTAATCCCTAAGGGGAGTGGACCCCAAAGGGACAAGTATTTTGTGGATGTAATTAAATATTTAAATTGAGAAAATGAATAAGATAATTCTGTGAAGATTGACCAAAATGAGAATTATGAGATCACTTGGTAAATCCATGAGGATGGATAAAAGGCAAATACTTTCCCCCACAATCTTTCAAAAATCCTTGAAAGAAATTATTTCTAATTTAGATTTTTTGAGGAAAAATCTAAATTCCCCAATGATGAGGAAAGTAGTTGGGAAGAGGTAAAAAATTGGAAAAGTTGGGAAAAAGAAAAAAAGCAGCTTCAAAAAATTCCTAAATAGGGAAGCCTAGGCAAACAAGAAGAGAAGCATCCCGATGATTCTCAGATGCGGGGACTAGAAACGAGGCTTTGGGGAGCAAAAGCTTAAATAAGCTATTCCCCGAACGGATCAAAGGTTGGTGCATCTGCGGGAGGTGGTCTCGACTCGGGGGTGAGTTCTAGAGACGGGAGGGACTCTACGGTTGGGAGGATTGGTCAATTACCCAAGTGGTATGCTCACAATAATTATGTACAGTTGAAATTTAATTTTGATGTGACAGACTATAGTTACCTAGGTATATTTTGTTTTCTGAATTTTAGTAGTGTTCCATACATTTACAGAGTTAAGGAGGGGTTTAACCCTCTCAGTTTTGCATGGCTGTAGGAACTAGAAAAATGAGGAAAAATCATCCAGAAGCTCTAAACCAACCTTTGGTTTAAATTTGGAGATTTATAGTACCTCATAATTCAGGATTTTGTAACTTTAATCTGCTTCTGTTAACCATAGGATTAAAAACAAGTGGACACTAGAGATAATTGAATTGTGTGAGTAGTAAGGAAGTTATTAAATTTACTGAGTAAAGAATAGAACTGTAGAATTCCAAAATAGCAACACATGGCTATCTATAAGATGCATGCTACAGTAAGGACAGATTTGAAAGAGCATAGATTTTAATGCTTTATACCATTTCAGAAAATGAAGATATCTAGCTAACTGTGATTATCAAATCTGCAAACAATTGTAGTATGAGAAACATATACATATCTAATATGTGACTAACATTCCTTGTACAGGAATGTCCCAAGTAGAATAATTATTCTAGAGTAAGATGTGAATTTCTACATAATGCATGCAACTGTAAAAGCTATGAAAGATAACAGCTAAATTCTTCATCAGAATTTTATTATGTTTAGAAGTATAGTCTAAACAACACATAGACTGAAAGTGTTATGCTAAATAAATAAAAATTTGAAAATATATAATTGCAGAAAATGCCATAAGTAACTATTACAATGGAATCCAAGCTAAGAAGAATAAAGAAAGTTCACTGGTGAAGTCATAGAACCCAATTGTACTTTCAATGGGAAATTATCCTCTACTGAGAAATTTCAACTTGATAAATGTTGTCCTAATAAGACTTATAGTCAAATTTGCTATCACGTGAACAAGGAACATAAAGTAAGTTAAGATGATATACATATTACGAAGTTGTCCATATTAATAGATACGAGGAATAGAAATATCCTGTACAGAGATATATAAATATGTTTCAAACGTTGCTGCAAATTGTGGAAATAGGATGTTACAGTGCTATCATAATGTTCCAGAAATTGATATACAGGAAAGTTCAGCGTCTGGACGAAAAATTATTAATAGTCACAGTTATACAATTTTTTGAATAAAAATGTTAAACTGTCTGAACAAATTTTGTAGAACAATGTGATGAGAACTGGCTTCTTTCCGACCAGCATTCGGTGAGTACCGACCTGAAAACGCCAAGTGCGTTAAAATTAGTGCCGAATGAAACCACACCTTTCATAGTTCACAAGAAAGGAAGACAGCGTGCGGAAATACCTGTTAGAGAAACAACCAATGATAAGAATATGATTTGAGAAATTTCAAAGAAGAATTCTATTAGGAATGAAATGATAACTAAGAAATAAATAGTTACCTGGCGAGAGAGAACCTCACTCCTTCAACGACCTGCCATAGAAATAGAGGCATGACATAAATAAAACAAAACTTGAAGGGTAGGCGTTTTAACTGGGAATAAAGAAGCTACGGCTTCTGTGAACGAACAATTGAATTGAATGCTTACCTAGGCCGGGAAAAGGTTCGAAGAAGAATGCTCGAGAAGAGTAAAATCCGTCTATCGCCACACGAATGACCGCAGAGAAACCCTCGAAGGATGTAGAAGAGTGGGTAAACTTCTATCCAAAACAATAGAGTATTAGTTCCCAACTTCGTTCATAATAAGACATACGAGGCAGCATAAGAAATGTGGAATTAAAAAAAATCGACATACTCGAATAGAGAAACAAATCTCTACTAGAGGTTAGCCCAACTATCAAATATGAAACTCAACTGAAAACAAGACGATGGGAAAGAAATTATTTTAATCAAAACCTCAGCTCTCGCTTGAGTCACCGAGCGTATTTCTAAGAAAAGAAAAATCCATATCAAACTATAAACATGGAGCATGAGTTTCACAATTAAAAATAGAGCCGTGCCAGAATGTCATACCTGATCCATCATACGAAGAATGCATGGATACATTGAAGTCTGGGCGAAGCTACGCTCATTTCTCCAAGGTGCAGAGTTTCGCCACCAGGAGGCAAGTCGAGCGAATGAAAGGAGAAAGAACCGACTCAACAAATAACACAGAGAATTTATACAAATGTCCCAATCCAAGAATCAACAAAACCCTAATGATCAGGATGGATCTTCACCATCCACATGGAATTGTATCCACAGTGTAGCCACGGATCGAGTTGGGAATTGGCATTTAATACACAGTAAATCCAAACGTAAATGTCGATCTATGAGATCCACGCCACAGTACCATCGAGTTTATTATATGTCCGACATATTAAGAACGTATGCAGGGGTGGCATATCACAAAGAATATATAAACACATATAACCTCCAGCATGGACGTATGCGGAAATAATGACTAAAAATTCAACAAGGTGTCACGAATAGCGCGACGGGGAGAATTGCACCAGTTAACGTGGCCACACACTTAGTAACCATGTCAACGAGACACATTGAATGCAATGGAAAATTTCGTACGCTTACCTCCGTATTACTTAGCTTCAGAATTATATACGTAAAGCATAAACGATGAGATATTCATACTCACAATAAATTCTTATCCTTGACAGGAGGGTCCATATGATTAGACTGTGAAGGATTCGCAATTCCATCGTGAGGTGACAAGAAATGGGATTACATCAAGATGAAAAACCCATCCAATACCATAGTAATACATAAGAGAATGCTATTTGAATAGAAACATAGATTTAATAAGTCTACAATGGTATGCAAAAGATTTATGAGTAAATTGTCATCTGTAAGGACCATATAAATGTGGTAAAGCATAGGTATAAATTAACATATGCCTAGATAGACAAGCATGGGAGTAAAGGCAACCATACAATAGAGGTGGTAAAATATATAGGTAAAATTAATAGAGATGGTGAAGAGTAAGGGTATATACCACCAGTCACAACCATTAGTGGAAATAAGCAGTAAACTATACTCCCAAGAGTAATAGGAGGAATAGTAGCTCTACTCCATACCAGATCATATGTGACGAAATTCGAAAGTAGAGTTGAATAGTTGTGGCCAATAGAAGCCCTGAATTAAATGAGAAATAGAAAATATATATATATATATTAATGGGTAGAAGGAAGAGACGTTACAAAATGGTATCGGAGCCCAAGTTATATAAAACTGGGCTGTTGTCATTGTGCTCACTCTTGCTGTGTGTTCACTGTATAAATTATTTACTGTAAAAAAAAAAAAAAAAATTACTGATTTGTGTTGTGTAGTGTACAGTGGTGCTGGAATGGTAGAAGGTGAGGAAATTTATGTCGATCTACGTGATGAAGATAATACACCAGATCCCAACGCTCTGGTGATGGCTATGTTGCATATTTTGCAACGAGAAATGGATGAAATAAGAAGCCAAAATGACAGATTTTCATTAGCCAGTGAGGAGCAGGAAAATCTCATCAGAGAACTAATTTCGCGGAACAGCCAAGAAGGTGAGCATTCCGGAAAGAGGAAGACTGATGATTATGAGGATGATGATGCTGTTAGGCATCAATATAAACAGAAAAAGGAATTACAGGGGGAATTCCGAAAGATCAAACCTCCCTCCTATGATGTGGAGAAGGAGGAAGATGCTGAAGCCTGGTTGCTGAACATGATTAAGTATTTCCAGGTCTATGAATATGAAAGCAATCTGAAGGCCATATTAGCTGTTTACTAGCTACAAGGTAAGGCTACCTTGTGGTGGGAGGAGATGAAAATGGTTCATGCCATTGATGAAAAGACAGTTACCTGGGAGGACTTCCAGGTTAAGTTCAAAAACCGCTACTTAAATGAACGTTACTATGATGATAAAGCAAAGGAATTTCATGAGCTTAGACCGGGACAACTTAATATTGATGAGTTTGTCACTAAATTTACAAATATGTTGAGATATGTCCCTTACATTAGGGAAGAGAAGGCAAAGTTACAAAGGTTTATGAACTGTTTTCCTGCTGTATACAAAGAGAAGATCGAGTTTGATAACCCAAAAAATATGGACGAGGCAGTGAGGAAGGCTAGATTATGCTATCAACAGTTTCAGGGAAAGGTTGAGCATGGAAAAAGCTGGCTAAAAAAAGGTGAAATTAAAGGAAAGAAACAGAAGCCAGCTTACTTAAGGAATTTTGGTAGGGACCATGAGAGGAAAAAGTTTAGTAAACCAAAAGAAAGCCAAACAGCTCAGTCTCAAATTGGTTCCAAACAACTAGATGAAGGAAATGAAAAGGAAGGTACACTCAAAATGAGGGAACCTTTGAAATGCTGGGGATGTGGAGAACCCCATATTTTGAGGGACTGTCCCCACCGAAACATTCAGATGATTATGAGAGATCGACAAGCTACTACAGTAAATGACATAGCAAGAAATATACCCACTATCAGTGCAGCCTTGGAGAATCGACAAGCAGAACATCAAGCTACCATGGTTGAAATGGAGGGTAAGATTTCTGACCAATTTGTTACCATTTTGATTGATCCGGGTGCTTCTTTGAGTTACATTAGTCCAAAAATTGTAGAAAAATGCAAACTCAAAACTGAAAAATTTCAGTAGTCTTGGCTGGTCCAGTTAGCCACTGGAACCAAGAGGAAAGTAACTCATAAGTTACCTCAAACGGTAATCAAATTAAATGATTTTCAAACAGAGGTAAATTTAAACATTTTTCCATTAGGTTCATATGGCTTGCTGATAGGAATGGATTGGCTGGAAAAGAAGAAGGCCATGATGAACTGTTGGGATAAGACCTTGCATTGTGTAGATGAAGAAGAGAAACCTTTTATTCTCAAGGGAAAACCAAAGCCTATCTCTGTAAGACAAATATCAGCACTGCAATTAAAACAAACAGCTAGGAAAGGATACCAAGTCTATGCAGTACATGTAGAAGAGACAGAACAGAAAACTGAAGAAAATCTGCTGGATACTTTGCCAGTAGTAAGAGAGTTTAAGGAAATTTTTCCAGATGATATTCCTCATCTTCCTCCCAAAAGAGAGATTGACTTTTCAATCGATTTGGTGCCGAGAGCAACACCTGTTTCCCAAGCCCCTTATCGAATGAGTCCCCCCGAACTCATGGAACTGAAAATGCAATTACAGGAATTCTTGGATAAGGGCTATATCCGACCGAGTGTGTCTCCTTGGGGAGCACCGGTTCTATTTGTGAAAAATAAGGATGGAACCTTTAGGATGTGCATTGATTATCATCAACTGAATAAGTTGACCATTAAAAACAGATACCCCTTGCCCAGAATTGATGATATTTTTGACCAAGTGAGAGGGGCTTCAGTCTTTTCGAAGATTGATTTAAGGACTGGTTATCACCAACTCAGAATTAAAGAAGAAGAAATCATCAAAACAGCCTTTCGAACCAGGTATGGTCACTACGAATTTGTAGTCCTACCTTTTTGGTTTGAAAAATGCCCTACCACCTTTGTGTGCTTAAATGAACGATGTGTTAAATAAGTACTTGGACAAATTCATATACATGTTCATAGATGATATTGGATTTACTCCAAAAAGTGAGGAAACATAAACATCATTTGAAGATAGTATTGCAACTTGAAAGAAACTGGTTATGCCAGTGGGGTAAATGTGAATTCTACAAGGATAGATCCAATAATTGGGTCATGTGTTACGAATAAGGGTTGGATGTTGATCTGAAAGATAAAGGCTATTAAAGAATGGCCAACGGATATTTATTGAGATCATTCATAGGTTACGGTTATTATCAGCAGAGATTTGTGGAGAGATTTTAACACGCCTTACCTGTATACACTAGGAAGATTATTAAAATTTGGTGTTTGAAAAATGCCGAACGATTTTGAACAATTGGAAATTAAACTCTACTGACCCCTATTGAAAATTGCGAGGTCTTGATAAAAATTTGTTGTGTATATGAGATACTGTAGAGAGGGTTGGGAGGAGTCCCTTTACGGGGAAAATTCGGTTCTTCATATGAATCTGAAACTAAAGACACATGAACAAAACTATAGTGCCTATGATTTGGAGTTATTCTAACATTATTCATGCCTTGAAGATGTGATAAACATATCTCCTTGAAAAAAATTTACATTGATGGTAAAGTATATTAGTCTCAAATATTTCTTTTCCCAGTAAGTTCTGAATGCTAAGACAGACGGATGACTTTATCTTTATAAATTAATTTGAAATGTGGAAATAAAACATATCGAGGAGGAAAAGAAAATAAAATTGCTAATGCCTTGAGCGAAATACTTGTCCAAAAATATAAACAACATTGGAAGTAATTGCCCAATTTGACTTAGAAGATTTAGTGAAAAAGTGGAGACCCAGGATCCAAATTATGAAACATACATGGAAAACTACTAAAGAAGGAGATAGTGATTACACAGCCAAAGGTAGTCTGCACAAAAAGCAGTTATATATCCCAAATGTGGAGTCCTTAAGAAAGAGATTCTAGATGGAGATATGCAAAACAACTAGTATACGAAGGCATCCTGGGTATCAATGAATGTTATATTTGAAAAAGAAATTGATGCAGTGGGAATGAAAAGACATGTGGCAGAATATTTAGCTAGATACATGGAATTTCCAATTAGTTAAAGTTGAAAATCGGCATCCTGTTGCAGTCTTAAATCCCTTTGCCGATTGCGGAATAAAATGGGACACAATTTCTCTGATTTTCTCAGGGCTACCCAAACTAATACCAACATGATTCGGTGATGGTAGTAGTAGACACTTTAACAAAGGCTGCCTTTACTTATGGAAGTCTACTTTTGGGACAACGCTTGGGAATAGCGGATATTAATTTCTAAAGAGAGATAGTAAGGCTCCATGTGGGGTCTAAGGTAATTATTTCGAGACGAGAGATGTTAAGTTCACGGCCGGCCTTTGGAAAGGTCTATTTGGAGGTATGGGCACTAAGTTGAATTTTAGTACGCCTGTCACCCTCGGACGAAGCGGTCGAACGAGAGAGAACTAATCGATTTTGGAGGATATGTTGAAATGTATGATGGATAGGCCATCAAAGTGGGAAGATTAATTGCATTTAGATGAATTTGCCTATAATAACGGCTATCAATCCTCCATCGAAATGGTGCGAACGGGGCACTCTGTGAAAGGAAGTGTCGTACTCAAAGGCGGGACGAGCGAAGATAAGCTAATGTTGGGACCGAGATGCTTACGAGAGATGAGAAGGATTGTTAAGCAAATACAAAGACATCAAGACCACAAGATGCCGAAGAAACTATGCGGTAAGAGAGGTACATCGAAAATTTAAAGTGGGAGACCATGTGTATTTGCATATTCAACCCAAAAAGAGCACCACCCCATCTTGGAAGTTGTGAAAAAGCGGCTCCTAGATCACATGGTCCTTTTGAAGTATTAGAAAGGGTGGGACAGTGGCTTACAATATGGCCTTACCACCCCATGTTAGAGTTCATGATATGTTTCATGTTTCATTATTAAAAATATATGTTCGCAGTCTTCTCACATAATTGATTGGAATGTGGTATAGGTGCCGAACAAGGATTTCCTTCCATAACCGCTTCAAATATTGGAGCGGGAAGAAATTGAATTAGGAATCGGATAGTGAGAGTAAGGTGTAGGCCAGAGCACTTTACTCTTGAAGAAGTTACACAGGAAGAAGGCCGGGAAATGATGGAAGAATGTCCATTTTTGTTTGAAAAATGAACTCTATTAGTTAAATACCAACAACGAGGATTGTGTTTGCTTTCGGAAGGGGGAATATGACACCCTGGTTTATGTGTTTGAATTTCAAAAACCAGACATTTGAACTTTAATCCTAAGGGGAGTGGACCCCAAAGGACAAGTATTTTGTGGATGTAATTAATCATTTAATTTGAGAAAATGAATAAAATAGTCTTGTGAAGATTGACCAAAATGAGAATTGTAAGAATCCTTGCCTAAATCATGAGGATGGATAAAGGAAAATACTTTCCCACAATCTTTCAAAAATCCTTGAAAGAAATTATTTCTAATTTAGATTTTGAGGAAAAATCTAAATTTAATGATGAGAAAGTAGTTGGGAAGAGGTAAAAGGCTGGAAAAAGTTGAGAAAAAGAGAAACAACTTTAAAAGTCCTAAATAGGGAGGCTGAGCCAAGCCGAGAGAAAACATCACGATGTTACGAGGCCGAGGTAAGCAGGCTTTGGGAGAAAAAGCTTAAATAGAATGTGGACTCGTCGGAGGTTGGTGCAGTGGAGGTGGTCTCGGCTCGGGGGTGAGTTACGGAGACGAAGGGACTCTACGGTTGGGAGGGGCTGATCAATTACCCAAGTGGTATGCTCACGATGATATGTACGGTTGGTAATTTTTATGTGACGGTAGTTACCTATGTATATTTTGTTTCGGAATTTTGGTATGTTCCATACATTTACGAGTTAGAGGAGTTTAACCCTCTCGATTCTGTAAGGCTGTAGGAACTAGAAAAATGAGGAAAAATCATCTAGAAGCTCTAAACCAGCCTTTGGTTTAAATGCAGAATTTATAGTACCTCATAATTCGAGGATTTTGTAACTTTAATCTTCTTACGGTAACCATAGGAATAAGTGGACACTAGAGATAATTGAATTGTGTGAGTAGTAAGGAAATTATTAAATTTACTAAGTAAAGTATAGAGCGTAGACTTCCAAAATAGCAATACATGGCTATCTATAGGCCTGCATGCTACGATGGGAGCTGATTTGAAAAGAGCATAGATTTTAATGCTTTACAATTTCGAAGAAAATGAAGAGACCTAGCTTCTTATGATTATCAAGTGCGCAAACAATTGTAGTATGAGAACCATATACATATCTAATGTGTGACTAACATTTCTTGTACGGGGAATGACCCAGGTAGAATATTCTAGAATAAGATGTGAATTCTACATAATGCATGCAAGCTTGTAAATGTTGTGAAAGATAACGATTAAATTCTTCATCATAATGTTATGATGTTTAGAAGTATAGTCTAAACAACACATATCCTAAAGCTACATCATGCTAAATAAATAAGTATTTGAAAATATATAATTGCAGAAAATGGCATAAGTAACTACTCTGATGAATCAGAAAGCTAAGAAGAATAAAGGCGAATTCAACTTGTTGGAAAGTCATAGAAACCACTTGTACTTTCGATGGGAAATTCTCTCTTAAGAGATTCAACTTGATAAATGTTGTCCTAATAAGACTTATAGTCAAATAGAGACGAGGAATAGACATATCTTGTACAGAGATATATAAATATGTTCAAACATTGCGGCCAATTGTGGAAATAGGACGTTACGGTGCTATCATAATATTCCATAAATTGATATACGGGAAAAGTTCATCGTCTGAATGAAAAATTATTAATAGTCACGGTATACAATTTTTTTTTTTTTTTTCAATAAAAATGTTAAAAGTTGTACGAACAATTTTGAGAACGATGTGATGAGCGCTTCTTTCACGGCCGACGTCGTTGATGCCAGGCACGAAAACGCAACCCGAGCATTAAAATTAGTGCGAATAAAACCACGCCTTTCATAGTTCACGAGGAAGACATCGTTCGGAAATACCTATAAGAGAAACAGCAACAATAAGAATACGAGTAGAAATTTCAGAAAATTCTTAGGAATGAAATGATAACTAAGAAATAAATAGTTACTGGATAGGGAAGGGCCTCATTCAGCTAACGACCTACCATAGAAATAGAGGCATGACATAGTGGGCATCTTATTTGGGAATAAAGAAGCCACGGCTGCGGCGAAATACGAACAATTGAATTGGATACTTGCTAAGTAGGAAAGTTTGAAGAAGAATGCCGAGAAGAGTAAAATTCGTATATAAACACAATTACCTTAGAAACCCTCGGGGACGTAGAGGAGGGTAAACTTCTATCCAAAACGATAGAGTATTAGTTAGATCTTTGTTCATAATAGGACATACGAGGGGGCATAAGAAATGTGGAATTACAAAAATTGACATACTTGAATAGAGAAACAAATCTCTACCGAGGAGGTTAGCCCAACATCCGTGTGAAACTCCAGCGAAACCAGACGATGGGAAAGAAGTGTGCAATGCGAAGCCTCGGCTAAACAAGGTCACCGGCGTATTTCTAAGGAAAAGAAAAATCCTGTAAGCATTTGTAAACACGAGAGCATGAGTTTCACAATTAAAAATAGAGTCGTCTTTGAATTTCATACCTGAGCCATCATACAAAGAATGCATGGATACGTTGAAGTACGGCGAAGCTACGCTTAGGTTCTCAGAGTGCCGATTTTCGCTCTTAGGGAGGCAAGTCGAGTGAATGAAATGAGAAAGAGCAGGCTCAACAAATAACCTGAAGGTATACAAATGTCCCAATCCGAGAATCAACGAAAACCTAACGATCGAGATGGATTTTCACCGTCCACATGGCGTTGTCCACGGTGTAGCCAGCGATCGGGTAGAGAATTGGCATTTAATACACGATAAATCCAAACGTAAATGTCGATCTATGGGATCACATACATAGTACCATTGAGTTTATTATATGTCCGAGCGTATTAAGAACGTATGCAGGCGTGGCATATACGAAATATATAAACACATATAACCTCCGGCCATGGACGTATGCGAACTAATGGGCCAGAAAATTCAACAGAGTGTCACGAATATGTTGATGGGGAGAAATGGACAGTTAACTGTAATACACACTTAGTAACCATGTCAATGAGAGACATTGAATGCAATGGAAAATTTCGTACGCTTGCCTCCATATTACTTAGCTTCGGAATTATATACGTAAAGCATAAACGATGAGATATTCATGCCAATAAATTCTTATCCTTGACGGGAGGTCATATGATTAGGCCAGGCGTGAAGGATTCGCGATTCCATCATGAGGTGACAAGAGAAGTAAGGATTACATCAAGACAAAAAACCCTCGAATACCATAGTAATACATAAGAAATTCTATTTGAATAGAAACATAGAGTTAATAAGTCTACAATGGTGTGCAAAATATTTATGAAGTAGATTTTCATGTGTAAGGACCATATAAATGTGGTAGAGTATAGGTATAAATTACAATGTACAGATAGACAAACATGGGGGTAAATGAAACCATCACAGTAGAGGTGGTAAAATATATAGGTAAAATTAATAGAGATGGTGGAAGTAAGGGTATATACCATCGGTCACAACCATTAGTGGAAATAAGTAGCCAAGCTATACTCCCAAAGGTAATAGGAGGAATAGTGAAAGCTCTACTCCATACCGGATCATATGTGATGAAATTCGAAAGTAGAGTTGAATGTCTGTGGCCAATAGAAACTTTGAATTAAATGATAAAAAAAATATATATGGGTAAAAGGAAGAGACGTTACCCTTTGGTTTATGTCTTCTCCCTTGGTTTTACTATTAATCGCCCAGGTTTTTAATGTTATCCATTCTTTCTAATATTAATCTATTGGGTTTATAATATTAATCTTGTCATTTTAGTATATTAATCCATTCATTTTATTAAACTCTCGGGGTTTAATATTATTCCCTCGATTTTATAATCCCACTTAAGGTTTATAATATTAAATTTCAAAGTTTTATAATATTAATCCCTTGGATTTTTAATATTAATCTCTTTGTTTTATAATATTAATCCCTTGGGCCCTGGTTAAAGTGGTTGATGAAGAGTTGACATGACCCCCAACTCGATGGCGGTGCTCACCACATGGCACGAATGTCAATAAATGAAGTCGCAGGCAGTATTTTCTTACGCCACACCTTCGCCCCATACTGTCTCACCTTGCTTGAGTTCAATAATAAAACTCCCAAGGACATGGCCTCCCAGTGTTCCTCCCTTGGACATTTTTCTCAGCTCTCCCCTCACTTCCTCCTCTCATTGTTCTCTGCATTGTCTAGCTTCTTCCATCTAAGCAACAGACCACGACAAAGGTAGGTGGAATTTCCCGAGAAAAAGGTAGGGGTGGTGGATGTCCCTTCACACCTTGGACGTGCCTCTATAGCTACCTTTTTTTTACCTGTATTCATGATAAAATTATAAGTTTGGTGGTTTCTCTAGAGGAGGAATAAACCACATAGATCATCAAACACTATGGGTCCTCAGTAAATTCATTATTGTCTAAAACAAGAGAATAATAAACCCAATGGATTAATATTATGAAATGAAGGGATTAATAAACCTAAGAAATATTTTTCTAGAAGAATATCTACATTATATTAATCCCGAGACCCATAGTGGCGAATGATGTTGGTGGTTTCTCTGGAGAATAAAAATCACATAGATCATTTGACACTATGGATCCTTCATAACTTGGAGAGACAACAAGGAGAAATTATTGGAGGATTGTCCACCCTCCTTAACTCTGAAACCGCCAAAAGTCCCCGAGTTTCTCTCTAGAAATTCAAATTTCGAGAGGCATCCAAGCAACTCAAGGATTTCACTCGATCTTTGTTCTTTGCGGGAGTCAGAGGACTCAATCACTATTTTCTAGGGAGTTGTTTGTAGCTTCCACAGCAGAATAAATAGAACGAGCTAGAGCTAGGAAGAGAGTCAATTCCGATCCAATTCTAGTTGGAAATTTGTTGCAAGCTATTGAGATTTTTATTAGTTACTTAGTGATCAAAATTTTAGAGATCTATGAGGCTATTATTTTTTGGGGAAATGAGCGAGAATGATTTCATTTTACTGATTTAAGTTTCTTAGAGCTAGGCTCATGGAGTTGAGCCAGAGACCATGTGCCTCGGCTTCTCTTTTGTTATTATATTCTTTCTAACTGCCTTATTCAGCTAGTTTTGTTTTTGTCATTGAATTAGTTATTGCTTCTAATAGTTTCATTAACTGGTCTTTGCATTCATTTTGTTGTTGTAGTTTTTCATTTTCTTACGAGTAATAGAATGAGGAAAACAAAAAATGCAATGGATGAGACCCCCTTCTCATCTCTGTCAATAAAGCTCGAGAGGGTAAACCTTCCCATGAACCCAGCTAATTTGCGATGGAGTGTTGTAAGATTAAGTAGAGTTTCATTACCATTTTTCCAATCTTCCTTTGCATTGTACTCATGCATTTATGCATTTCTCTTACTTTGTAGTTAGCGATTTGTTTGCGGGAATAGGCATTAAAATCCCCGAGGATATTATTTAGTCGTTCCCATTTCTTTTCCGGTCCTAATCCATCTTTGAGTTGTCACCTACGAACCTTGCTTTTACGCCTCCATTAACTCTTTGTTTTCCGCTTATTTTAATTGTTGCACCCAGCCTTTATTCCCAAAAACACTAAACCTTTCATCCACACATTCCTTTATTATTATCATTACCATTTTCCTTACTCATTTAATGCAAAAAATTCTTGAAAACCATGAAAAGTAGACCTCTCCCTTTGCTCCTCAAATCTCTTGCCATGCCATCGCAATCGCCAGAATTGATTTCCTTTTTAGTTTTAACACTTACGCTCACTTTGTTTGATTGCGATATTGTGATCATCATAAAATCGTCGGTCCCACTACCACGTCACCCATCGCAAATTGTACTTTGCAATATTTACCCTTTTCTTTTAACACCTACCACTTTGAGTCGCCGGTGTGATAATAACGAACGTGCGCCATGACGGTCACGTACGTCACTCGTTGCATTTCACACTTCGCACCTTTTAGTTGGTTTCGGGTAATACTTACCACTCTTTCTTCGATTGCAGTATAACACTTTGCACATCACTTTCACCATATACTTAAAATTTCACGTTGCAACTTTTACGAGCAAATCGCTCATCCCAAATTTTCCCTTTTCTTTAAAGTGTTTATTTATCTCTGGGTTGTGATAATAGCGATCACGCTCCACCATCGATCCCACCTCTATGTCATAAGTAGCATCGCACATTGTAAATAACACTTTTTTCATGTTAACCTTTACTTTTCGATATTGTTAGATTGAAAAATCGCATGTCGCATATCGAGAAATTTTGCCTCCATACGCACCTCTATAATCACACTTTTCAATTCATTGTTCCACTCCAAAGCCATTTACGTGCTATGATATAATTTCCACTTCTAAGCCTTGCTTCATCGTTAAGCCCTCCATTAGCAACTTTAGCCTTTTTCCTCCAAGTTGTGAATCAACAATTTTTCAATCGAGAATTAATTCATGGATAGCTTAGGCATTTTGCATGGATAGAAAGCATAATTGAATGGTATAAGATAATTAGGGTGCGTTTAGAAAATTGGCCAAGTTATGTGTGGTTTAGAATTAGTTTCATTTACGTCATTTCTTTTCGGTAAGATAAACTAGTTTCTTCTTGTCATTTCTTTTCAACAATTTAATTTATTCTCTTTTTGTCATTTCCTTTTTGCAATATATTCGAATCTCATTGAAGTTTGATAGACTTCATTAAGAACCCTAGAACTATCTCCCTTTCGTAGAGTGGAAGGGGATGACATGAATATAATTCATCTCTTGTGTATATAGCACTACCACCCCCAAGTTTGTATGAACCCTAGGTAGATAAAGTAAAGTAGGGCGACCCCTAGGAGTTGCGGCAATCTTGGTGCGATACCGAATATGAATGACTGCATTCCAATTTATATTTATTCAACATGTCGCATTGTGATATTACAAAATCGAGGCTTATCTTAGGTTTATAATGTATTAGAGTTTTTAAATATTGAGTTTATAATATTAAAGACTTAACATTGGGTTTATAATATTAGGGTTTAATATTAGATTTATACCTATTAATTTTAGGTTTTTTATTATATTAAATTATTTATAGAATTATGAGGGTTTTACATTATGGTTTGATCTTGTATTAAAAATCTATGCAATGTCGCATTGTGACAAAATTCTCTCAATACAACAATCGACCTAACAATAATTGTCACAATGTTACAATATATTGCAATTTATTGAACATTTCATTATTAGATTAAAAAAATGAGGTTTAATGTTAGGTTTTTATTATTGGGGACTTTAAACATTGGGTTTATAATATAAAGGTTTAATATTAGGTCTATGATTTACAATATTAGTGTTTATAATAATAAGGTTTATCTTTTATTAATCGGTTTGACAATCATTGTCGCAATGTTCCTAATCTCTTACACTTCAAGTAATCATGGGGTTGATATTCCTAGAGTTTAATATTAATCCTAGAGCTTATAATACTAATCATACATTTTATTAATCCAATCCATTATTATTATTATTGTTATTATTATTATTTATAAATTGGGCTAAACTATGTTAAAATAACTAAAAACTTTACGGAAGGCTATGGCGGACGGAAAGAAGTATAGCCAATCCTACCTTGGTAGTTTGAAAATAAACCAAATTTGGGGTTGGCTTGTGGGAGGAAAGCAACTTACTGAGAAGAGAGTCAAAGTCTTGTTTTACCAAATATTCGGTGACACGTATGAAAAAAAATAGTTTCGAAGTATGTCTTAAGTTAACAAAAATCACGGATGAACCTTGCTACCCAGTAGTCATGGGGTTCCTTCATCTTCCTCTGTAGTGTAGTACTCCTCCTCAATTAGGCATCCAAATTCACTTACAATGGCTTCCTCTTGAGTTACGGGTTCATGAGAGTCTTAGAAGGCTGCGTGGACGATGTGAACGACAAGATAGTCGAAATCATAAACTCTAGTCCAAATGCCTTTCGAATCCATGATCCAAAAATGTTGTCTCCTTCTCTTTTGGCTCTTGAATTGGAAAAAGGTCCGGTTTTACGGGGTGTGGGCAGCTCATATTACGTAATAGTGAATTTTTTGGGGCCTCTTCTACGGGTTGAGCTTCTCCAGAAAAAAAATCTCCCCACGGTGTTGTGAGGATTTGAGTAACCTACATTTTGCGGCTTCATGATGAGGAGCCTTCGTTGGATTCTAGGCATTAGTCTTGGCCACGGTGGTGGCCCCGAGCATGCCTTTGTAGTTTCCCTAATGGGCTTTTGACATTGGCACGGGGCCGTGGAGAGGCTATCGAGCATGGCATGGGGAGGCGATCGTAGAGACCGAGGGTTGAGAGTAGGGGGCGCGTAGTAAAGGGACGCACGGGGTGCCCAACGGGGGCATGAAGGAGGGCTACCTGGCATGGGATGCGAAGAAAGGGGAAAACAACATGGAGGAGCACAACGAGAGGGCGCACAACGGGGGGACTCTCATAGAAGGGTGGTGGACAATAAAGGGAGTGCGTAGCCGGGGGAACGATGATAGTGGTAGCTCGTAGGTAAGAGGCTAAGTTAGCGAGGGTGATGGCGAGAGGAGGAGAAATGAGTAGCACGAAAGCTTGCAAGATCGCATGGAGCGACGGTAAATGATAGATTGAGGAGCCTACGCTTGTGCCTTTTGAGGGCATGTGACACGATCGCGAGAGCGTTGAGGGATAATCAAGTGTGCTTGCCTATGATGTGTAGTGTGGCGGGGGCGGGTTTGGCACAATGCGATAAAATTTATTAACGATTTGAGGTTCCATATCATGTTAGAGCAGATGTTCTTTGGGCGGCATTAGAATTAAGCATGGGGGATTGTCCTCACTCGATGCTGGGGTTTCACCCACATCCGAAGTCAATCTATGCATCATTAATCTCTTGAGTTTATAATATTCATAATCCCATTGGTTTATATTATTAATCTAAAGGGTTTATAGATTAATAATTTGGGTTTAATATTATTCTTTGTTTTTTATGAATCCTTGGGTTTATAATATTAATTTCTTGGACTTCTTAAGTCCTTGGATTTAATAATATCCGCTCGGGTTTATAATCCCTTCGGTTTAAAATCCTTTAGGTTTATTAATTTATTTGTTTTCGTAATATTATTCTCTTGGATTTATAAAATTAATCTGATAGTTTATAATGATAATCTCTTTATCTTATAATGTTAACTCATTAGATTTATAATATCAATCTCCGGGTTTATAATCCCTTTCGTTTAAAATATTAAGCACTTTGGGTTCTTAAACCATTTTATTTAATATTAATACCTTTGTTTTATAATATGTCTAATTGCATTTATAATCCCTTAGGTTCATAATCCATCGATTTATAATATTAATCCATTGGTTTTACAATATTAATCCCTTAGGTTTATTATTTTTTTGGGTTTATTATTCGTTTTTTTATTATAATGTTAATCCTTTAGGTTTATTAATCCATTGATTTCATAATATTAATAGTTGGGTTTTATTAATCATTCGATTTATAATATTAATAACTTGGGTTTATAATCCCTTATTTTTATAATATTTATTTTCTTGGGCTTATTAATTCCTTGGGTTTATAAAAAATTTATCCTTGGGTTTATAATATCTTAGATTTATAATATAAATTCCTTGGCTTTATTAATCCCTCGGTTTAAATATTAATCCATTGGGTTTTTTAACCCCTTACATTTATTAATCCATTTGGTTATAATATTAATCCAACATGAATCATTGGTTTTATAATATTATTAGTTGAGTTTATTAATCCCTTAAGTTTATAATATTCATCTATTGGATTTATAATATTAATAAATTTAGTTTATAACATTAATCCATTGGATATCTTAATCCCCTTGGTTGATAATATTAATCCCTTAAATTTATAATATTAATAATCTCTTGGATTTATTAATCCCTTGAGTTTATTGTGTTATTGATAATATCAATATTATTATCATATTACTATAATATAATAATAATAATAATAATAATAATAATAATAATTATCATGCTTATAACAATATTTTATATTATAATAGATATTATTTTTTTTAATATTAATATTATAGTGTGATATGCAATTGTAAACTGATCCGGTCACGGGGTGTGCACCAAGACACTGCGATTTGCCGGTCACCCGATTTGAAACTCTCACGGATGGGATAGGAGGAGAAAAAAATGAGAAAATTAAAGGTAAATCTAAATGAGAAAAAAAAATATATATATTAATATTATAATTATATATAAATTTTTTTAATATCAATATTAATATTAATTTTAAAAATACATTTATTAAATTACATTTTTTTTTTGGGATGATTTATGTGATTGAACCACATTTACCAATAAAATTAGGCTAATTTTATTATTATATAAACATATAAATATTACAAACAAGAACTTTATAACTAGCTTAATATATTTTTCTAATTCTACTTTTGTCAATAATAATATATTTATTAATTCTAGCACCATCAATAACGATATCTTTTTGTTTCAGTCAGATAGCATAATTATTGTGAGATTAGTTCTAATTATATATATATATTAAAAAATAGGATTGATTCAATTAATTTTATATTATAAGTTAGTTAACCTGAAATGAATATAATAACTATATACATTATCTTAAATATTTATTAAACTATTTTTAATATGAATATCCAAACATTAAAAAGCGTTTAATTTATCTTAATAAAAACAATCTCTAGGGACGCATAATTAAGGAAAACTTAATAACATAGAGGTGGAGAGGATCATCGAATTGACTTCGGGAGATGTAAGATGATGAAAACCTAATAATATAGATCAGAAAAACACTGAAATAATGAAATTAATTTATAACATAGCAATGAACTATATGAAAAAATAAATTAGCAAAGGGGAAAGAATAATAGGTGAAATTAATATATTTAAAATATATATTACTAGAGATGTTCGAGAAGCAGCTCACAAATACGAAGGACATTAATTTATTTGGAGCAAAAAATGGTGAAAAAAAGTAGCCATGATTTAAAAGGACAATAAATTTTTAAGTAGTGCCTTTATTATTTATTATAAGAAATCCAATAATATAAAGATTAGAGTAGAAATTAATTTTGACAAATTAATCGGTTACTCCTCTAATATTTATAATAATATAGGTTGGTTGTGTAATGAATTAATTTTAGGTTAAATTCATTTTATTGGAAAAAACAAATTGAAACGAGAGAATTAATTTATCATAAAAGTGTAGATTTGGATAAATGTAAAATTTCTTTATTTCAATTGATTCAAATCATTTTAGACACGTTTTTTTCCAAATAATATATTGTTTTAAATTATTGGGATGTTTTGGCATGTTTATGTATTGCCATTATGAGAATTTATTTTGAAGATTGGTCTGATTCATGGGTTTCGATTTACTCTCAATTTATTATGTTGAAAGTTTTCAAAATAAATATATACATCATTGCAGAATAGTTACAATTTTAATAAAATTTTTAAATTAAAATCTTGATGATAGCTAAGTTATAATTCAATGAGAAATTGTACTTAATAGAATAAAAAACGATTTTCTAATCATAATTCCCCTTACGTATAGAGGTATTACCTTAAAAGTTTTAGGTTAAACGCCTTAAATGTACAGTATTACCTTAAAAGTTTTTAGGTTAAAGGATAATACATAAATGTGTATGGTGAATTTTGAGTACTCAGCTTAAATAATAAAATATATTAATTCTTAAATGGTGATAAAATTTATAATATAATATATTTTGATTATTTGTATATAAAAACTATGGAAAATAAATTTAAAATATATATAATTATTATTTAAATATATTCATTCTTAAATGAAATTGCTAGAATTTATAATATAATATATTTTGAATATTTATATATAAAAACCATGGAAAATAAATTTAAAATGTTATATATATATAGGAGGAATTCATATGCATAATATTTAAGAGGCATTCAAATTTAGAGAAAGTCATTTTTAAACATTATATCAACATGTTTGCTTGAATGTGAGATAATTTTTTCCCAAAATATTTCTTTGTGTTATTCAAAGAAGCTGTATAATTAGAATGAACATGTTGGGTATATGTAATTGAAAATTTCTCTTGTAAAGGTGGAAGAAGAAGCTAGGACTGTTAAATTTTTTTAATGAAGATATCTAAAATTATAGTTTGTGTTTTGTTGTATTTCTTAATGAGTTCATTTATTTCACTAATAATATAGTGTATTATTTAATAAATTATTAAAATATAAATTTAAAACCAAAAATGTTAGTAATTCAATATAATATTTTAAAAATAGAAAGAAATAAAACACATGTTTTTAGTTATTTTTTTGACATGTAAATAATAGACTAATTGTCCAAATACAGAATTTGAGCATTAGTACGAGGAAACATACAATATATAAATATGGAACATTCATGTATTATATAAGGTTAAATACTATACATTTATAATTTCAAATTGTGTGGTGTCAGAAGGGTCTTAATTTTTCTTTTATGTTTTATATGTGTTAGAAAATGTTCATACTTCAATCATGGAAAAATTTTGGGATTAAATTTTACCCATGGACTACTTTTATATTTTTTTCCAAAAAAAATATTCATCAAATTCTATTTTTACAAAGATTATTCACCTCCAAATTCTATCAAATAAAATTATTTACTCTAATAATCACTAATTTTTTCTAAAATATGTTTAAAATCCTTAGAAATTTGAATATCTTTATAAAATTGTCATCGATAATTTTATGGATTCCATTTTAATAATTAGTAATTCTCACAAAGGTTTTTACACTTTAAGATAAGTATGGATCCTTAAACTTTCTCCATTGCTTAAATCAACAATCAATTTAACTAATCACAGAAAATGAGATCCAAATTAACTAGATAAAATATCCATTGAATGAGTATGATTTTGTTTTTGGGGTTATTTCTAAGGTGCACCAATTATTACAAATATTATTATATGAGATTAAAGAAGCTCCTTGAATAATTATTTAGGTAATAATTTGATTTAATACCATATTTCGAGGTAAGAGAGCCATATTGGAGAGAAAATTTTGTGATATTACCTATAGAAATTAATGATTAATATGATGAAATTACTTTAAGTGTGGTGATATTTTTGTAATTATATCTCTGAGAGACGTTTTATTTAATATTATGTTTAAGGTGGAGAGTAGTATTCAAGAAATTTTTTCTGAATGACCTATAGATATTAATAATTAAAATGTGTTGAATTTACTCTAAGCATGGTAAATGTGTTCAGGTAGCCTAGGGTTAGTGTTAATGTTCCCTTTGTAGAGGGCTTGAGGAGATACAACATAACTCCTTGGTTAATTGTAGCATTTATGTGCAAATGACCCATGTGAAAATGTAATATGTTTCGGCCATTAATCCTTTGGTGAATATTCTCATGACCACAAAACTTTCATTTTGAATGATCTCTAAGTTATTTAATTTTTTTAATGATGATTTCATGTAAATAATTCATTGCATTAATTTAAGAAATAATAAAATGAGAAATATAAAATGTAAAAAACAATAATGAGGCTTGCGGGGTCAATGCTAATGGTATATAATGGATATAATCATTAATTAATTATATGTACAATGGATATCAATATTCATTTTAGCATTTTTATAATATACTAAATTTTTTGTTACATTCACATGTTCTTAGTTCTGAAATTGTACTATAACTTGCATTTATGTAATGGCAAAGAATTCCCTTGATTTATTTGATATTGATAAATACCTCAAGATATCCTTTTGTTGAAACCAACACCCCACTTCCACTTCCCTCAAAAAATTAATACCTATTAGTTTTCCCCTTTTGCCTAGAATATATTGACTTTATTTTTTCTAATTTTAAACCCCATTCATGAATGAACATGATAATATATTGGTTGAAAAGATGAATCACTCATGACTACATTTCTCTTAGTAAATGACGCAGCAGAAGCTGTACAAAAAACGCTTCAATGTGCTGAAACAGCAATGTAATACCAACAAACAAATTTTTATAATATTGAAATTGAAGCTCTCCTTATAATTTAAAAAAACGCAGGCCCTTTCTTAACCAATATAATCCTTTGAACAAAAAAATAACATCGTTAAACGCTTTTTAAAACAGTTTTGAGCATATATATATTGCAACAAGTCTAATTCAAAAAATGTCACCAACCATTGACAGATTAATCAAATCCGAATGCGATATGTCAATTGTTGTTTGAAAGCGACATCGCTCTGAGTATACACCAATATATATATCGGCGGTTCCGATTTACTATTGGTATTCATTACAGGTTTCGACCTCTTAACAACTCCGATCTGATATTATCGGAAGACACAAGTCGCTATAATTTTTTTAATGCCAAACCTATTGACAAATACCACAGCGCCGATGCGATATGATTCAGTTTAATTCTCTATCGCAACTACCACTGTGTTATCATATAAGTCATTTGAAATTGCTACGATGCGAGATCGAGATTGATGCAAATTCAACCCAGTCTATAAAACTTCACGTCGCTATGATGCTACAATGTCACGGAAGGCAATAACAATTCTCGCTCCGATGCGATATGTATTTGAAATTGAAATTTTCATCGTAATAATTAATAATGCCTCATCGTGTGATTTGTAAGAAGTTGTGCGGACCGCCAAATTCAAAACCCAATTTGTATTAACCAACTCTGTAAAATTGTTTGACACCCAGTTTCTACAACTGCTTGTTCGATTCGCAATTCAACTATTCAGATTCGCTTTAATGAAGGGAAGTTTTACAGTTCTAGCAAAATGCGCAGATTGCTACCATTCAAAAATTACCAAAGAAAGGCAAACGCATCATCACACAGACTCAGCTGATATATTCATATAAACATTAGATTTATCCATTAAATAGAACAAAATGGAAGTTCGTCAATTGCCAGTTACACAGAAAATCACTATTGTTGCGCACACCAAAATACAATTCAACCCCCTATGAGCTTTTCGCTCCATTCCAAACCTTTTACTAACTCTTTCACTCCTCGCATTTTTTCTCACATTACTTCTAATAATATCGAATAGAATGTTCTAATTTCCCTAAGAGCCTAACAACAAAATCTCCTCGCTTATTACGATTTTCTCTAACTAATAGATAATGTAATCTTCTATTTTTTTAAAGTCTAACCGAATCCTATCTAATAGCTCTCGTACACACTTTGTTTAACAAAGTCTTATCATAAGACAGTCACACTTATTACAATAATAACAAACTATTTGAGAATCGACCTCCTCAATAAACTAAAATTGACCAAACGAGTAAATGAAATTCACTCTGTTAAGCCACAACATGTGGCTTGATTTTCACCGGCTGCGGCTTATTCCCATGCTCTTTGCATCGAGACTCGAGAAGAAAGAATTTGACCTTGATTTTACGGGTTTATTCCATATCTGCGTAATTCGGTACATTGTCAAGCAATGGAGTCTTCCATTAGTTTGCTCTTTCCACTTGACCGGATATTGGAAATATGCCTACCTCGAGTTTTCTTGAACATTATTTGATGCAAAGATAGCTTCCACTTCCTTCTTGGATACTTTTGGTCTGTTCCTCCCAATGTATGGTTTGAATTTCATCGTGTAATTTCATTACGCAATTCGGTTACCGCCTCCCCGAATAGATATAGAGTACGCAACATTAAAAATGGGGGATATTCCAATTCCTTCGTGACTCAATCTCGTATGCATTAGTGAAAAGGGCCCATATACTTCAGTTTTACAGTCCTATCTTCTTAGTTTGAGTTTGTTATAAGTCTTTTTCTGGCCAGGGAAGCTCTTATCTTCCTCAAATATGCCATGACTAAATCTCACTTGACTCTTTTTCTCTTCTTTTGAGATCACTCTTTAGCATATCTTACTGCTGCTCTCTGCCAGTTACCTTTAACTTCTTCGTAACCTGCATTTGTTCGACAAAATCTTGGCCTTACCTTACGGCTTCTTGTTTTCCCAAGTCTCTGACTCATATACTCCTCTCGGATGCATTCTAAGACAATCTGAAATGGGCTCATTCCGGGTGCTTTGGTTTTGGTGTATCATTGTAAGTGAATTCGACTTGAGCTAATTCCAATCCCTTTATTTGAGATTCGATGTACAAACTTCTTAATATATTCCCAAACATACATTCACTACTTCGGTTGTCCATACGTAAAGATGGTATGCGGAAATGGCCAACTTTAGTCCCATAGTTTTCTTCCAAAGTGTCATCGAGAAATGCCCTACGAATTTATTATCTTGATATGATACAATACTTACAGTGTGTGCAATATAAAATCCTAAGAAAATAAATTTTCTATATGTGTTGCATCATTAGTCTTCTTGCTGTGATAAAATGGGTCATTTTCGAAAATCTTGTCTACTACGATATAAATAAAATCATTTTCTCTGCGAGTTTTTGGTAAACCGAACAAATTCCATACTCACTACATCCACATGGTCAATCTTGTGCAGGAAATGGCTGATATAGACATGTTGAATCCTTCCTTTGGCATATTAGTATTTTGCATTCTCAACAAAATTTTGTATCAATTTGCATTTTAGGCCAATAATAAAAAGCATTCACCCAAAACGAAGGTTTATCTTGTCCAAAATGACAGCCCGGATAATACTCCCTTTATGCTTCTCCTTAATTATGTTCTACATCATGGAACATCTAGGAATACAAAGTTATTTAACTTTTAAATAACAGAGCCTCCTTAAATAAGGTAGTCCATCCGTGAATTTTATTCACTGATTCATAGGATTAGAGCCCATTGTATAAGTGTCTTTAAAATCTTCATCATCTTTGTAAATTTCTATCATTTCATCAAAACCTACAACACCCACTTTAAATTATTGCAAAATAAAACTTACCACCTTTCGATGCACTCCTTACTTTATTAGACTTACCACTTTTATGCTTTATTACAAAAGTGAAACTTTTGAAAGTACACCCATTGCTTGTCTTTTGATTTAACTTTGGTTGATTATTAATAAGCGCAAAGCATGATTGTGCGAATATATGATGAATTCCTTTGAAAGCGACAAGTAATGCCTCCACTTTTCCAATGCACCTTTTAAAAGCGTAAAATTCTTTGTCATAGGAAGAATATTTATTTTCACATCATTTAATTTCTCCTTTGAAATATGCTATCGGCCTTTGCTCTTGTGTACTTTTCGTGCTTCTCCATTTGCATCGGTTTCCACTTGAAAGACTTTCTCGAAATTTAATGATGCTAGAATAGGCTTTTGTTATCTTCTTTTTCAACGGCTTAAAATTCCTATCGGTACTTCTATCATCGAAATGGTGATTGATCTCCCTAATTGTCTCAGGGATTGGTGCTAAACTTAAGCTAACCCCTTTATAAATTTTCGGTAGAAACTAGCAAGTCCATGAAACTTCTTACCTTGAATACACTCCTAGGAGTAGGCCGGTTTTGATTACTTGTATAACTCTCCAAATCCATTTTCAAACCTTCTTTGGAAATCAAAAATCCCAAGTATACCAATGCTCCTCTTTCATGAAACTACATTTCTTCAAATTAACTAGTAGTTTCTCTTCTGCTGAGAGTTTTCAAGACTAACATCGGGTGTTCCAAATGTCCTCTTTACTTTTGCTAAGAAACAAAAATATCATCGAAATTAAACAAAAAAAGAATTGCACAGCCATGTTCTTTCAAGACCTCGTTCATTAATCTCGTGAATGTGTTGGGTGCATTAGTGAGCCCAAAAGACATCATTAATAACATAAACAGACCTTCATTGGTTTGAAAAGATGTTTTCTATTCATCGCCTTCCCAGAATTACGATCGATGATACCGCTTTTCATATCTATCTTAGTAAAGTACACTGGATCCCTTCAAGGTCCATTAAATCATCCATTACGGGCAAAGGAAATGTACACGACTTTTATCTTGTTAACCGCTCTGGGAATCGGTGCACATGCGCCATTCTCCTCCCTTCTTTGGACTAAGTACCATTGGCACAACACACATGCTCAAAATTTCTCGAATCGGCCCTTGTTCATCGGCCTCACACTTGCCTTGCAATCTCTTGCTTTTTCCTGAGGAGTTAGTCTATACGTAGCTTTGTGGGTAGACTCGCTCACAGTGACTAGTGATAGGGTGACTCACACTTCTCATCGGTGGTAATTCATTTGGTAATTCATCCCTGACTGATATCCATGTAATTATTGCTGCAGTTTGGATTTCTTCGAGGCAAATCATTTAAATTTGTGGAGAGTTAAAAGATTACCTTCCCATGATAACGTCACAACTCACTGCAACGCTTTATCCGACCTCCTGTGGCAATTCTTTGCACTTATCGACATAATATTATTCTCGAGCGAGTTCTTTGTCAACATCATTCTTCACTTTGACAACGTATGTTTAGTTCCATCCTTCTGCGTTTATGGTGTATGTATTCCTTCTCCCGTCATGAATCACCTTCGGTAAAATTGCCATGGTCTCCCCAATAACACATGACATACATCCTTGGGAGATGCTCTACACATAGGATCACATATTTGTATGTGTCAATCTGCATTTCCACATTAAAATGTTCTGTCACTATGACTTGATGGCCTTCACGAGCGAGAGACTTTGTAAGGTGCGGAATCTTTGTTGTCCTTATTAACACGCTGCCACCATCTGCGTAGACACGATATTGTCGGTACTTCCGCTATCAGGTATAACCTTCTGACGCGCACCCTTTGATTTGCATGTAGTTGAACAAATTCTTCCTTCACGCGGGTTCTCCAATCTCCTTTTCTGATCTAAGAAAAGTTCTTACGAAGTAGCAATGATTCACCTTCTTCGAGGGTGGTTCCTCCTTCTCCACAAGTCAAGGTGGTTCGCTCTGCCCTCGGCCACATTTGCACCCTATGGCTTGCCAATTTGTTATGAGGACGAGTCCCTCGACATGTGTCCCCCGTGCCTTACACCAGACATAACATCTAACATCTCTTCCTCGCCCTCTTCCTCTGGCGCGAATATTCCTCTACTAGATTCACCCGTACGCTGGTTGCTCTGCCACTAGAACTTCTGCTTCAAGGCGATCTTGTGTTCCGCTCACCAGATCCTTCGACTCCTCTTCCTGTCGCTAAGCTCTTTCTCTGTTCCTTTGATTACGGCTCTCAATATTTTCTCTTACGCCTTCAAACTTTCTTGATAGGCATCCTCAACAGTTTTCGGACTTAATAGGCCAATCTCATCTTGTATTTTCATACCTTATCCCATTCATATATCTATTTATTTTCTCCAATCATCTTCACATGCCTGTTCGATATTCAATGTAAAATTCTTCTGTGTACTCCTTAACGAAATTCCTTTCTACTTGATTTTGCATTTTCTTAAAAAGATTCAAATGATAAGTCTTTCGGCAAAAACTTGGCTTTCAGTTTACCATTTTTATCCCACTACTTAATCTTAGATTTCCCTTTTCTCGTTCTTGATCACGTACCTCGTCCCACCGGATGGCTGCGTGACCTTTCCAATCTAGTATTTTGTAAACTTTACCATCTTATTCTCTTTAGTCTCTTCATAATCGAAGTCTTACGATCTGTGGATACGATCCAATCCATGAGCTCCTCGGCAGTCAGGACTCCCTTCGTACATAGGAATCTCCATTTGGGTTTGCTTCCAACCTTTTGCCAGCATCTTAATGAGTGAAATTTTCATTCTCTTCATACCTTCCACATACGCATCGATTCTTCGAAGAACTCTCATCTCCATCATCGAGGGTGCTCTTTTTTAGGCTTTATCCATTGTATCCATTCGTGCCGCAAATTAGCACTTCTTCCAACGGAGGCGCATTTGGGTTCTAGTCTCCCTTGATAAATTCCCCTTCTCGGTGGCATCTTTCTTGTAAGTACTCTTATATTAATGCTGCGATACCAAAAATAGCCCAGCAATGGAGAAGCTATGGCACAAAAAAACGCTTCCAATGTGCTTTCAAGCAATAATGTAATACCAACAAACTAATTTTTTATAATATTGAAATCGAAGCTCTCCTTATAATTTAAAACGTAGGCCTTTCTTAACCAATATAATCCTTTGAAAAAAAAATAACGACGTTAAACGCTTTTTAAAACGGAGTTTAGGGCATATATATGTGCGGCAAGTTGCAATTCCAAAAATGTCACCAACCATTGACGGATTAATCAAATCCGAATGCGATATATCAATTAACATTTGAAATCACTCCAACGGGAGGTATACCAATATATATATCAATCGGCGGTTCTAAGTTTACTAGTATTCATTACGAGGTTTCGACCTCTTAACAACTCCAATCCGATATTATCGAAGACACAAGTCGCTATAATTTTTTTAATGCCAAACCTATTGACAAATACCACGGTTGTAGATGCGATATGATTCGGTTTAATTCTCTATCACATCTACTGTGTGTTATCGTATAGAATCATTTGTAATTTCTACGATGCGAGATCCGGACCGTGCAAATTCAACCGGTCTATAAAACTTTGCGTCGTTATGATGCCACAATGTACGGTATGGAATTTCTCTCGCTGCGATGTGATATGTATTTCAAATTGAAATTGTCATGTCGTAATAATTAACAATGCCTCATCACATCGATTTGTAAGAAGTTGTGCGGACGCAAATTCAAAACCCGGTTTGTATTAACCGACTACTGTAAATTGTTTGACACCCGGTTCTATATTAAAGGCATTGATTCACATTTTAACTATTTAGATTCGCTTTAATGAAGGGAAGTTTTACGAGTTCTAGAAAAATGCCCGGATTCTTGCCACTCAACAATTACACAAAGAAAGGAAAATGCATCATCACACAGTTCAGTGATATATTCATATAAACATTAAGGTTATCCATTAAATAGAACAAAACGGAGTTCGGAAATTTCGATTACATGAAAATCACCTCTTGTTGCACACAAAAAAATACAATTCAACCCCCTCTGTTTCCTCCAGAACAAACCTTTTTACTAACTCTTTCACTCTGCATTTTTTTCTCACATTACTTCTAGTAATATCAAATAGAATCTTCTAATTTCCCTAGATCCTAACAACAAATCTCCTCGCTTTCTTACGATTTTCTCTAACTAATAGATAATGTAATATTCTATTTTTCAAAGTCTAATAGAATCCCCTATCACAACTAGCTCTAGGTACCCTTCTCGTTAACAAATCTTATCACTAAGATAGTCACATGACCACCAATAATAAAAAACTATTTGAGGAATCGACCTCCTCAATGCTCAAAATTGATGTGAACGATAAATGAAATTCGATCCCAAACTTGACCACAACATGTGAATAGATTTTCACATTGTTGAAACTATTCCATTAACTCTACGCATCGGTAAAATGCATTATTTTTCTTTTGTTTTCACAATGGATCAAATGAATTGATTTGTTTTAATATAAATTGCATATATTTTAGTGTTCATAAAACCAAAAATTTATAATAATTTCTTTGATGCATTAATATTATCCTAATGCCGCAATGGATAAACCCAATTTGAAGATATGGATTTCAAGGTTTAAGTTAGTCACAAGGATTGATGTTAGAGAAAACAATTATAAATATTTCAAACAATGACCTTTAGTACAATAAATCATCGTATACAACCAATAATTTATATTCAACAACCAATATTTTATCACTAAGTAGCTTACAACCTTTCCCTTACTATAATGCATTATTGGTAGCTTTGGTGCAAGTAAGAAGGATTGATGTTATAGAAATAAAGATGAATATTCAAAAGAAAGAGAGGTAGGGTATGGCCATTGATACAATATCTCAATGTTTCAATGCCCCTTTTATTTGAACATTTTTTTAGTCGAAAATAACAGGAATATTTTTCTTCTCGCTTTGTGTTTGTGTCTAGATTAGAGTTAGTTCCTATTTTCTAGGAGATAGTTTTTTCATCCCTAAATTGAATGTAAACTTATATTTTCGAGTTTAATGATCCAATAAGAGGGGAGCAATATTTCTTGGGCGGTCTCCGGTGTAGCTTGCTCACCCATGACCTGTTGGTTTGATTCATACGTTTCATTCCAATTTCATATTTCCATTTGAACAGCATCATAGCTCTTTCATCTTTAAATTATTTGTGTCTGATGTTTCTCTTTCGATGAGGCAGGTAAGAAATTTTGAAATTTGGTTTGTGGATTAGGAGCATCCACTCATATGACAAGTGATAAAAATTGGTATTAGAATTTTGAGGGGGGACCAACAATGGTGCTAATATATACCTTGGAGATGACAAAAGATATAAAATTAAAGGGTATTGAAATATTCCTACGATATTTCCTAATGGTAATACCGAGACACATCTAGAATTTCATGTATGTACCTGGTATTTTATCTTGTCTTCATGATCGCATATCGAGAATTTAAAGTTAGAATTTTTCTAAATTTTACGGCATTATAAAGGATTGTTGGATCATGATAGAAAAGTTGATCGCATCGGGGGAGTATGAGTTGTAACCATTGTGCAAGTTGAATGTTACAAGTGTGTCACATCCAAGCTTAACTTCAAGGACTATGAAAACAAATGGTATTTGGGATCAAAGCTTGGTCATCAACCTTAATGACTTATTCTTGCTACGGAAAAACAAGGTATGGTAAATAGAAATTCCTATTTTAAAGACGGAACATTTTGATTTTTGAAGGATGTGCACTTGGAAAACATCCAATTTAATTTCCCTCTAGCAAATAGAAAAAAGTATAACAAACTTGCTGAAAAATGATATATATGTGGACCCAATGAGAACAAGGTCTTAGATGGAGCTTATTATTTTTATGTTGTGTGTTAATTTTAAGATATCATATGGAGTGTATACTTTGTATTAGAATAAAAAGTGATATTTTTTATTATTTTAAGGAATTCATAAATATGGTTGAAAAACGAACGGGGGAGAGAATCACTAAAACACAGCGGTCGAATCGAGGAGGAGAATAAAGACTTGTAAACTTTATCGGATATTGTGAGATCCACGAAGATAGCACCAAAATTTATAGCACCGCCACGACGGAATGGGGTCGCGAAAGAACATAACTGCGAATTGGAATGTGCACGTAGCATGACGAAAGGTAAGAACATGTCCAATGGTTTCTGGGAAAAAGATATTATCCGTAGTTTAATTAAAGAAGATAAGTTCAACTAGATTGTGTTGATCTCGAGACTCCATTTGAGTCCTTATGTAGTTTTAAACACACAATGCATCACTTAATATTATTTGGTTAAGAGCCTTTGCACACAATCTTAAGGAAGATAGGAATAAATTGGATCTGCTGAAGCTATTAAGTGGATATGTGTACATGTTATTGTTGTTATGATTTTAAAGCATATAATATGTTAAATCCATCTGTCTAGGGTATTTGCGAGTAGAGATGTTATATTCCTTGAACACATTGATGGAGGAATATGGACGGAAGTTATGAAAGTGGAATATTCTTTTAACGATTAAGTGATATAAATAATAGAAGCCAAATATATTCATTTATAGTAGAAACAACTGAAAACCTAGCAATATGGATACATTCGGCGGTCCAACTCCATTCATAAGAGAGAAAGAAATTGCACGAGGACGAAATTAAGGCAAAGTTCACTACCCGAAGTCGGAGTATTGTGAAACCAATTTTTGGTCATCTAACTTTATTACTATTACATGGACAAAAAGTACACCATGTAAGACCAATTTTACCCTAGTAAAATTTCTTTCACTATGAAAAATGGCTTAATTTATTAACTTGTTTATGGGTAAATAGGAAATCCCATAGAGAATAATTGAATAAATCTTTATTTGTTTGATTTTCCTCAGGGATAATTAATTAAACACGATTTAATTAATATTCTTGATCATATTTAACCCAAAACATGAAAACTATTTAGATAAATCATTATTTATCTCATTATTTTTCTAGAATAATTATTTATATAATATTCCTTGTTAAATTTATCTAAATCATTTATAAATAAACTGGATAAATCACTATTTATTTAATTATTACTCAACCACATTCTTAAAATAATAAATAAATCATTTATTTATTTATTATTTACAAATAAAGGGATTTGACCAAATCCGAATTCCTTTTCCCTCCAACAAAAATAATAAAATATTCCATAAAAGTTGGATCTAGATTTGGTTAATAATATTTTAACTATGCACCAATAGAAGGGTTTTCCATTCATTCGACACACATTGCCTACATATCACTACGGATCTATAATTTTGGTCTCGACTTTGATCCTCCATCATTTTCATGTTCTTCGTTTTTCTTGTGAGCTCCCCCTTGAGTTCCATTTGTATACAGGCACTTTGTCAGAGAGATAGATCTTGAATATGAAGGGTTGATGACATTGAAACCCATCCCATTCGGAACGGCGGAAACATATTTCTATGTTCCCTTCCAGGTGTCATAATTAAAAAAATTATCTAAAGACATTCTTCTCTTATTGATTGGATGCATGGAGCAACTCTTGCTTTTATTTGCTATTTAATGTCTTTAACCATGTAGATCTATTTTTGAAGCATATATTACGATCTCTCTTCATATCTAAGAGGAAATTGACAAGCATATTTGATGTTAGGGTTTTTTTTTGCACAACTAAAGTGATTTTTCCCTACGCTTGCCGATTAGAATTCACACTAAAAATTAGCGACTCACAATGGTTTATAATTACGACTGACTGGCATCATTTTTAGGATGCACACGTGACAATTTGCTTCAACCCCTAGGGTTTTTTATTTGGCTAACTTAATTTTCATTTATTGATGTTGTTTAACCTTTCAAACCTAAAAGTAAAATTAGTAAGATTCTGTGTGTTTCTAGGTCTGTGCCTTGAGGTGATAGGTATGGTATGACTAAGATGACACATTTTCTCAAATCTATTCTAGGGAGCAGGTCGAAAGTGCGAGGTCGAGGAATTTTGGGCCATTGCAACTCAACCTTCGATATGCGAGGAAAAAATCCTGAGAGGCTTGTGACCTCGGCCAAAAAACAAGTGGAACACCTTGACCTATACTTTTGAGGCGGGAATATTTATGTGATTTCTGGGTTTTCTTGGGCAACTATTAGGGTTTTCTGACCTCCTCTCACACAATCTTGGACCTATACTTTCCTATTTTTACTTTCAAATCGAAGTAGGAACCAAGCCTTTCAACGCACAGTGATTCCACCTTTTAGGAGTTTAATTTGACGAGTCATTTGAGATTTGATGTGTTTAGCCATTTTTTGGAATTTGAACCTATAATTTTAGATCTATTGAGATGGGTTATTCATCCATACAAAACACCTCTTTTCAAATTTTTTGGTCCTCCTTTAGGGTCACATACACGTTTCCCTTAAGGTTGTAGCCTTTCGCCACATTTTTTGACACTTTTCCCTCACGGTTTTTGTTGTTTTACTGTACCTATTTCTAGTAGATCTAACCTTTAGATCTTTGTCCCTCCCAAATTTATATCTATTGACCATTTTGTGTGTTTTGAATAGGTTTAGCCCACCCATAGACTAGTTTTTGAGGCTCCTCCTCCTTGAGTTTAAATTGATGTATATTTAGCTATTTATTTTCAATTGTATTCAATTTCCTTTCTTATTCTTTCAGATTTATTTATAGTTATACAACATATTTTTTTTTCTCTACTCACGAAGCTTGGCTTAATTAAAATTAACACATTTATCACATACATACACCTAAGTGAAGAGCTTCTAGTTTACATCGCTATAACAAACTACTAACATTGTAATCGAATTGATCCAGTATCTGTCCTTGTTTAGACATTGTAATCATTTGATCCTACACCTCATTGCACTTGTTTGTCTCTCTTCCTTTTGTGATCCATGTTGTTTTCCATCATTGTCCCAAAGGTGCTTATCACAGAGGGAACTCCTTCAGCATTGTCCTCGGTTTCTATTAGGAAAGGCACCTCCTCTGGAAACTAGGGTTCGAGTTCATCCACCAAGTCCCCATTTTGACCAGCACGGTTCATTGAGTTCCCCATCTGGTTCTATTCCTAGCTCACCTCTTGTCACCTTCTGTCTAGTTAGGATCTAACAACGGTGATGATCTCGGCCCTAATGTTGGAAATGCTACTCAGTGCGGTACTTAGCAAGGACCTATCACGGCTACTCTCTTTCTCCCTTATATGGTGAACCTCGGTCTTGATTATCAGGTTGATTAATGACCCCATACACCATGATCCTGGTTGGCCTACTATATGACAAGCTCCTACGCCATGTCGTTTGATGATAACGTTGAAGGATCCTGCAAACCATATTCGTTCTTTCCACATGTGGTGTTTTCTAACTCCATCATTGATGACTGCGTCATCTCCAATTTTGTTTCGATTGTGCGCTTACACTAGAAGCTTCAAGTGATATGTAGACCATGCCTTGCCTCTTATACTACTTTTGTGACACTTTCCGGGGGACTTTGTGTCTTAGCCGAGCTTCCCCTTCGCTATGAAGCGATGCCAGAGACTCTTGTACTCTTTCCTTCAATCGGCCGACAGTTATCTAATCATGTCCGAGAATGGAAAAGAAGAAAGAGCCTATGTCGAGCCCTAACCCGAAGACCATGTCTACATGGATTGATTTCTCGGATCGCATGCAGTATTGGCAGATGTCATCTGGTTTCCTCGGACAAGAAGCTTCCTCCAGTTGCATTGAAGTATGACACGATGTTATAGCATCATTTCTCACCTTGACATGATTCATGATTGCTTTATGGCTTTTTGGGCACCCATTCCTACGGACTTGGACAAATTCACTTAAAAACGAGTGTAAAATCCCTCATACGCGACTATGCCCATACTCGCGTGTATACGCTGATGCAATTAGACTTTCTAGTATGCCATTAAATGATTAAAAAATATATAAAAAATCCTAATTTGTTATTTGGGTTGATGGTTACTCGGTTGGTTCAGCCACCGATAAATGTGCTTGTTTTCCAGCCTTCTTTTGGAGAACGCGGGACTATGCGGCCTCATGTGTGTGGCCTAAGGGAGAGAGAGAATTGTTGATATTATACTACTGTTGTTCCCTATCCAAGTTTGATTCCGTGCCTCTGCACTTTCGAGTTCATTGTAGGCTTGTGTTTCCTTGGATACACATCCCTTTATATGTTATCACAAACATGCACCGGTTGGAAGAGGAGTCTTAGCGAGGCAAGAGGCACGGATGGATCCAGGACGACGGTCTGCCGAAGGCCTTGGAGGGATCGGGTGATCTCTCCCACTTGATTACTTTTGTACGTACTATTTATAATACGGAAATTATCATCTTGTTCACGAAATAAACGTGTTAGTGTAATAGCTACAATGTGTAGAATATTTGTTATACGAAGCATTCACATTATGATTTATTTAATGTTTTATATGAATCTCACTAACATATAGAGTAGATATATGCGTACAACTTGTCCTTTGTCTTGGTTTTTTCTTGTATATTTCGAGGTTAAGGAGGAAGGACGGTTGCGGGGAGTTTGGACTCCACGTGGATCTACTTCAAACGTGGGGCCAGCGGGTAAATCTCTCATTACTCTATTTGGCTTTTACGAACGTGCATGGTTGTGAGTCTACGGTAAGTAGTACGCTTGCTGTGGAGGTTGTATCCCAATCGGCCTCTGGGGTGTTAATTCGAAACGAAATGGCGACTCATTGAGATCACATTCTTGTGATTCTCCTGTTGTGTTGTTTCGGGCTTGTTGGTAGGTTACGTGATTTTTGTCTTCTACGATCCCGGTTTGCTTTCTTGCGGTCAGTCTGAAGTCTTGGTGTCTTTCCCAGGCTTGTTCTTTTGTTTTTGTCGCTTATCTTTCTTTGTATACGCTCTTTTGTCTTGCCACACGGTCGCGTATACACGCGAGTTTGTCTAAAAGGGACACGCCTCCGTGAGTTCCCTTAACACGAACGCGTATACACGGTGCATAATAACTGAGTCGCGTATACACAGGCGATTTTGAATTTTTAGGATGCGGTGTTTTTGGTCCTTTAAATTTTGGCAGAGCTGTGTACACGAGTCTCTTGTACTTCTTGGGTGTGGAAGGAAGTGGTTTCAAGTCTTGTTTCTCTTTCTTTGGATTTCGAAAACTAATCTTTTTGGCAGTGTTCTTGTTGGTCTTTGGCACTCTTTGGATTGAGTTCCAAGATCGCTTCCCAGGCATTCAGGTACCTTTATCGAACGGAAACTACCTTTCCTTTGAATCGCTCCTATCTTTTTGTTGTGCTTTGCATTGCGTTTTTTTGCTTTGTTTTTTATTGGTTTTTCTTGAGTTTCATAGGCTAGGGTTTGTTGCAATTTTCAAAGAACTATTCTTGCTTCTTTGGAGTCTTTTGTTGCGGCAAGTTTGCACTATTCGTCGGCTAATTGGTGAGTTTTTGGTCTTCCATTGCTCTTATTGATCTTGCTATCATTAGCTTTATAAGGTTTGGGAGCATAGTTGAAGTTTGTACTTGAGGTCGGTCTCGTTTCCGCTTAATTGTGATAGTTGAGCTTGGTCTTTTGAGCTCTTGTTTTATAAAACTAAAAAGCCCAAAAACATTTGTTTTGCTTTTTGTTTTTTGCATTTGAAAAACTCAAAAAAAACATTTGGTCTTATTTTTGTTTTTGTTGTTGCGTTTTTCATTTTCGTTTGGCCATATCTTTTGGAGCTTTTTGTGAAGTTTCTTGCTTCTAGTTTTTGGCTTGATTTTTGAGGAGAAGTTGTCATTTGATTTCTTCTTATTGTTAAGTGTTTTTGGTGTCTTATATTAAGAGTTCTTGTTTTCAGGTGAAACTTCTGGACAACAAAAGATGAAGTTAAAAGCCCAGAAGGAGCTTTTTGGGAAATTTCACCTTGTTTCCAGGGACTTTTTGCATCTTAGGATTTACATGCTTGTAGTGATTTGCATTAGGTGCATTGAATCATTTAGTTAGCTTCTTAGTTTTTGTGAATGTGAGTTTGTAGTCGAAAAGAAAAATACATTTTTAGTCTCGTGAAACTTTGTATAGAAATTTCTCTTCATCGAAAGACAAGAAGCTGCTGTGTACATGTAGTCGGAGTTTTATTAATTTCTTTTGCGTCAAAACACCATTTGGTTTTCATCTCCATATCCTTGTGACTTAATATAACGACCCTTAAAATAAGCGATTTAATCTAAAATCAACTGGCAAGTTTTACTAGTGTCAATCACCAACTAGCTAGATTTGTAGGGCCTTGGAATAGGTGAGTGGAGAGTTAACTCTCCCAGGCCGCTCAAACAAACATAGAAGTTGATTAATTAGAGCGAAATCCAACTCGAAGTGAGGGTGGTACGGGAAAGCTCTCATCGAAATTGACGCGAGGAAGTGAAGGTTGAGAAGAGGGATACCCCCCTCGATTAGCTGAATCTGACCTCCAAGACCGTTAAAGCCCCGGCCGATACGGATTGGTGTCCATAGTTGCCTTTCCTAGGTTCCACAGTGTGTTGCGGGGGGAATGCCGTGGTACACGAGCGGAGACGATCACATCACTTTTAGCGATTACTTAAGGGGGGTGCCCTTGCGAAGCTTGGGTGCTTGAACGGCAAAGGCATCGTTAGGAGAGGTCGGCATGCTTGTTTCTAATACCTTCGCTCTTGTTACCGGGCCCCCTAATCATCCTAGAGGCCCCTTTCGAAAAGGCCACATACTTTGCTTTCATATTTTTTGGTGTCGGTCCTCATCACAGGCGGAAATACTTGGAGGTTTGTTTGCTTGCACTGGCCCCTACTCGAAGTTTTCATTTTAGTGGTACTCTTTGCTCTAGCTTGCCTATCTTTTCACTTTTTTGAGTCTAATATAATAAATCTTTAAAAGTGGCGGATCGAGCGCCTCGACGTTCGAAGAATCCCAGGGGTTATCTCACGAGTGCGAGCCTTCTTCGAGCGTAAGGAGCGATTTAAACGGTGGTTTTCACCACCGCGGGTACGGCTTATTTGTGGAGAGAGATCCTCCACTAAGGTACGAAAGGTTTCTTTGCGATTCGGTGTTGGTTGAGAGGAGCGTTTTCGCTCACCCTCGAGTGTTGTTTCCTCGGGGAAGAAGATTTTCGGATAGAAGATATACCGAGCCTCCGGCCCTACGGGTCCATCTCCCCTCTTCCTCCACGATCATCCCGTTTTTTATTCGGTACATCGGGCCGGAGTCGACGGACCGCCGGATCTTCCATATTCTTATCTTTCGATGGCCACGGCCCGAAACGCGGCTTCTGCGGTAGTCTTGCGGTGGTCGGACCCACAGCACGCTGGGGGCGGGGGGCACTCTTCTTTATCTTCGATTTCTTCCTAGCCTTTGCTATGTTTGGCTCTGGGTTCACTGACATATGCTCTCTTTGGTCCTTGATCGGGGATGTCCATTCTTTGGAAATCCCTCTTTTCCTTTCATGGAATTGTGTATTTGGTTAAGCCCATGTCTAACATGGCTAGTCAGATCGGCGCCCGTTTCGGGGATTTCCCCTTTGGGACTGGGCATATTCCCGGTCCCAATCCCTTCTTTGGGGTCATTTCCTCTTACGTCCCGGACCCGAGTTTCAACCCTTGGTACGGGGGCAAAGACCGGCTACTTTTACGGGATGGGGTCACATGTAACAACGTACGGGGCGGGGGAATCAATTCTTCGCGGGTCATCGAGGGAATGCTTATTTCCCTTCATCGAGTGCTTATCAGTCTTTTCTCCCTCTTGTCCCAATGCGTGGAACCCCTTCCCGGGGGGCTTTCCTCTTCGGTCGGTGCCCGGCGGGGGGAACTAGTCGGGTTTGGTAACTCGGCGTGGGGAGGATGTTCTTCTCCGTTTTCCTACGAGTCCTTTACGGCGACTGGTGCCTCATCAAATCCGAGCTATTCTTTTCGGGGCCTTGGAAATCCATCCCATCAGGATGGAATTCTCGGGCTCCGCCTCGATTACCATTTACGGCAACGTTAAACTTGCCAGACTTGTCGAAAATTAACTAATGACTGATTGGGTATAGTCGGGGGTGGCCTTCGGTTCCAACCAAACTTCCTTGAGACATTCCTAAGTTTGAAGGTAAGAATGGTGAAGATCGACAAACATCACCACTTTCCACTTATGGTGCTCTTCGAACTCTGCGATCGACGACTCGGTGGGTGTGGGGTGTTGTTGCTATAGCGTCGCAAAATGATATAAATGCTGAGGCAGTTTCGCCACATTTGGGCCCAGGCATCACTTTCTTAACCAACAGGTTACTTTTATCGAGATATGAGGTAGGGCCAAGACTCCTGGCTAATTTTAGCGAGGATGAGGGCAACTCACATTACGATCACATTCGGGGAATGGAGGAGAAGGAAGAAACATAAAACCCTTATTCGGTGGGATTCCATCTCTCGGTGGTTTTGAAATCTCTTCAATCAGATATTTCAAAGGATGTATCCCCCTGTCAAGGGTATTTTCCGAGAACGGAGCCATTTTTAGGGCCCAGCGATTGAGCGATCTATTCTCGGTCTGGGGTACTTTATAAGTATTTTCCCAGTACTCCTAAACTCCAAGTTGGATTTATGAAACCCAAACACGAGTCGCATGGTGGCGGAGCTTGTCGGATCGGTCGATAGTAATGCGGCTTGACACAGCTTTCTCAGTGCTGACGAGTTGTCTTTACAATCTGCTCCATAGAAATAGAGTACGTACCTGTGGTGCTATCACCTTCCGATCTTTGTCCATAAATGTTTTGTCCAATCTTCGATCGAAAGGAAATCAACAATGGAGTGGGAAGAAGAAGGGACGTAATAACGAAGGAAAAAAACGGAAGGGCAATGCAAATAAAACCAACGAACGTGTTGGTGAGGGTCAAGGAGAAAAGAAAGTGGTTTCCGTGCGAGTTTTGTGCTAGAGACCATCTCACCACCTTTGCCCAAAAATTGGGGTACTGAACACAGTATCTACGACGGGGGTTCTTCTAGTTCCCGGGGCAACAAAACCCTTTTCCCCGAGAGACGACAATTAATTGTGGCGCGAATGATACGGGGCTTCCTCTGGAGAGTGCTCGGAAGAGGAAATTCCATGAATATCTTTATGATGAGTGCTCACGTGGATGTCGCTACGAGATCCAGCTGATTATGGCAGAGAGGAATCTTCGAAAGCTAAGGAAGTTCTGGTCTTTCTTGGTAAAAACTTCACATCACAAAATATTTGTTGAGTCTATGCCTCGGATGCCGAAGGCATCCTCTGTGATCAACGATTGAAATCGACGTGAGCTGCCCGAACACTCGGTTGTAGAAGATGCAGCGCGAGTCCTTGTGCTATGTACGCGCCCAGGGCCTTTCTAGTCTCCAGCTCATTTGGGTGTTTGCCTCGCGCCACATTGGGGCTATTGATGAAAAATTCTCTTCTAATTACTTTTGATATGAATAATTTTAGAAGAGGCTTCCTCATCATATGACGCCATATTAAATCATCGTATTGGAAGACTAATATCTTTCACACGGTTGTTGATGAGGGTCCTTGCGTGATGTCTCTCGCATCTTTGGAAAGGAACATGGATCTTCAGCTTCCATCCCATCTATGTTGTTCTTCTTGCATTCGATGGTCATTCTCACGGACCCCATGGTATTGTGCCGACTTTGCCCATCGTATTTGGGGAAAAGCCGTTAACATAGAGTTGAGGTAGTGGATGCGGCCTTGGACTACAGCCTTCTGTTTGGGGAGAGACTAGTCATATGGATGGATGCCATTTTATCCTCATTATTCAGTGTATGTTTTTTACGAACGGAGGATAGTCACGGTGGATCAGCAGATTTGTCTCCTGGCAAACTGAATGCGCCTTGGCTGCTCTGTTCCTAAGTTGGATAATACTAAGGCCTTTGTTGAGAATCTAGGGGTTAGAATGTATTCTTCCACGATGGGTTATTTTGATCTTCCTCCTCCTAAGGTGTCTATTAATGCTATTTCATCCTCCAAGGCTTCCCTTGAAGAGTTCTTTCGAACTCATTATTTTTAGGACCCTTGGACCTTACCTTCTCCAACAACCACATTGGAGGAAGGGCAAGTGGGTGGAATGGCATTCCGTTCTGAAATTTAGAGATTGCATATCGGTCTGTTGTTAATATGAGAGTACGATCTGACTCCTCTTTCGTCGGAAGGTTGGATGGTGATGTGGCTCCCGGCTTGGACGCTTACTTCTTCTTACACCGCGGGATTGTCTAGATACCACTCTTCCATGCGAAGAGAATGCATCAGGAAAGCGATGACGGTATAGATAGGCAGGTAGGATGACTTGCATCATGGTCTTATTTCCTACGACTTGAGCGAAGTCGAAACAAGTTTTCCAAGTCCTGGAGTCTCCTGGACACATTCACCAGTCTTGGGCCTGCTGGCTTGGGTTTATCTTTGAAGGGAACATGGCTGTGATCTCTCCTACTATCTGGGTGAACATCTCCAGGGTCCAATATTATCAAAGAATGTCTTCATTGGAATGTTCCGTGAAGAAAGTTCCAGTATACCAAGCTCTTCAAGAAAATTATAGGGAGGTCTTTTAACCGAATGTGAGGAAAATCGCGACGCAGACTATCTATTGTCTAACACAGAGATCAAGACGTGTAAACGCTAAGCCAGGTCGAACAAAAATTTCGTCACGTTAATCCTAGGAGCGTGACTATCAGGCGGGAAGTTGAAAAGCCGCTTAAGGCGGGATTCATTTCAGTTCCTGCATTTGAATGGGTTTCAAACCCCGTTCGAAAGTGAATAAAAAGCAGAACGATTCGAGTGTGCATCAATTTCAGAGACACAGATAAGGCGTGTCCTAAAGATAATTACCCCACACCTTTCATTGATCGGATTATTGTGAGGTGTCGATAACATGAGATTTTCTCCCCTTCATGGACGGTTTCTCTGCGGTTGTAATCGGGGGTACTATCCGTCCGGGAAGATCAACAACAAGACCGCATTTATTTGACACGGTACGTTTGCCATAAGAAAATGCCTTTTGGTCTTAAAAATACTAGGCCACCTTTCGGCGGGCCATGTCTTACGCCTTCCACGACATCGAAAATCATGAGCATACTTGAGTAGTCTGGTTGCTTATTCTCCGAAAGAGGATGGATCATCAGGGTCCTAAAGCAATGTTGACGGATATTCGTTTCTCACGTCGTTTGAATCCCGAGCAGTGCGTTTTTCGCGGTAACATCCGGTCGTGGTGGGATTATCGTGTCTGGGAAGGTTGGGTAGATCCTTCAAGGTTGGGGAACAATACTTCGGATTTGCACTCCCAGTCTTCAATCAGAGTACGACTTCAAAGTCTCCAGGGATCTAACTTTCTTCGGAGGGTTTATCGTTAACTATCTTGGGGTCACAAAGGGATATATGAGGCTGTTGAAGAAAGAGTTCTTTTCTTTGGGCCGACTACGCTCAGCACTCATTCGATGCCTTGAAAAAGGCATTGACTTTGCTCCTTTCTTGGGTCACGATTATAAACGGAGATTTTTATTTTGTGTACGGCTACGGCGAGAATCTACCCATTGATATGGTTCGGATTACGAATGATGCTCTTATTGAGCATGTTGTTCACATAGTCGAGAATTTGGTGGGACACAGACTTGGTCACACACGAATCAGAAAAATAGCCTTAAGCGACGATCACATCTTTGTGCGGCGACTCTGACATTACGTGATATTCTGCACCAAAACTTATGTCTTGGCGGCTGCCAGTCATTTCCGATTTGTCCTCGAGCGGGCGAGTGATTGAGAACCGTCGTAGATGGTTGTGATATTACGAGGAATTCGATCTAGAGTTCATGTCTTCCAAATCCAAGAAGTCATTGGTCTTTGGGGGTGGTCAAAGTTACCCATGTGTGAAAAGATGATCTGTGATGAGTCCTTTCCGGACAGAACACTTATTTTAATCTCTCTCCATAAGATCCTTGGTATGGAGATATCATTGACATGTCTCCAGTGCAGGGTTTCCTCTTTTCGAGAGTAGCGTCGTAAGGCTGAATCCCTTAGCTAAAAGTTGTACGATTATTGGTGATGCTTTGTCTGGCCGAGAGTTGATTTCGATCCTAAGACGTTGCTTAACTTTCGAGGAAAGCGAAGGCATGTGATTCTCTGAGTGGAGCTTGTGGGGGTCATTTATCAAGGCTCGCTACGGCCGAAAATATTTTGCGTGCGGGGAATGCCCTGACCCTCGATTTTCAAAGTTGTATTAGGTCGGTCAGAAAGTGTCATTAACTTATCGGTGTATGAAAAATGCGCCTCATCAGGCTCACTTTTTAGGTGAATTCTTGTCGGACCCTTTGCAAAGTGAGGTGTGGATTGTACTTGTAACCGCCTTCGGAAAAAAGGTCACAAGTACATTATCGTAGCGATGAACTACTTTACGAAGTGGGTCGAAGCTATCACCCTGCTTTTGAGAACGATGAGGCTGAGCTCTTTTCTTCTTCAGCAGTTATCGCTCGTTTTGGTATACCTGAAGAGATTGTCTTGTCATGGCGATCACTTTTAGAATAGTATGATGGTGAGTTGGCTCATGATTGGGTTTCGGCATTATTCATCTCCATATTATCCTCGAGCCAATGGGCGAGAGTAGATAGTGAATAAATCTGTGAAGACAATTCTTCAACGGACAAATTGATAAACATAGATCAGTGTACATTATGCTATGCACTGCGGGCATACGGGGCCGTGCGATTAAAAACATGGCAGCTTTACTACGTTTTCGGTTAATCCTGGAGGTGGAATGGTATTTCCCATTGAATGCGGAATTCCTTCCATTAAGTGTTGTTGAAACTTCTTTACGACACTTTAATTAAACGACGGCTTCTTCTCTGCTGGAAAATCTTGATGAGCGGCGTCGAGATGCCGCCACGTTGAATGAAGCGCATAAAACGAGTTAAAGTTCGGTCGATAAGGTGGTTAAGCCTAGGATCTTTTCCGAAGGTGACCTTGTTTTGGTCTGTCACCCCCGAGAAAAGATGCCCCGGGGGCGGGGAAAGTTTAAATCGATGTGGTATAAACCCTATATATCGTTAAAAAATTCCTCGAAGAACTTGCATGGTTGACTTCGAAGGCGAGTTGTGGGAACTTCAAAATGGGGGCTCTGTTGAGGAAAAAGTATTATGCAGAGCTTTGGCACGGCATTTTGCTTTGTATATAGTAATTTTACTTTGCTTTGTATACGTTTGATTTTCGATTTTTGATGAGGTGGTGATGTTTTTGATGCGCACAGCGGAGTTGTGTTGATATGAAGTCCTTTTGGTTTCGCCAGGTGGTGCTAGTAGACACACCGGAACTTAGCTTCCGCGGCTTGGGTGCTTCATTATCCTTCAGGTCATTGTTGGTATCGAAAGTGCGTAGTCTGCTTCCAATAACGTAGCGGTACCTTTGGGTGTTCATCCCTCCTGGGAGGCAATATCCTTGGGTGTTGATTCGTTGGTAGTTCTTTCTTGAACATTTGGTATTGTCGCGGTTGAACAACACTTATCACGAATGCAGAGATCCAGATTTTATTCTTGATTGTTCTTGAGGGTACGTTTGTTGCAAAGGTCATTTCAATTTTTAACATTCATTCATATTCCTCATTGTCGTTGACTTCTTGACTCATTGGCTAATGACTTTAGATTTGCATATTAATCATTCAATACGATAAATTCTAATCATCCGTGTCTTCACATTTTGATAGATTTATCACATCACATCAAATATAAGTTCTTATATATATATTAGGTAATATAAAAAAACTTTACAAAATTTGGATCATAATCTCGTACAAAACTTGGGAACGCGCCCATCATGTTCGAGTCTCAAAAAAGAATATCGGTCATCTAACACTTCCAAATCTGTACTCCTGAGGACCACCTTGGAAGTCATGTTCCTATAGAACACTTAAGCACGTGTACACGGCGGAATAATCCCAACCAGGTCACGGAAGTTACTCCTGGCACGTCTGGACGACTTCAGCCAGAGTCCTCCCACAGCCGACCATGAGGATTCCAATGGATTGGTCCCTCCAAGTTTCTCCGACGGCTTTGGAGAGTCTGTCGGAATCACATCTCACTTCTCACCTACACGGCGCTTTGACGGCGCGGTAAGGCTACAAGGACGAAGCCCAATTCAACATCGAAACATGATCATTTTGTGTCGGTCATTATGAATCCAATCCAAAAAACATGTTTGTTTTTCTTTTTTTTCTTATAGTGAAAAAAATCCAAAAAATCATATAAGTCAAAATTTTGCAAAAACCACATTGCTCCCCATCTTTAATGCGGGTGGAAAGTATAGATCTAGATCTCCTCGGAAATCCCATCCCATTGAGATGGTGATCCTATGATAATCTGTTCTCCCTACCCGGAAGAACTCTGTGTCCACGTCGTTCAGTGTAACATTTGATCTCTTCTGTCCTTAATACTTTTAACGGGCAATTCTTGGGTCCCAGCAGGCTGTTGATGGTCGAAGTTGACTCGGTCTCCGTGGAACTCTCTCGAAGAAAATGTGATGAAAATGGTACCATAGCCAAAGTGTTTGGTTGCATGCAGCAAGTAGAAATTAATTGTTGTTTCATATTGATGTGGTGACCTTTTCAATCGTGAACGTGAATCAAACCTCCTGACTATACTCATTTGCGTCTGGACGCTGATGCGATGTTGATCCGCCACTCTGCCGATGGTGAATAGGAGGATCTTCATGTGCCGTCCCTGATATCTCTAATAGCAATACGCGTTCCAACCTTCTTCGTTATCTACGCAATATCACTTGGACATAATCTTCCACAGTTAACCACTCCGGGGGTTTTTAAGGCGAAGGAGTCTCTGCAGGTCTACCTGCGGAGAGTCAGGTGATGAAATATATATCCTCATGTATAGGTAGCATTGATCAGTGTAAACCCGTCCGTCTGGTTCCCGGTGATGGAAGCATTTCAAGCGATCGCACGTGCACTGTATTGGGCATTTTGAAAAATTTTCAATAAATGTGATTTAGGAGGGATGTTTTGGTACAACGATCGCATGACCTGTGGTCTCTTGCTTTTATGCTCACGTTCCCTCGAGGAATGGTCTGTCCAGAAATTTCATCAAAATTTGCGTTAAACACTTTTTTGAAATCGGACACTGCGCATACGCTACTTCACCGCACGATCGACGTGTATCATGGGTACCTTCATTGAACTTGGCCGTATGTGAGATATTTTTGTGTCTAAGGGTTTCAATGAAAAATGTTCATTTGGTACCAACGGACAAAATAGATAAATAGGGATGATTAAGGAGCTACCTAAGTTTCGCCGAATTAAATGAGTCAGGATTGTTCTGGACTGACGAAACAAGTTTTTAGCTCCAGAAACTCTTTTCTAAATCATCTATTAATAATGAGCAAATAAAGAGGTAATTTGTGTGTTTATGGCTAAAAATTGAAAATTGCCAAAAAATTTCCTTATGTATATTTTGAGTCATATCTGTGCGCGGCATATCGTTGCTTGAAGTGCCCGGTTTGGGTATGTTTTAGGTACATTTTAATGATTTGAGATTTTCCGGTTTTGATCCATGATTTCCGACTCTTCCCAGGCGATGTACGATGTTCACTTGCTTGTATAGGTTGAGAATCCTTTGTTCTTGTCTTATCTTGTACCTCCCATGCGATCACTTGCATGGGATGCAGTCCCATCAGGTCATGAGTATTACACCATTTCACTTTCCTTGGAATTTTTAATCATGACTTGGTGATAGGAAACCTTCCTTTACATGGGCTTCTAGTTAGTTCCTCACTTTATCATGACATTGCCTTATCTTTTAATATGAACTCGAGTCCTCTTTGTCTAGCCATGTCTTTGTGTTGAAGCATTCTTCTCCTTATCACTTATCATTTTTAAGCTTATACCCTGAGGCTCCCTTGATATTAATTGGTGTACGTGCATATTGGCTACTTGTTTATCCTGGCCTTTAGCGAAGCTTCATTTGGACTCGATGTTTAAGCCAACTTTTGACCTTGACTTTACGTACGAGTTAACCATTGCATGCACTTAGCTATCGCGACTTGACTTTGTGCCCATGGATGGAACGTTCCTGCGAGAGTATCCGCCGACGATTTCGCCACCTTGCATTGAGCATAGGATTGTTCCAATCCCGGGGAACTAGTGCATCGATTTCTTGATATACGTTCTATCCATTGTGCCATAGCATTCTTTTATTCTTTTCGGAGCTTATTACATGAAAAAATTAAAAATCAAATATAACAAAAAGAGCGGGGAACGGGATGTATCTTCGTTATTTTGATGGCGATCCTGATCGGTTGTAAGCCCTTGAACAAAGCACACCTGCATATATATATTGTTTTCCTTCATTTGGGATGGTTCTAGTTTGACCTAGGTTCAGCCTTCCATATATTTCATATAGTTCTCCCCGGTTGGTTATCTCTTCCAATCATATGGAGAGTTTGTTTGCCTCTGTGAGAAACGGAGACTTATACGGTGTCTTTTTACGCAGAAAACGGTCATCCACCAGTCGTGCTTTCGAAATTCTGCTTTGGAGTCAGCCAGCCTCGCGGTGTCTCTTGACTCATTATTCGGTCGGCCTTCCCGGTCTTGTCGGTATCATGTTCTGTCACATCGGATGTTTGATCTTAACTCGTCTTTGGTTTGAGAAGGTCCCATTAAACTTCTTGCGGCGGGTTTGTCTCTTATGACTACGACACATTGCTGCGAGAGCGAGACCTAGAAACCGCACCAGCAGAGCCTATTTCCATCATTGATAGGTGACCTCGTGCTCAGCATTTGATCATCATCATGGGTCTTTGGCCAGGTAGTTTCCATTGTGTTCGACATCGACACATTATCACCGCCGGGTCCAAGTGCGGTGCACAGATTTCCATTTGACCCTATCGGTGGATTTCTCGCCTACGTAACTGACTTTCATTATTGGTTGGTTCGAGGAAGGGTTTCTTCCCCGTGCGCTAGCTTCATCTTGTGCACGTCGGAAACGTACTTCGGTTTTTCGTTTCCATCACTACTTCGTCAAATTCACCGTCTTCGAACTGCAGGTTACACTGTGGCCCGGACTGATAATGAGATGCCTTAATGCCTTCCTTCCAGCCAGATCTTTTCCCATGACTCACGACTCATTGCTGCGGGAACAAGATCTAGAGTCTTTATCGGTACCTTGGGGTTTGCGATCATCGGTGGCGAGACTCTTTCGCTGTCGACGGTGAAAGTTCATCATTGCCTCTGCAGTATTGGAATTCTTTCAAGTGTTCGACTTCAACTCATTCATTCACACTTGTCGGATTATCTTTGAGACACCTTGACCTCATTATCATTATCGGTGGGTTGTCTCGCGTTGGTTAACGAAACATCATTGCCGGTAATCCAACGATTTCTCACATGGTCGACTTCGACTCATTTGTTCCCATTGTGTAGAATTGTGCCGTTGTGATCGGTGAAGACCTCGGAGTTGTGGTATTTCTCGGTTCATGGTGACGGTCCTTTCGATTTACGCAGATGTTGCGAGTCCACCCATATATGTTGCGATTCGACCTGTGTGACATTTTATATGTTGGTCCCCGGTTGCGTGATTGTACCGTTTGATCCACCACTTATGATGCGGTACTTCCCGATTAGGTTACTTGTTGATCGAGACATCCGATTGCACCATCTTTGATCGACTTTCTATATGTGATACTTGGACATTTAATCTGAGACTTGTATTCCAAGACCTATCGAGATGATTCACTATGTACTTTCGATTCGATTATACTTGTATACATATTGGATCTATTCGATGCCTGCATATGATGTATTTTTGGCTGAGCATGGGTATGCCCGCCTCGGCATGAGTTGACTCTACGGATTTCTTTCATTGGTTTTTGGCGGTAGAAATACGGTGAAGTCCTCTCTTGTCCTTGCGAAGTTCTTTCTATGTGTACGTAATACATTTCGGCCATCATGTACCCCTTCGACCTCATATATTGAGGGGCATACGTATAGCATCATTTCTCACCTTGACATGATTCATGATTGCTTTATGACTTTTGGCACCCATTCCCTACGAACTTGGACAAATTCTAGCAAAAACGATTAATAAAATCCCTCATACGCGACTATGCCCATGCTTTTCGCGTGTATACGCGAGTACAAAGCTAGACTTTTCGCGTATGGCATTAAATGATTAAAAAATATATAAAAAAATCCTAATTTGTATTTGGGTTGATGGTTAGTTAGGTAGTTCAACCACCCCGACTGGTATGCTTAGATTTCAAGCTGAAACTACTTGGAGGGACTATAAAAGCCTCATGTGTATGGCCTAAGGAGAAAGGGTATTGATATTATACTCTTGTTGGTATTCCTATCCAAGTCGATTCCCGTGCCTCACACTTTCCCCGGATTATTGTAGGAAACCCTTGTTTCCTTGAGATACCCATCCTTCTATGTTATCTCGTATGCACCGATTTGGAAGAGTCTTAGCGAGCGAGAGTGGATGGATCCGGACGACGGTGCAAAGCCTTGGAGGATCGGGGTGATCTCTCCACTTGATTACTTTTGTACGTACTATTTATAATACAGTATCTTTGGTCCCAAAAATAAACGTGTTGATGTATGCTTTAATGTATATGAATATTTGTTATACAAGCATTCATTATGATTTATTTAATGTTTTATATGAATCTCACTAACATATAGAGTAGATATCTTGTACAACTTTGTCCTTTATATTTGGTTTTTTCTTGTATTTCAGGTTAAGGAGGAAGGACGGATTTACGGGGAGTTGGACTCCACGTGGATCTACTTCAAACGTAGGGCCAACGGGTAAATCTCTCATTGTTTGCTCTATTTGGTTTTTTTACGGAACGTGCATGGTTGTGTGAGTCTCTGTTAAGTAGTACGCCCCTGCTCTGTGGAGGTTTTATCCCAACCAACCTCTAGGGTGTTAATTCCCCAGCTTTTGATCTACACATAGTCTGGTTATGTTTATATCATCTTACTTGATCTCCCTAGACCCGGTTGTGCTGACGCACCAGGGGCATCCCATGCCACCAATGGTATCATTGGAGTACTTTCTCATCCATACACTCATCATCGCATGGGTCATGGTTTCCTAAGGGAGGGATCAGCTCCTTGAGCACTTCCCCCCTCCGAGTAGCATGTATCCAAGATACGACATGACTCCTCCTTTTTCAAATCCTGTTTACCCCAATATTGCCCAACGTCCTTATTATCCGTATCCGCAGCCTAGTGCTCCGGCTCCTCAAGCATTACCACCTAATCCTCCCTTACCTTCTCAACCCCCGCAATAGTAGCCACCACCCCCTTAGGGTCAGGTGTATGTGCAGCACTGTATGACTAATCGTCTTACTTTCAAAAAGAAGAGTAAAGGCAACTGAAACCAATCTGCCCCAAGTAATCTAGGAAACAATCCCCAAGGGAATGCACCTAATAGTGCAACCCGGTAATAGGGAACTCAGCCAAGTAGGACAGGCATGTTCGCACAAAAAAACCTTATTCTTGTTGTGATGTCTATGGTCACTACACCCATTATTTTCCTCTTTTACCTCAGATGTGTCATATGTGGCTAGCTCAAGCAACATCCCGAGGACAACAAGCATCCCCTTCGGTTCCTCCCAATGTTGCCCCTATCCAACCGGTTGTGTTTACTAATCCTTTCCCCCGGCAAGGATTTGTGGCTACCCAACACCCTAAAAGTCAGGTGCCACTCAACCTCCCCCATATGGTACCTCTAGTTATCATATCATCATGATGAACTCTGACCAACTCATTACTATAGACCTTAACCTTCAGACTCAGTCCTATCAATACAACAAGCCCCTTGCTATGTCTGCTACCAATCCCCCTTCCTCAGGTCCGAAAGAGCCTCTTTAGACACCCAATTTCCCTTTACTGATCCCTCAGCCTAAGGCAGAGGTTCATACCAAGATCCCCAAGGGATCATTACGGTGAAACGCTGCTTTTGGTAAAGCTACCCACTCCTATAGAATATTAGATGACTTAGCACAATCCCCTGATGCCATGTCAATGCTGGAAGTCCTCAAGTCATGCCCTTCACAACGAGAATATATACTAACTACCATGGGCATTGTGGATCCTTCAGATGATCGTTTGATTGTCTTCGATGTTGACTGGTCAGAACATCCCCCCCTTCCTGCTTTCGTCACCTTCCAAATCCCTGTCAAGATCTGGAATGTCAACGTCTCCCATTGTATCATTGACGAGGGGGCATCCACCTATTTGATGTTCGCTTCAATTTGGAAGCAACTCAGATCTCCTGATTTAGTCCCTTCCACTATCACCCTCTGAGCGTGGGATGGCCACTCCTCCTAGCCCCTTGGAATGTTCTGCAATTGTCATATTGCTCTTGTGGTCAACATTGATTGTGTTGACGTAGAAGTCATTGATTCCCCCTTAGACTACTAAATTCTATTGGGTCATAGATACACTTATGCAATGTTTGTTGTCCCATCTGCGATTCAACGTAATATGTTCTTTCCCCACAACGGAAAGACGTCACCATCGACCAGTTGACATATTACGAACTGAAGTCTCAGACCTCCCCTGAGTCCATCATCTCTTTGGTGGCCAATAAACAAATAGTCGAACCTCCGAACAGTGTCTCACCTAGAGTCTACAACTATTCCTCTTGTCTTGGTTCTTTCCCTGGTCTCCCTCCTCCTATCTCTGACCCTAGCTCGTTGAATATTTTTATGATGCAATCATCTCGGTTTGACCTCAACCAAACTAGTTCAACTATTTAGAAGCCCCGCCCTTTGCAACTTGCTCAGAGTACTTCAATTTAGACTTCAGGACCCCCTCCTCAAGGCCCCTCATTTGTAGCTAGTGTCCACGATCCTATCTATCCTCTTGGAACAATTCCTCCTAGCCTTAACCATCTTGGAGTTGTCCCACCTGGCCATTACCCCTCTGGTCAGATACTGCTTCTTGCTCCCCCTCCTAGAGTATTTTCAGTACCTGTTATGGCTACCTTGTCCCTTCCTAACCTAACCCTAGGGATCTCGGTCTGGTACATTTATCTCCTAGCCACCATCCCACCTCTTCATTCCAAAACTTATACATCTTTGACCCTGATCCAACCAGTCTCCATGACCCATCCCTTTGCTTTTGTGCCCCATCCACCTCAACATGAACCTACTCCTATTGTGAAATCCTTAGGTGAGGGGCAAAAAAGTCCGCAAGAAGGCACCTAAGGAAAAGGCCGCGCAGACAACTGTTGCTCCTCCTCAGCCTCCAAAGCATACACCAGCGTGTGCTTTGTGTGATGTTGTTGGTCATGCAACCCATAATTTTCCTTAATTGCCTCGTCTTAAGTCGATGGTAAATGAAGCATTTCTTGAGCTTGATATCCCAGAGGTCCATGTCACTTTACCTGAATCAGACCCAAAACTCATTTTTTTGCACACAAATTATCCTTGTGCTTTGTGTGATTTCCATGGCCACTATACTCACCTTTGTCCCTGCCTCAAAGGCTACCACACTTCTTTGGAAGCGGTCCGCCAATTTTAGGCCAAGCGCAAGGAGTCTGCCTCTCCCTTATTTTTGATTTTTTCTTTGGCAAAACCAGAGGACACATATACTCCCAATGAAATTCCCCCTCCCAATGTCGAGATGATGGATCCTTCGACGACCATTTTCTACCTATCATCATCTATGAGATCCATGCTAGAAGACCCCTCTCGGACTTCCTCTTCTATTCCGCCTAACCTCCCTTCAGCGGTCACCCTGGAACCAACATGGGTGGATCCTTCATCGACTTGTTTTTATGTCACTGTCCGTGACGATGCGCATGTGAACCTCTCTTCTCATGATGATTAGTCAGGTAGCTTTTCCGCGTCAAGTGGTATTTCTTCCACAATTCACCCCACTTCTATTGTGATGACGAAATTATTGAAGTAATCATCAACCCTGACTCTATCTAGCCCTCCGTATATCTAACCCAGGCATTCACCTTATGGCCATTATGTTCACACCCAATGTTTGGGTAATGGGGCACCCATATTTGAGAGTCCAGGAGATGAAATAATCCACAACCCTCCTAATGCATCTCGTAGTGTCAACTCTAGTACCATTATTCTTCCCCATTTATAAGAACCTCTAGAGTTCTGTATCCCTTCAGATCCCTCTAAGGTTGATCCACTTCATCATTCCTTCATCTTACATCAAAAACCTAGTCCCTTAGACATTGTTGTTGAACTACCTGTGGGTTTTCTAGGTGAGCTCTAGTACATTATATCCAAATCCACTCTTTGGGATAGTGACACAATATATGTAAACCCAAAATTTTTTTACATTTTCTTCATATATGAAGTACCATCAGAGATTGGTAATCCTCCATTCCCTTTCTCGAACTGCATCTATGCATTCTTCCCTCAGAAAATAACCATGACGTAAACAATTGGAAAACCACATCATAAAAATGTGTTTAGATTCCACTTTTCTAAATACATTTGGCATGACCACAACATGCTTAGGGGCAGATATGCCCCTGAACAATAAAATTCCCAGTTCTCAACTAAAAACAACACTAAAACCCCCTTTCTATGATAGGTCTCACTTTTCAAGTCATTTCATCAGGCAAGTCACAATTTTCTCCCAAGTACCTGCTACCCAAGTTGCAGAATAGACCCCAAAAAGTGTGAGCTGGCATGTTCGTCAGCTTTGGGTGCCTAATCTGAAACTTTAATCCATTGAATTGAAATAGTATGGCTAGGCCTCTTACCTAAAACTAATGGATCTCAATGCCAATGGGTAGTTTGTTTGCTATGATTGTTGCATGATTTAGGGCCTTTTCTCCTCTCTACATTCACAACAGTTACACTTGCAAATGAATCAAATTGGAGGGAAAATGTATTATTAAAAGAGAAACCCCAGATTTTTCTTTCGATAGCTGTGACAAAACCATAGCTCAGTTTGACAAACCATATACACCATTTGAAAGCTCTCACCGAGCTCTGAAATGGATATCCTTTCATTTTTGGTGATTTGATACTTCACTGAGACACATTTTTTCCAAGAAGGGTCACTTCACTACTCCTCAAAATCGAATTTCTTCACTTGGAACACTTGTACTTGGGGAATCACCTTGCCTTCATACTTGTCCACAATCGTGTCAATTTTTGTCATGAGTACCATCTTGTACTCATGTTCTTATGATCTCAACCAGACCTGTTGTGTGTGGCAGCATCATTGAGACACCCTTGTTTCAAGCATCCAAGTTGAGTCATCATCGCATCCATGGAGTTTGTCCCGAGTCCCTTTGTATCCCACCACAGTCCTCCACCCCTCACTACTTTATTCCTCCATCATGTCGCACATTTAGGACTTCATTCATATTGTCCCTTATCCTCTCCGGATTCGATTCAGCAACTGGCAGGTCATCCAGGCCCTTTATGCTCTAACAAGGGAAGCCTTCAGCCCACTACTCATTACCCCCCATCCCACCATCATCCCCAGTGTAAATCTATCAGTCACTCTACTATTATCCCTCATGCCTTAGTTGAGGATCCCTTATTGTCTAACCAATGGCGGACCTTCTTCTGTCGACATCAGGTTATTCACCCCAGAATATAGGTCTAAAGAGCGGTGTACCTTGGCTCCAGCTTCCACCCTTGTTTCGGTGCCTTGGATCAGGCAAAGGGACTCTTTATTTGCCTTTGACTTGATTGTTTCTCAGCTCCAACTCCTTATGGCATGATTGAGATCTGTATACCTGATGGTTTAGTGATGTAGTAGATCTTATCGATGGTTCCTGGGTGTGTGTGAAATGTTTCAAACCTCATGGGGGGGTGGCCCTTCAGGTAGCCCCCCACATTCCCAGATGTCCTCTCTACAACATCCTTGGATGCAGCTCAATAGATTTGATGGTTCCAGCATCAACCACTTGCAGTGCCTTTTAGTTTTCATGTATCATTCATATTGTCAGAGCCCTTTCATGTTTTACAGGGCCTCTTTGGTTGTACTTATATATCATGTACTCAAATATTATTGTATAATTCATGGTTGTTCTCCCAGGCACAATATGTATGTGGGATCCATTATCATGTTTTTATTTGGCCCATGTTTATTCCAACATGTACTATATAGTTCAGTCCCTTATTTACTGGACGTATTATTATTTGTAATTTTTTATCTCGGCAGGCATGCATATGCCTCCCCCACCTCTTGTAGAACAGGTACTCACTCATAAAAGAGACTTCTCGCACCTGTAAGTCTCTCTTTCTCAGGGTCTTTTCCTCTCGTGCTTTATTCTGCCTCATATTTCTCTCTCTCTGACTCCCCTTCCATGTCTAGTTATTGAGTTATTACAATGTACTTCGGTCGCTTGATTAGCTCCTAATGCTCAAATTCCAAGGGGAAATCTGTTACACCAATTTTTGGTCATCTAACCTATTACTATAAGATGGACCAAAGTACACCATGTAAAATCAATTTTACCCCAGTAAAATTTCTTTCGCTATGAAAAATAACTTAGTTTATTAAGTTGTTTATGGTCTAAATAGGAAACTCCATGAGGAATAATTGAATAAATACTTATTTTTTTTATTTTCCTCAAGAGATAATTAATCAAACCACAATTTAATTAATATTCCTGGTCATATTTAACCCAAAACAGGAAAATTAATTAGATAAATCATTATTTATATTATTATTTTCTAGGAATAATTATTTAAACATTATTTAAATAATATTCCTTGTTAAATTTGACTAAATCATTTGTAAATAATTGAATAAAATCAATATTTATTTAATTATTACTTAACCAAATTCATATTAAATAAATCATTTGTTTATTTATTATTTACAAATAAAGGGATTTGACCAAATTCAAATTCATTTTCCCTCCAATAAAAATAATAAAAATACTCCATAAAAGTTGGATCTAGATTTGGTTAATAACCAATATCTAGACTAACTCAATATTTTGTTATAAATAGAACGATTTTTCCATTCATTCACTACCTTTTGTTTCCTAAAGATCACTCTAGATCTATACTTTTGGTCTGACTCCGATCCTCCATCATTGTAATATTTTATTACTTTTTTTCTTGTGAGCTCCCCTTTAGTTCCATTTTTGTCTGGGTTTTTAAGGGAAGATCTTAGAAATTTGAAGCGTTGGACATCTGAGCCTTCCACATTAGAAGACGGTAACATATTTCTATGTTCCCTTCCGAGGTGTCATAAATAAAAAAATTCTTTAAAAAAATTATTGTCTTGTTCATTGGATGCATGGAGCAACTCTTACTTTTATTTGATTTTAAATATATTTAACTGCATAGATCTCAATAGATGTAGCATTAATTTTGATCGCTAACTACAGCTCTGAGGAAATTGACATCCATATTTGATGTTAGGGCTGTTTTTTATGCACAACTAAAGTGGGTTTTTTTTGTGAGCTTGCGATTAGAATTCACACTAAGAGGTATGAAGACTCACAAAAAGAATATCCTCTTATGAATAGTATTTTAAATGTTGTTGAGCACATGAATTATAATGAAGTGAATCAGTATGATGAATGGAGGTCAGCTATGAAAGAAAAGTATGAATTGATAATTAAAAATAAAACATTGGAATTATTTGAACTTCCAAAAGGAAAAGATCCCAAAGCTTGTAAATGGCTTTATAAACCTAAGTTCAAAGCAGATGGTAGTGTAGACAAAATTAAAGCTAGGTTCCTGACCAATTGGTACGCATAGAAAGAATGGACTGATTATGAGAAGAATTTTTATCTTGTAGCTAAATTAAATATTATTAGGATGTTAGTAGCTCTAGCTAAAAAGTACCTTTGGAGTTTACACCAGCTAGATGTGAAATATTTTTTTTTTAAATGGAGAGTTGAAGGAACATGTATATTTAACACAACCTGAAGGGTTCATTAAAAAGGGTCAGGAACACTTGGTCTGTAAATTAAAGAAGGCATTGTATGGACTGGAGCAGGCTCCTAGATATTTCTATGAGAAAACCAAGTCTTCCTTCTTACAACATGGTTATAAGAGAAGTAAAAATGATCCAAATATGTATACTAGATTTTATTTAAAGGATTATATTGTGTTGATTTCCTTATATTTTTATGATTTGATTATTACTGGAAATTCTGATGAATTGGTTGAATAAATTGAAATTCAGATGTTACAGGTATTTGAAATGAAAGACCTCAGAGAACTCCATTATTTCTTGGGTCTTGAAGTATGGAGAGATTCTAGAAAGACTTTTATTACTCAAGGAAAGTATGTCAGGGAATTTTTGAATAAATATAGAATGGATCAGTGTAAATATACTTTACCACCTATACAACAAAATGTTAGAATTCAAAGTGATGATGGTTCTAAAGAGGTGGATGCTACATTGTATAGACAACTAGTTGGAAGTTTGATTTATTTAACCACAACCAGAGTCGACTTATCATATTTATTCAATGTGTTTAGTTGGTTAATGACAAAACCTCTTGAAAATAATTATGTGATAGAAAAAGGTCTCCCAAGGTATCTTCAAGGAACCATAAATTTTTTAATTAAATATATTGATTCTTTTGATGCTAAACTGATAGGGTATTCACATTCAGATTGGGGTGGTGATATCGATTATAGAATATCTATAACTGGTTATGATTTCAATATTGGGTTTGGGGTCATTTCTTGGTGCAATAAAAATCAGAGTACTTTATCTTTATCATCAATAGAAGCAGAGTACCAAGATGTATGTGCAACCAGAAGTGGTTTGGTTGAGAAAAATTCTTCATGATGCACGAGAAGAAGAAAATGATGCTACATTAATTAAATGTGACAACCAAAATTCAATTAAGCTGGAAAATATTCATGTTTTTCATAAAAACACAAAGCATATTGATACTCAATTTCATTTTGTTAGAGAAAAGGTTGAGTCCAAAGATATTTTTATTCAATGTTGTAACACTTGTGAAAATGTAGCTTATATCTTCACCAAACCTCTTGGGAAGATTAAATTTGAATTTTTTACGGAGATGTTAGGTGTTCAAGTGAATCATTTCTCCAACAAGGGGGGAAATATAAAATAATGGAGAATGTTTATTTCACAGTTGTGTGTGTGTCCGTGATTATATTTAGTTCCTATTTTCTAGGAGATAGTTTTGATCTCCCTAAATTGAATGTAAACTTATATAATTCTGATTTAATGATTAATTAAGAGGGAGTGGTACTGCTTGGGGAGTCACCTGTGACATGCTGGTTTCAGCTTGTAAGTTTCATTCCAATTTCATGTTTCTATTTTTAACACTTTTTTTTCAAATGATATACAAGATAATATGGGAAAATTAGTAGGTTTGACTATAAGAAAAGCTAAAACATATAAATTGAGAATATCTTTGTATAATCCATTAATCATTAATCATATGCCTCAAATTACTTTTTTACCATTCACCTTCTTTATCATTGAATATTATTATGTTGTTACTATTTACTTTATGACTAGTGTAACTTTTGATATGACTAGGATAATAGTATTTTGGCAAAATATAATACTTGGTAAAATTCAAAAGATATATATATATATATATATATATATATATATATATATATATATATAGTCATATAGTCATCTAAAAATTTTATGCAATGGTTGGCAACTAGAATTAATGTAAATCCATTTTTCAGCCTAGAGGCTCATTCTATAGTCTGTTGTGAAAGCCGTAATAAAAAAGAAAAAAAATATGCTATGCATATTTAATTAGTTGTCCATATGACCTATATAATTTCATGTAAAGTAATTAGAAGTAAAAAAATAAATATGGGAGTAATATTTTTAACAGGTTAGGTCAACTTCATATACATCTATATATAGGAAAAATTTGTTAAAAGAAAATATGTTAATGATGTATCGAATAAAATATGTTCTTAATCAAATATTTTAATATAAATTAATATTCACTTATAATTAAAAATATATCAATAAAAAAAAAACCATTTTAATGTGGTCTCATAAAATGACTCATTATACATGTTATATAATCTTTATTACATTTAAACGACAATTTAAACAATAAAAAATTATACATTATTTTTGCACTCTAAAATAAATTTCACCTACAAAAATTTGACCTCTCTTCACTCATATTAAATCAGTAATTTAAATGGATCTATGCTTCTTAACTCTTTGTCTCTGAAACTTAAAAAAAAAAAATCTTAAATTTAAATTTAAATTTTATATCATTAATTTGATAATAAAAATTAAATAAATAGATCTTATACAACTAAACCGATCTCAATATTCTTTTTCTTTTATTTTTAGTAATTTGTAAGTGATTTTTCAATAATTTTTTTAGCTGATTTTTCAATCAATTATAGTTTTAAGTTGTTAACTTTAAACCCATGAAAAATTCAAACATTTAAATCTGTGCAGTTTAATTTAAAAAAAATCTAAATTAATATTGGAATTGTATATAAATACCATGTCTCACGATCTATTCCAAATGTGTAAAAATAATGATATTATGTTGTTGTTAACATTTAAACAGCTACACTTCAATGAAAAAAAAATCTAAATTAATATATTAATATTGAAATTGTATATAAATACTGAATATTACGATCTATTCCAATTGTGTAAGGATATTATGCTGTTGTTAATTTTTTTTTTTTTAAATTATATTTATAATATGGGAAACAAAAACATCTAACATTTTGAATAAACTTTCCATCTGAAACATAAGTATCAATAACATTTGAGAAGCTATGAATTAATTCAATTTGATGAAGGCCTAACCCTCTGTTACAGGTGGCAGATACAATTTTTTAGATTCAAACTTTAATGTTGTAAATGTGATATGTTAAAATACGCCAGCTCAGTGATAAAGATTGACAATGGTGAAATGAGAATATAATAATACGAATTCAATTGCATTGATGTCTGGTGTACATATGGTCCTTTCGTTGTTGTGACAATCCACCTCCGTATTTATGACCCTATCGTCGAGCTCTGGTGTATTAACTACACTCTTGTTCCCGCGCCACACTCCCACACTTGTAACTATACTCCGACTGTATTGCTATTCCTCTGCCAACTAAACTGTGAGGAGTGTTTCTTCGACCTTTGCTGGTTTTCCAAACTTCGCGAGGGCTTCTCCATGCTGCTCTGCGTGAGAGAATACTGATTTCATCCAGTATCTCCCCTCTCAAGCCATTTACAAATCTAGCAGTCTTTTCGAGGGTGTCTTCTATATACCCCACTATCAAATTCAACCTGTAGAATTCCTCCGTGTATTCTTTAACAGTCAACCCTTTTTTCCTCAGATTCTGCACCTGTTTGTACAGCATGATCTGATAATCCGTTGGAAAAAATTTATCCTTCAGTTTGGCCTCCATCCTAGCCCACTTTTTAATAGGAAGTTTATTCAACCTCTTCCTCTCCGCCTGAATACTATCCCACCACAAGGACGCATGCCCCTTCAGCTTGGTAGCAACGAATTTTACCCTCTTATCTTCGCTGATTTCTTCAAAATCGAAATACTTGTTCAACTCACTAAGCCAATCCAGCGACACATCTGCTGATAGATTCCCATCGTAAGTAGAAAGTTGATGTTTTGGCTTGTTACTTGATAACAAAACTGACCTCAATAATCTAAGTTTAGGTCCTTCTCCTTCAAAACCATCCGTCGCTTCTACAACCTCCTCATCACTTTCATCCCCTCCGTCAAGGTCCCTTCTTCTTCCAGCCTCCACTACTGCTAATCGCTCATTAAAAATACGAATTTTCTCTCTCAGTCGTTCCTCTGCTAATATTCGATTAGCTCTCCCCCTTCCTTGTCCTCGTCTACCAACCTCCATGTTCACTGTTCAACAAACCCGCTCTGATACCAAAAATAATGAAGGCCCGACCCTCGGTTATAGGTGGCAGACATAGTTTTTCGCATTCAAACTTTAATTTTGTAAATGTGATATGTTAAAATATGCCAGCTCAGTGATAAAGATTGACAATGGTTAAATGAGAATATAATAATACGAATTCAATTGCATTGATGTCTGGTGTACATATGGTCCTTTAGTTGTTGTGACAGTCCACCTCTGTATTTACGACCCTATCGTCGAGCTCTGGTGTATTAACTACACTCTCGTTCCCGCACCACACTCCCACACTTGTAACTATACTCCGACTGTATTTCTATTCCTCCGCCAACTGAACTGGGAGGAGGGTTTCTTCGACCTCTACTGGTTTTCCAAACTTCGCGAGAGTTTCTCCACGCTGCTCTGCGTTTCTGGGCAAGGAAATGGGTACTCTGTTAAGTCGAGCAGACCTTGCTCTATCTCTATTGCATGGCTTCCTGCTACCACTAGTCTCCTTTCAAATCCTGCAATGGCACTTACCAACTGTTTGTATGTTGACTTCTCCCACGGTGGTTTCCCCGCTATTTCAATTTGATTTTTTCAGCTGCGTGTCCTTTTCTCGCCTCTATTTGCTAACGACTATTTGTTGTCGGTTTGTCTCTCCAGGTTTGGGTCGACCAGAACTCCTGTGGCCGCCTACAGTTCGAAAACAAAACACAGGTACTTAATCCTCTCCTTGTTTTACACCTTTCTGCTTTTGTTTGAGACTCTAATCGTTCCACTCCTTTGTGAGTAGGACCTATCGGTTCGAAACCTAGTTGCTTGTCTCTGCTCAGTCTCAGATTCTTTGGTGAGCTCTGTTATGTTACGTTTATTCAATTTGCAGTTTTGTTTCGTTAATTCGATAGCACATAACCAAAGTAAAAATTATGTAGCAATCTAATCTTCGAACGTTTGTGGATAATGTGCAGGCCCTTTTCTCCAGTTAAAAACCTTGCTGCTCTTTCCTCAACGACGAAACCATACGGGTAGGGTCGACTCCATTCTGTATTTTCTGTAGCTTAGGGTTTGTAAATATTTTTCTTTTCCAACTCTGTTTCGTTGCCAAACTCTGTTGGCTCACAAATTCCTTGATGTAATTTATTAATGATGTAAAATGTTTCTGGGAGCTTTGTGGTTTCACTATAATTGTGTTATTTGTGGTTCAAACCCTCGCTCAATTATATTTCAGATACTCTGTTTCTCTTTTAACAGTTTCACAAACTTGGAAAACTTTTTAAATGACTATTGCAAAAATATTTTGCTTGTAATGAATTACAATTTTATCCTGTGTATGGAAACTCACATGGTCTTGTCTGCAATTGATTCTTCGTTTAGTTTTGTTGTGAGAAATAAAAATAGAACTCTGCTCTCTTCTGGCCTGTGCGTATCATCCACTATCTTCGTAGCCTGTTAGTAGTATGAAGCAAAAAAAAAGAAGTTTTCTTCCTCCTGTACGCAGTAACCTTTTTTTTGTTTAACTTTCAGTTCGCATATAAATCAATTATGTTTACGTTCTCAAAAATAGGTGTTACACATATATCAGTATGTAAATAGACAAATAACTTCACAATATTCAGATGCAAATTAACAATTTGGCTGGAAACAATTCTGGTTGCAGATGGTTTTTATTCAAACTCTGTTTTTCTCGTATTCTCTTCATGGAAAATTGAACCTTCAGTATATGATTTTCCGCTATTTATATACCTGCAGATGATAGTCCGTTTGTTTTTTTTCGGTTGAACTGTCAACCACATTATTCTAACTACATTGCAAGTTTAAATTTCTAATTAAACAACAAAAACATTTTATTTTCCTAATAAAACACAGGTTTAATAACCTGTCCACAAACATGTGTAACAGTGAGACAGTTAGCGATCTTTCATCTACTCCCAGTTAGATGCTCCTGCATCACAATTAGTGTAAATACATTTTTACCAAATCTGTGAGTGTCACATTAATGATACCTTTGACGGTTGAAAGATACCTTCCAGGGTTGAACGAAGAAAATTGGAGCTAAGAAATTTTGGGTCTCCATCCATCCTTCTTGACATTAGTAATATCTTTTAGGATTATACTAGTCCCCGGGAGTGTAGACTAGCTGGTGAATATACCAGCATCACCTTATTAGATCTTCTAACGGTAGGGCACCATGGCATTTGTATAGTGAAAATTTGGCCCTGTTCTATTATGGGGTTTGAAATAAAATGGTGAGATATATTCACTGGTACTGCCACTGATTGGAATGGTTGTGTTAATAACAGTTTTTCATGTATTACTGCCGTACATTAATTACACCGTATGCGATATTTAACAGATACTTTATTATCCCTACTTTCTTTCGTCATATCTCTACTCCTCCGACACTTCTGGAATTACAGTTCGCGCTATAGTCTAAGAAAAATATAAAACCTTCCACTAATACTCAAAAATCTGTCTGCAGCAGCCCCTAAAGTAGAGGGCAAGCTCATACAGAAATTGAGATTGAGTTCAGCATGTTCTTCCTCATTCAAAACGGCTGGCTCTGTACAATTTTTCGGATTGGTTTTATAGGGCAATCAATATTTCTGCCATCTGAAATTATAGTTTCATTAGAGCACTAAGGCAATATATATTAACTCTTAAATTTTGTGCTCCTAAATTTATAACTTAAATTATACTAAATCAATAAATTAATGAAACCCTCACAAAGTGCTTTGAAAACTTTATAACTCGGGTCGCACTTTGGTGGATCACAGAACGTTCGTGGAACGAACATTTTTTTGAAATTTGGGCCATGATGATGTAATCGCCGCGTGACAAGATGTTTGTCACTGTTCGAGTGGGTGGAGGAATTGTAAATGAAAGCCCCACATCCACGGCTAGCCTTCTTTCGCTGGCTATCGGCCACTTAATGAAATGTGTAAATATATTGACAACAAATAATTAAATTTAAAGTCGTTTAAATCTGATGATAGGCAATATATCTGTTATCTCCTCATTAAATGACCGATAACCAGAAAAATGAAAATAAGCTTGCCCGATCAGATGCTGGAAAGGGGTTTTCTATAGACACTTTTAATAATTTTGAAAATAGAGACAACATATTTCAAGGAGCACCATATTTCCTAAAGTCTATTTATCTTTATATGAAACCCTAGATAGCATCATTCACTCCTGATAAATAATATTTTAACTCTACACCTCTTGGGATACAACTTTACTGTATTCCTTAGAAATTTTAGGAACAAGATATTATGGTCAATATAGGAAATGTTATAAGGTATTTTCTATGCCTTCAAAAACCACAAGGTATGGCTTCGACACCTCATATTCCCACATTTTGAGTATGCATGGATCTAACAAAGCCACCCCTAACTAGTATTAAAATTAGATATCATGATAGCATATGGGAACAACCATTATATTATGGACATATCATTTTTTGTTGGAAAAAATGGCATGAGTATGGTCATTTCTTTAGATAATCTTCCTCTAATTATATCTAGAAGGGTTTTTTAGAATCACAAATAGGAGAAATTTTGCTAGAAAAGGGATGCGAGAATTTTTGACCGGGGAAAAAAAGGAAGGTAATAGATACATTATCCTACAAAAAATAGACTACCAAGTACAGCATGGTGAAAAAAGACCAAGAAATAACAAAATCCATCTCTACAAAAAGAGAAAGTTTTTTTTTTTTAAAGAAATTTAGAAAAAAATGGAGCATGAATTTTGATTCAAGATACAAAAACGGATGAGTACAAGAAAAATGATTTGGAATTAGAGGATATTAAGGAAATGGATTTACAAAATCTGTATTTACAAACACTAGCACTAGAATGGAAGACTAAATATCTAGTAGCAATTCTTGAAGAGGAAGTGCAGATCATTACAAAATCATATATAAATTATTAGGAAATACTTCAACAACAAGCCCATGGTAGTATTTCTCCTCCTCCTCCTCCTCCTTCTTCTTCTTTTGGGATAAAAATTAATATAAATAAAGATAAAATGAAGCATGTAAAGGAAGATGAAAGAAATAGCAGGAAAAGTAATAAAACAACTCATACAAGAAATGGGAGAGGATATAAACAATTCAGGGAGGGTAATGTTAATTACAGATATCTACCTACCCTCACATCATAGTTATAAAAGAAAGTAATATCTTAGAATATAAGGGGTTTTACCATTAAGACCAAATAAAGACTCCTAAAAAACATAATCGTGCAAAAATCTCTATATGTCTTGATGCTACAAGAAACAACATGTTGTATGAAAATATTGTAAAATTTCTCGAGGGTAGTATGGGAAAATAGTAAATCACTCAAAAATGATGTTTAAGGGGCCTCAAGAGGCACAATAATTCTACAGTTTAACTTCTTGAATCATTTGATTCTCTAAGAAATACTATATTTAGATTCCATCTAATAAGATTTAAGATTACTAGCTTCATTACTAATGTTTATGAACCTAATTATTCTTTAGACAAGAATATTCTCCTTCAAAATATTCTAATTTTTTCCAACATCATTGGAGGAATATCGTGGATCACTTGGGGAGATTTAAATATGATAACATATCTTAATAGCAAGAAAGGAGGCCCTAATAATATTGGATGAAGATGCTTCTCTATTTTTGTACTTTATAAATTATTTTAATCTAATATAGATGGAAACAAGTAATGCCATATTTAGTTGGAACAAGAAAAGTGAGGGATCTTATCAATTTCATCTCATTCCAATCGATTCCCTCTCTATGAATCTCCTTTCTTGACTAGAATTAAATTTGAAGATTCTATTCTACGTTGTAATGGGTCAAATCATTAATTAATAAGACTTCTCTTAGATTAGAAATGTTGTCTGAAGAATAGATCCTTCAGATTGAATATTTCTAATTAAGGAATCATTCTTTCATAAGAAACATTGAAGCTTGGTGGAAATAAGGAAAAAACATGTATGACACCATTATGTGCCACTTGTATAACATGCTAAGATATCTCCAAATGCAGAGAAAGGAGTCAAATATTAACATGCCCACATTGAATGCTTTGATGAAGGGATTGTTAGTGGTGAAGCGTCACTCGAACATATTTTTCATTTGAGCATGAATTTTTTACCATTTATCACAAGGTTATACTTTCCAATCTACTTGATCATTCCATAGTACTCAAGTAGCCTAGTTAGTACATGATACAAGTGTCACCTTACTAGCAAGGCATTATCATTAACCTCTTATATAACCAAGAATATTCCTAACTAACATGTCTTAATTGTACACAAGATATGAATTTTGTACCATGTGGAATGTCAAAGTTATCATTTCACCATAGGTAATGTTGCATCATTTCCATCAAACCATAGGAAGCGTATTATTATGTACCCTAAGCAAGGCATACTTGAACAATCAATTATCCAATGTGAGACAATTATATCATCCATTCAAGCCAACATCTTATAGTCAACAAATATCATGTCCCTCCTTTACCAGACATATGTGTATTCTTGATGCACTTGTCAACACTCTTATCTTTCAATGGATAACACATGATCTATCACCTTGCCAAGTCACATCATACTTCACTAAATCTTGTTATGCGACACCTAATCAATTGTCTATATTACTCAACAATATATCCGAATCCTCCTAGCCAACATGCTATTATATTTTTCTAGTTGTCTCATGAATCACCATGAATTAGTTACAAGAGCCATCAAAGCCTATGGAATTTTCAGGCAACTTGCCAAGTAGGCCCAGTGCACCCTTTTCCATGCCATCTCCAATGGAAACTCAAAGAAGGTTCTTCTAATATCCATCTAGAATATTGTGTGGATTGATAATAACAATATATACAAGTTTGATTATTTCTTTGATCATATAGGGAGGGCCATTTCATAGTTTGGACAACTAAAATATTCTTTCACTAATTCATGATCATGTTTGAAATTAATCACAACAAATTCAACATGAAACTTCATATGCTGGAACACCTTTCATTTATAATCATGATCATGTGGCATCATCGTTCTGATCACTAAAAGACCTAATTTGGTTAGGAACTGTGTCTTTCTCCTACTCATACTCTTGCAATTGGTAAAGAAGCATGGCGTAGTTGTGATAGTTGAATGTGACTTAATGTTGGGTTGTCTAAATGATTTTATAATTTATGATTACATAAATTTGTATGTGGCATATAATGATGCAATTCTTCATATAACCCAATACACAAAGAAATTCAAAATTGGACACATTGACGTATAACATATTTAAATCCACCCTTTTACAAATGGTTAGCGCAAGGGTTGAGCCCACTAGGACCACATTATTATACTTCAAATCAAAACGATAATGAACGTCATCTTCGAAAATAGAACCATAATGTACAACAATTGAATTAATAACAAAACGGAAAAAAAACATTGATAAGGCTGCAACTAGTAATAAGTATGATGAGAAGTAAACTATGTACTCTAATGAACGACATGTGTAATTGACAATGAATTAACTTAAATCCCCAATAATTCTTCATTTCTAAATTTTGTAAGTACTGCGAGAAATCATTTTCCTTAGAAAATCATTTAATTATCAAACATTCACTACCATCATCCACTACACTAATATAAATGTTAACCAATAATATCGATAAGATGCGAAGTTGTAAAATAACTTGTGTACAAATAAGGATACCCCACTAAACGAACAAGAAATGTTAATCTAGGTATAAGGTATTCGAAATTTTTTTTGAAACTCCTACCTCTCTCATTTTCCCACCTTTGCTCAAATTCTGTATAGGTAGATTCATCTTCGAATCTTGTATCGGTCATTATAGATTGCTTGGCTATGATGCATCTACTTATGTCTTCATGGTACCATGGGAGTCAAAGTTCTTCATTGGGTGGAGGTCAAATGGTTCTTTCTCTTTCCATAATGTTGAACATCAATGAGATGGGAGCTAATAATCTGCATGTACGGAATACCTTCATCATCGTGAAGGGATTGTCGAATCCAATATACATAGTAACGTTCCCCAATCTTTACCCTTCTCACCCATAGAAAATAGACTGCTCACCTAACCTAAAAACAACGAATGCTGCATTGACACATATATTTCTCCCCAAAGCTCATGTCATGGCCGTTCGGTTGCCATATTTTTTATATTATATTTCCTATGTTTCGTAGTTAGTAGCGTCTATAACAAAAAGTTTGGTACCCGTGCATGAATCTCTATAATGTGGGGACCTAGGGATCTACGGATGAAAATTAGGGAGTGGCAGAAGCCGAAAGCATTGGTCGATGGTCGGTTCTAGAAGGGAGTGATAGTACGAAAGTATTATATAGATAAACATAAATCCTTGCGAAGATTTGGTGGAATCATAGAAAACAAATTCATTGTACCCTAACTCCTGTGTGGAATTTATTTTTTCAATTTTATATCAACATACAAATATTACAAGCATAACAACAATCTTATAACAAGCTTGATATATTTAGTAATTCGACCTGATAACTAGCTTGATATATTTACTAATTCTACTTGTATAACTATGATATATTTTCAATTGTATCACATAAAAGTTGTAACATAAAAATGGTTAATTATAACTATATGTTTTAAAATAAATCAATTCAATATGTTATGTTAAGTTAGTTATATATCAAAATTAGCTATATATAAAAAATAAAGGATTAGTATAGAATAATTATATATATTATTCAAAAGCTTTATTAATCTATTTCAAGCATGCCATATCTAAGTGAATTTATTTTAAAGAAATTTTAATTTTTTACTAGTATTTAATTTAAGAAAAATTCGTAACATAGGAATTGGAGGAACATTAGAGTTACCCCAAGAAAAGTCTAGGAAAGTAAGATGATGAAAATTTAATAATACAGATATTGGAGGAGGGCCAATATGGAAGTAGAGGCGGGCACACAATCTTCACTATTTCGGGTTCTTAGAGAAAGAAAACCCAAAGAGGGGTCTCTATCATGATCTGTCTCACTTTCAATTGTAGGGTTCTTGCCAACCCTAATAAGAATTGGCTCTTAGACAACTTCTTCATACTGTTAGCATCGATGTTCTTTTCCCTCGAGAGACTCTAGCGGATGGAGCATCCATTTCTCATATCCTGGGCACTCTGCTCCCGGACTGGACATTTGTGGCAAATGATGTGTCCGATAGATATGGGGGAAGCGCTTTAGGCATTAACAAAAGAACTACATGTATGCTGAACTGTTGGGGGCGTGATGGGGTCATTGGCATGGAGGTAGCTTCTGTAGAATTTGCGCAACCCTTCATGTTGATTAATGTGTATGGCCCATGTGTACATAGAGATACTTTCTGGAAATGACTACTCCAATGCTCCCTCCTTCAAAATGATCATACCATCTTGGGCGGAGATCTCAATTTTTCAATTGGGACCTCAAAATCTTAGGGACCACAAGCTATCCCAGATACACTTTCTGAATTCTTTTCTTTGCAGCTAGAGCATGCTGATCTTATTGACATTGATATGTGGAAGAAACAACCCAGTTGGAAGAATAGACACATAGGGGGGGCTACTCTAGCCAGGCGTCTTAACAGCTTTCTTATAAAGCAAAAATTTCTTAATTAGATGGCCAGGACTAGACAGTGGGTGGGTTTGGGGGGGATATCAAATCACTCACCAGTATATTTTGAATTCCTGGCTAAGGATATTAAAAAATTGAAGTCACCTTTCAAATTCAATAATATATGGCTACTAGACCCAAAATTTCAAGCACTTTTCCATCAGGACTGGTAGCATTGTAATCTCTTCCCTGATAAGGAACCAGCCAAAGTTTTCGATGATAACCTTAAATGGTTAAAGTAACATAGAAGTAAATGGGCACGAAGCAAAAGAATGACCGAGGAGGAAGAATTAAACTGGATCGACTTGGAGATCTCACACTTAAATGATTCATAAAATGTGGGATTCTAGTCGATGTCCTCCAAGGAGCAGCTGATTACTCTTGAAACCAATAGGGCAAAGATCTTCAGGAAAAAGGAAGAGGACTGGAGATTAAAAGGCAGGGTCATTTGGCTGAATGTTGGGGATGAAAATACCAAGTTTTTTTAGCAATGTGAAAATGGAAGACGAATCATCAACACTATATGCGAAATATCGGATAACTTTTGCTACACAGCCAAAACTCATTCTCAGCTTTCGGACATGGGAATTCAACATTTCAGTAATTAATATTGTGCTCTACTCAACATCAATCTGCCAGATATCATGAACATTTCTCAATCTTTCCATAGGTTTGTTGATGAGGAGCAGACAAAGGAACTCAACACACCAGTCACCATGGGTGAGATTGAAGGAGTTCTAAAATAGTTCAAAAGGGACAAAATTCCTGGCTCGGATGGTTGGCCCATTGAATTATATCTTCATTTTTTTGAACTCTTTAGCTCTGATCTCCTCCAGGTAATCGAAGACAACAAAATAACTGGCAGGGTATTTTATGGTTTTAACTCTACTTTCATAGCACTTATTCCTAAATCTGAACACCCCAATTCCTTCCATGATTAAAAGGGTCATGGAGGGCCTCTTGTCTCTCATTAAAAGGGCTAAGGAACTGGTGACTTGCATGGAATTTTATCAAATGAATTACTTCGGCTGAATCATTATTATTTGTGGATGATGTGATAATATTTTTGGATGGATCTTGTCAAGATGTTACACAATCTAACAAATTACTGCAGATGTTCTATAGAGAAATTGGCATGGCTCCTAATCGAAGAAAATCCACCATTCTACAGACAATATGCTCAGCACAGGAACAGGGGCACGCCAATTTACATTTTCCTTATGAGCACGGGAACATTGGAGATGCTTGAAATACCTCGTTTTCCACCTTAGGCCAAATGGATACCATATTAAAGACTGGAACTAGCTGATTGCGAAAATAGAGTGTAGAATTAATATCTGATACCATCATTGGCTATCCCCCGCTGGGAGATTGATTTTAATAAAATTTGTCCTAGAGGCTATTCCTATGTATTGGATGTTTTTGGCATGGCTCCCAAAAGGAGTGACTATTCACATTCAACTAATTTGAAAATAGTTCCTATGGAGGAACTCTTGTAGGGAGCGCACTTATGCTTGGGTTGCTTGGGAAGAAATTAGTCGACAAAAGGATTGGGGCAGTTTGGGCATTAAATATCTATCCACCTTCACTTTCGTGCTTGCTGCCAAACTGGGTTGGAACCTTATCATTGGGCAGAGCCTTTGGAGGGAGGTGATTATTGCTAAATACATTGCCCCGTAGAATACAATGGATTGTATCCGTGGTATTATCTTGCACCAGCTAGGCTCATCCATTATTTGGAAGGCCATTACTAAATCGGTGGTCCTGATCCAGCAAGGTCTATCATGGAAAATTTGCACGAGTAATATGGTTAGAGTGGGAATGGATTCTTGGTCGGGTTGCAGAAGACACTTCAAATTGCCACAATTTATTATTAACCACCTTGCATAGGCAAGGATCAAATACTTATCATATGTGGCTAATTTTAGAAGGACTGATTGGCATGGTCAGGGTTGGTTATCGGCTGAGGACCTCGGGATACCACTTGCGGGTCAACCTCAATGGATTAGATATATCAGATCACTTCATGCCTCTCACATTAGACTTAAGGATCAGGATGATGAGATATTATAGGCACTTTCACCCACTAGAAATTACTCCTCAAAGATTGGCTACATCACCTTTTGTGCGCCCAAGGAACCTCCTGAAAAATATTTGTGTTGGCATTTAATCTGGAAACTGAAGGCACCTCACAAGACTAGATTAATGATGTGGTGTATCCTCCAAAATTGCATACCGACCATGGACATCATCAGGAAATGTGCCACACAGGGACTGTCTAGGTGTTGCTTCTCTTTTTCCCAGGAGGAAGAAGCACAACATATCTTCCTTGACTACTCATGTGTCCATGAAATTTGGCACTTAGCTACTATTTCATTGGGCTATACCATTACTTGACATGATGGATCTTTAGGTGAAGCCTGGTCTGATTGGTGGAATGTTGCCTCTTGTACTAAACTAAGAAACCTCCCGCCACTAATCGTTTGGGGCATATGGACCAGGAGGAATAGATTTATCTTCAACGACAAGTTGGTCATGTGGGATCATATTTACTCTGCCATCATATCCACCTATCATCTCGTTCCAGATAAGAAGAAACCTACCTGTAATAGATTCATTATTCCTGAAAGCATTGATAACTCTTACCCCAAGGCATATTTTGATGGCGCATCTAACAATAATGGGTGTGGGGTTCGAGCAGTTCTTCATACATCTATTACACACTACTTCCAACTCAAGATGGGATTAGGGTTGGGTACAAACAATTTTGCTGAACTACTTATCCTACAACTTCTCCTAGTTTTCGCCCGGGAAAAAGGATGCAATAGACTACATATTTTTGGAGATTCACAAATTGTCATTAATTGGTTCAATTCACATGCACAGTGTCATTCACACACACTTACATCATTATTGAGGGAATTTCTTTATTTGAAATCATAATTTGACATAATATATATTACTTAGATATACAGGCAGAGGAACTAAATGGCAGACCAACTTTCCAAAGAAGCTGCGGAGCTAGCTTTGGGTAGCTGGCACGTCACTGAACATGAAGAGGATCAGATATACATATATTATCATAGACCCTTCATAGATTATTTTCAATATATGGGAGGAGTCACTCCATGACTACATTTTGACAGAATGAACTTTATTTTGTGGACTTATATGCTGATATGCAATCCTTACTTGCTGTATTTATTTTATATATGTTAAAGTTATATTTATGTTCATAGCAGGTACTTTATAACTTGCAGCATACAAGCACAAATTGCAGACTATTTTTCCTCCTTGATGAGGAACAGTGAGTATGGATCTATGATCGAACTTATTGTAAAATGGAACATGCAATTTTTTATCAGCTAATGAAAATAATTTAATTTATATAAAATAATGAATTGATGTGAGTGAGATTAATTTACAAAAGAGAAATGAAATTAATATATTAGAGAAACCTACTAATATAATTGTTTGAGGAGAAATGTACAAATTTGAAGGACAATAATCTATTTGGAGCACCAAGTTGGTGAAAAACTAATACCCTAGAGATAAAAAAAAGAAATAATATCATCCAAAGGATACTAACCTAAATTCTAGAGTAACCAATTAATTTGAGTAAAATATTTTATTTTTATTTTTATAGAAAATTAATAATATAGAAATGGGATGAGTAATGAAGTAATTTAAGTGTAATTTGTTATAAATAAATAGCTTTGAAGGAATTTAGGATTCCTTTATTTGAAGTGATTTAAATATTTTAGACACATTTGTTTCCAATGTTACACGACAATTTATGCGTGTTTATTTTAAATGCTTCAGATGTTTACACTTGTTTTTTTATCTATTATTGTAAGAGAATTTTTTTTTTTTTTTTTTAAATTTGACTCGGTCATGGGTTTATCCACTCTCAATTTGTCATGTTGAATTTTTTTTGAAAATGGATATAGCATAACAATAACATAGTTATAATTCCATGTATTCTCTATTTTTAAAAGCTTTTGTAAATTCGGAAGTATTGAAAAACGAGTTGATAACTAAGTTATAATTTAATGACAAATTATACTTAATATAATTAAAATATTCAAATTTTGTTAGTCATAATTTCTCTTAAATGAATGCTACTACTTTTGAAGTTCTTAAGTTAAAATGTAATAGATCTCTTTAAATATGTATCACAACTTTGAAGTCCTTAGCTTAAATTATAATATATACTCATTGTTACATGGAATTGATAAAATTAACAATATAGTATAATTTTAAGATATATCTAATATATCATGAAAACAAATTTAGAGTGTATAGACGGTCTTCATTATATATTATAACATAATAATCAAAGGAAATGTCTTAAATAAGTTTACTTTCCATATGCACAATATCTTAAGTGGCGTTAACATGTAGGAAATCATTGCAAACATTACACGTACATGATTGAATTTCTGAGAATTTTTTTTTTCCAAATATTTCTGTGTTATTTGGAGTAGCATAACGAGAATCACATGTTGGTGACATTTAAGGGCAGATTTCTCTTGTAAAAATAGAAGAAGCTTGGGCCATTAAACCTTCAATAGATATTCCTATCACTACTTACGTGTGTTTATATTATTTTTTTATTATCTCTATGATTTCATTAATCATATAATGCAATGTTTTAAAAATGGATAAAAGAACAATATAAAACCAAAAATTATTCATCATTTCAGTATGACATTTGTGAAAATAGAAAGTAAGAAAATAAATGTTTTAGCTAGTTGTTAGGCATGGAAATAATAAAATGGTAGTCCAAATACAAATTTTGAGCATTAGTACATGGAAATAATATAACATACATCTTCAAAATTTTGAGAAAGTTCTATATTTTATACGAGACAAAATTGTAATTATTATTTATAATTTAATTTTATGAATGCTTTAAAGTGATTCTACATTTTTTTTTTTTATGTTGTATATATGTTTAACACTATTTTGTACTTCAATCATCGAAAATTTTAAGGACTAAATATTACCCATGTGTTACTTTTCTGTAATTTTTCAAAAAAACAAATTCACATTTCTATTTTTTCGATTATTCACCCAAATTCTATAGATTAAAAACATTTTATCTTTATAATCATTATAGTTTCTATAAATTATGTAGATGTTACCAATCATTTCATCAATTATGTTTTAGGAATTAGTAAAATTCACTAATGTTTTTACCTTTTAAGATAAATATAGATTTTTAAACTTTTCCTTCGCTTAAATCAACAATCAAGTTACATAATCTAGAGAATTGAGATCTAAACTAACTATACATATACATATACATATACATATATATATATATATATATATAACGAGTACAATGTTTGGTTGTTAGGGATATTTTTAAGGCACAATAGTAATTGTAAATGTGAGCATATGGGATTAGAGAAACTACTTGAATAACAAAGTGAAACTAGAAATGCAAGTACTTATTGTACTCATTATATCTATATATATATAACAAATAAAAAGTTTGGTTGTTGGGGATATTTTTAAGGCACAATAGTTATTGTAAATGTGAGCATATGGGATTAGAGAAACTACTTGAATAACGAAGTGAAACTAGAAATGCAAGTACTTATGAAGACATTTGATTTAATACGATTTTTAATGTGAGAGTCGTATCTAAGAGAAACATTATCTAAATAACCTATAAAAATTAATGACTTACATGGTCAAATTACTATAAGAATCATGAAATTATTATAAGTAGATATAGAGTCATTTGAATTTAATATCGTATTTAAGGTGAGAGATTTTTATTCAAGAGAAACAATTTCTATGTGATTTATAGACATTAATGATTAACATGCAGAAATTACTATGAATATTGTAAATGTGTTTGAAGGGTAGCTAAAATAGTAGTAGGAATATTACTTTTAGCCTCAAGGAGAGCAAGAGTGATAATGTAGCTCTTTAGTTGGTGACATGTATATGTGTATACCCATTTGCGAGTACATGAGATGCTAAATAAGCCATAACAAAAATATAAGGACATACATGATCAACATAGAATCAAGATGTTATTCGAAAGAGGAGACATAATATTGTTATAATTTAATAACAAAGGAATATAGGGTTCTAGGAAGATTATCAAGGATTCATGGTATGATCCTTTCAAGGTATTCGAAAGCATGGGAGATAATTACTTTTATATTTATCTACCCCAGTACATGGGAATTTGATCAATAAAAGAATTGGAGAGTCTAAAAATCTATGAGCCTACCATGTCATATCAAGAGGAGGACAAGTTCCTACCTTGTATAGAGGACTTTGCACCAATTGCTCAGGAAGAATTGGTAGAAGAAATAGTTTTTCATAAGAGGTATAGAATGAAAATATATGGGATGCATGACCTTTGGTAGATTGGGTTAAAAGTACAACTTCCAATAAAATAAAAATGATACTCCAAGGACAATGTAGAGGACAAACTTCCTCGCCTAATTTAGTAAATAGTTTGGGGATCAGAAGCACCACAAAATGCGACCGGGGGGTGGCATGATATATATTAGATAACAATATTATTTTGAACTATATCTATGATTTTGGAGTGTAAAAAATTAGAGGAATCAACATGTAGGTTAATTTTGACATTAGGTCCCAGTTTGGAGAATTATGGTTTAAAGCCTTCTAGAGCCATTCTTAGACGTCAAATTGTATTTTTTGGGGTTAAAAAATTCTCAAAATAGTTTAATAAATTGGAACCTTAATAGAAACTTAAACATGTTTCTAATGGTTTAAGAATCATGTAAAAGGGAGTTTTCATGTAAACATTATGCCTTTGAGAAGTTGATCTATTGGGTTAACCATCATAGTATGATAGGATGCCACCTGACCCTCGATTACTCATAAAAATTGGGCTATCCACATGTGGAATTTCAAGAACTATATAGAAGGTACAAAAACCTAAATCTAATTGAAGGTGGATGGATTTAAATATTTCCCCTAATTGGCTATTGACCTATGTTATATATTGGGCCACTATGAGGAGTAAGGGCTCCATTTTATGCTATTGTATTTTGTTCCATAATTTATTAGAAAAACTAGGAGTGGGAGGTTATAGAAAATAACAAAGGAGAATATGTATTTGTAGTATCCTTATAGTCCATAGGTCTTAGTAACTCCATAAAAATTACCTCTTTCTTTGTAGTTTGAAATTTCCATTCTAGAAAAAGAGAGAAAATCAAATTCACCTTCTAGCTATATTTTTTCTTGAAAGGGTTTCCCAAAGAAAAACTTGTGTTTATTATGGATCTATGTGTGCATGTTTCTTTCTATTAGCTATTGGTAACACTTAAACTATTTTATTCATTTAAGTGAAAATAAAATATTAAATAATATGATATCTTAAGGAAAATTAAACTTTATAGTATAATGTTTTGTAATTTTATTAGGTCTATTATGACAAATTGTTCTGGTAGAATATCCATGGATAAACCAAGAATCCTAGTTTCCACATTACATTCGAGTGACCTAAATAGTTTGGAATAACCATCAACCACTTATATCACCTAAAATATTCCCAACCAACATGTCTTAACCAAATCCAATCTGGATACCTTCAATCCCGTGGGATTCCAAAGCTCATTTCACTATATACCATGTTGCATCATTACCACCCAACCATACGAATCCTATCATTGCCTCCATTGATCTAAGCATACTTGTATAACTAACTACCCATCATGAGACCATGTTATCATGATTTAATCTAACACATGATAGTCAATGAAGATCATGTCCCTACTACATTAGGTTTTCATATATATTCAATGCATTTAATGCTATGAATAACAACAAAATATATCGCATTTCCAATTTGCATCATCCTTTATTGAAGCCTACTATGTGGCAACTCATTGATCATCAAACCTACTTAGAAAGACATCCTTGGTCTTCCTATCCTAGTTTCTAGTACATTATCCTAATAATATCATGAATAACCATGAGTTATTCAGTAAGGATACCAAATAAAATGGGCTCACTATGTAACTTTCCAAGAATACATATTTTTCTCTCTATCATGCCATTTTTGATGGCACCTCAAGCTGAGTCCTTACATTTCCCCCACTTGTATTTTTAACATCCTCATTAACATGAACCCACAAAATTGTATCATTAAAGGGGTGTTGGTGGTGAAGTGACACTTCCACATTTAAACATTTAAACATACCCCTTTTACCATTTATGATAAGGTTATACATTTTAATCTACTTGAGTATCTCATACCACTCAAGGAGCCTAGTTATTACATTATAATAGTGTCGCCTTTCCAGTTGGTAATTACCATTAACCACTTTTATCACCAAGAACGTGTCTAACTAAAATGTCCCAACTAAACCCAAGATAGGAGCCTTCAACCATGTGGAATGTCAAAGTTCTCATTTCAGCATAAGTGGTGTTGCAACATTGTTGCTCAAAAACAAGAAACCTATTGTTACCTACCCTAATCAAAGCATACATGAATAATGAATGTAAAGATGAGATAGTCAATGAAGATCATGTCCCTCTTTCATAAATAATTGGCATATCCTTGATTCACTTATAAAAATATTTCCTTACATTTGATAACACATGATCTATCAAAATGGAAAGTCACATCATCCTTCACTAAATATTCTCGTGCAACACCTCATAAATTTTCCATGTTACTAGAAAAGGCATCCCTAGTCCTCTTGTCCTAATTATATAATTAATCACCAAGAGTTAGTCACCAAATATATCAAACCATATGGACTTTTCATGCAAATTTTCAGGTAGGCCTAATGCACCCTTTGTCATGCCATTTCCCATGGAACCTCAAAGCCATTTCTTATAGTATGTATCTAATAGATTCCGTGGATTGATAATAAAAATAAAAAAATTTGGTTGTTTGTTTGATTATATATAAAGGTCGATTTCATAGTTGGTACAACTGAACTTTTCTTTTATTAACTCATCAACATTTTTGAAATTAATCACAACAAATTCAAAATGAACCTTGATATGCTAAAATACTTTCCATTTCAAGTAGATTGTGTGGCATCATTATTTTGACTATGAAAATACCAAATTTAGGTAGGACTTATGCCTCTCTCCTACCAATACTCTTGCACTTGACTAAGAATGACTGTGTAGTTGTGATAATTGAATGTGACTTAAGGTCTACCTTTGTAGATGGCTATATAAGTCGAGATAATACAAATGTGTAATATCCCCATGTTCTACCCCTGCTTATTATAAATATGTCTATAATTTAACACCATTCTGGATGGACCACGACTAGTTGGACCTTTGATTAAACATATAATGATTATTACTAATTAATTAACAAAAATAAAGGTTGGAAAACCTTGTGGATACTTGGTAGGAGGGCAAAAATTCTTACTCACCTAAATTTTCCTAAAGCCACTCTAATTCCTAAAGGAAACCTACCCACTTTCCTTGCTTGATTATCCACAACGCTTACCAACCAAATAAATGTCGAGATTGTTTGTACACTTAGTGGTTCAATTGTTTGAAAGGTGTTATGTGACATGATAGAGCCTGAAATTAAAGGGACAAAGCTCATTATCAGTTGTTAAAAAAGTGAAGGAGTGGAATTAATCCATCACCTAAAGAGGGTGGAGGTGGCACAATAGAAGGAACCATCTCCTAATAGGTGAATAAACATGATTTATGGCCTTTATTAAAGGGGGTAGGGGGTGCCCATTTTGTGGGTCCTACTTTCATATCATGAGAGGAGAAGGAATTTAAGAGTAAGTAAGGATATGGTAGCCATATAGAAGAGACCAAGAAGGTGCACTAGATGTTGGGATATGAGGAGTGGTAAAACTGGGCTGCCTTGTACTACCCTATTTTATGATGAATTTCTATTAAACTAGTAGCATGTTCTTTGTGAGATATTTAATGACTCATATGGTTGTTCCTTATATCCATTGAATTATTTATTTGAGTCTGTGTGGAATTCAATGAGTGGATGTGCCACTAAGTGTTGGTTGTTGAGTTGGTGAAGCACTAGAATAGTGAAATCCATATCCTACGATCATGTTCATCCCTTTGGTCTGAGCTTTTTCCCTCTGTAAAAGTTTCCCTTATATCCTAGATTCAACTTAGGGGTGGTCGGTTCCAAGAAATGTTACAATGTCTCTGGATTATGATTGGGTGGAGAGTGGAAGTTCATTGAACCATAGTTAAAGCGAGAGGGTGGGGGAGGGGGGTGAATCGGTTTAACACATTCATGGACTTGTAAAACGTTTCCCTTAAAACTTATTTACACCTATGTTTCATAGAAAGTCAACTTAATATGTGAGCAATCTTAATTTGTGACGGCAAGTATCAAACAGATTTGTTAATGTAACAACAATCTTAATATGTGAGCAACAAGTATTAAGAAGATTAGATAAATCACATCAACACATGCACAAAGACACCAGATATAAGTGGAAACCCATAAAGGGAGAAAACCACATCTTATTATTGTTGTGATGCAAAGGCAAGCTCCAACTCCCTCTCACCACTGTTTTTCTGCAGGCACCAACCTACAGGAGGCTCCAACCTCAATTTTACAAGCTACAACTTGCAAGGAAGCACCAACTCCCTTCATTTTCTGTAGGCACCAACCTACAGGAGGCTCCAACCTCAGTCAGCTACAACTGACAGCTATCAAGCTGCAACGATGTGAAAGCACCAACTCCCATCTATTTTCTCCCTGCTTCAACCTCGAGGCTCAACCTGTCGACTACAGACATTTATCGACTAAAACTTGATAGGGAAGCTCCAAATTCACCTCTTTCAAAAAAGAAAACACTGGCAGTTTACCTTGGATATCGGCTACCATTTCTATTCCATACGCTCTGTCTTGTTCATCTATTCTCTGTCTGCCTTGTAATCATCTACTGCATATTTTTCAGATTCTCTGCTCAGTTTCTCCGCTTCTTCTCTGCCTCAGCTCCTCTTCCTTCTCTGCTCGGCTCCTCTTTCTTCCTTTGCCTCTTTACTTCATTTTGCATTCTCCTCTACTCCTCTCGCTCTCCTTTGTGAATATCAATGTGATATTCTATATATAGAGTTCATCGCATGACTCTTTACATTCCTAAGAGAATTTGAAGTGAATAGTCCTGGCCTTTTGACTTATGTCTTCTCATTCCTTTATCCAACTCAATTATAATAATAATATGTACAAATTTCCATGCTACAGTGGGATTTTGTATTTTCCTTAGGATACTTGCCTTTGCATCACAAAAAATAAAAAATTAATTACATCATTTACATTCACATTTTGATTTCCCTTTAATTTCGGTCTTTCTTCACGGATTTGGCTTTATTCATTGTCTTTTTCGATTTGTTGTTGAGTAGTTATTCTGCCCTTCTTAAACTCTTTGATATTGCACATTCTCCAGGATTTTTACGAGCTTATTCACTGTCCAATTCATTCTTTGCATATTCATGTTCATCGGTTTTCATTTCTGCTCTTAATTGCGGTTGTGCTTAGTTTTTAATAGGTTTTACTACAAAACCTTTGACAGTCCCATTTTGCTCTCTATTTCATCAGATCTCTGTGTGTAATTGCATTCATATTTCATTTTCCAACCAATCTACAATTTTGGAACTTACAACATTCTTTCTTCCTGAGCTGGCAATTTTAAATAAACAAATCTGGGTTATTTTAATATACGCTAATGCACATTCCCATAACATAAATCGATCCAACGGTAATACCTTATCTCCACCATCTAATATTACAACCAAATTTAATAAACATTTACCAAACTAATGTGTTGGCCATAATTTTATTCACGCCAGTAACACAACCTCGACTCGGACTAAAACAAAGGTCGTAGACGTTAGAGTTCGCCCCCTTCGTATATTCAAACATCATTTAATAACCCCGCAAACCTTAGTTTAAAAGGTTCTGATCAATATAATTTTAGAACTGGGCCCCAATGCCTACGACCATCCACATCCGACGACTGACATCATGTCGCACCGGCCTAGTCGATCCAACGGATTTTGCACGGCTAAGATGCACGGACGATAACACGCGATGGCGCGCCGTACTTTGGTTAACCTTTGCACATCTTCCTTCGTCACCAGTGATAAGCTCCCTTCCGGATGTTGACTTTATCAATGTCACATGGAGTCTTGATCGAAGTTGTGATGGCGGAAGTGGGAAATTGTTGTTTCCATGGTCTTCTACACAAATGTCGAATGCTTCGAATCCCCTCACGATTCTTAAATACCACTTGCACGTATAATGTTGGTATGATAGTCAAAACACTATTGAATTCCGGTTGTTCCTCGTAGATTCAGTGGATTCTTGGGTTCATGTTGTTCCCTCCTTTCAGAGTTCCATACCTTCCTGTCAGTTTCTTTTCATCTTCATCCATATGAGAGTTCCACCCATACACCATATTTTGGCTCGCAGAGTTTTGCCCATACATAACCCTTGCGGCTATGTTTCACAGTGCTCACAAGCCTTGGACAATTAATCACGCTTCCATGATAACTTCAATCGATCCCGACGGACAGGATCTATCACCGGATCCTTAACTGCTACAAATTAGAATACTCTCATCGGGAACACACATATAATCAAGGCACATACAATCAAGACACAACACCGGTAAGAAGCCACTTCTTCAATGACACACAGTACTCGTTAACCAGAGTTAAACCCCCACCATGATTTCTCAACACGGTTTCACTTTCAACTTCATACGCAGAGACTCCTACTATACATAATTACAGAGAATAATAAACAAACGCACGAACACGCAAGGTATTCCCCACACAGAGTTAAACAACAAATGTACAGTGACGCTGAGATAGTTTCCTCATATGATTCGACCAAGAAGACATAAAATCACACATGGAAATTATACACAATTCTTCAAAATAGATATATGTACATACATATACAGGTGATCGATCTCAAAAGAAAATTCTTAAAAATTCATGACAGGCCAGATATTCAGTTCCATGGCCATTACCCTCCTACTCTGTTGCTGAAGAGGTTCTCTACCTTCTCCTCTCTCTCTCTTCTTTTCCATTTAAGCAATGCTCCAACTCATCCCCAAGCATATTAAGTCTTTACCACAGGGTTTTAGTCTTCAATCAAAGTCTATGCCATACAAACTCAATTAATGAATAATTTCTCAATAATTCATCTGCAAACTGTATTAAACCCCTAATTCATAAATAAACCTCTGTATTACACTCCTTCAGGCCCTTTCAACTCCACTGCTCTGTCTCTAATTCCTCTGTTGCTTCTGCTTCAATTCCTCTATTTCTTCTGATGCCTCTGCTACCTCTCTGTCTCTTTTGCCTTATGGATAGTTTAGGTGCTGCTCTTGTATTTACCTTTGCCATCAATGCCAACATTTCCAATAGTCTCCCCCTTTGGCATTGATGGCAACACATTATTACTTTCCTTTTAGAAGCCCCTTTTTGCTTTTCTTCCCCCTTTGACATCAATGGAAAAGGGTTGCTCATTTCCTAGTTTGCTTTCTGCATTTCCTCTCTCTGAGTTATGTTTAGGCCCTCTTCTGCTGACTTTGTACCATGCTGCTCCAGACTGATGTACAAGACTTGTTGAGAGAACACTTTGAGGATTATTGAACTTGAATATACACTGTAAATTGATACAATTCAAACGCATAGACTTCTTTCACTTGTATAGAGCTAAAAGTGAAGATAATGACACTTCATAGAACACATTGTACCAGCTTTATCTAATCAGAGATGTATGATTGGATCAAAAACTAAAATATTGAGAAGGCTTCAAATATACTTCTGTCTTTGTCTGATGTAGTGAGCTAATATATTTCTGTTGAAGAAGATTGTAGATTGAATATGTCTTTTCCTGCAATACTCATCTGCAGTACCACACCTGTTCAATTATGATAATGATGCCAATATATCTTTTATTGCTATGGTACACCTTTCCTGCTTGTTGTTGATGACATGAACTAGGATGCTGACAAGGATATTACTTTTAAAGTTTGAGAGGTTCTTGTTGTTGATGTGAACAAATGAATCAAACCAGAGCTTACAGCTTATTGTAAGAATAGGCAATATCTTTCAATATTAGAGGCCAACTGACTTTCCTTCTTGTACAATGTATTTCCAAAATAAACCCTTCAATGTATTGGTCAGTTTCACTTATCAGCTTTGCAGTTTTATTTATGACATAATGGTATGTATGTCAATAATCAATCTCTCTTTAAAGGTGGATTACCAGTAAATCCTTTGTGCTGAAGTAGGATTTAGATGATTTTAAAAAAAAATTTGAGCTTCAGATGGTAATCACAGCTAGTCCTTTATTCTTCAGATACTTTGACTGTTCTATCAAAATGAACTTCCACAAAAGCATAGTCAATATGTTTAATTAAAAACTCAGCTAACAAACTTCACCCAATTTATGAACAATCTTCAGATAAAGGCCTTGAAGATATATGTACTGACTTCAAGAAGGCATGCAATTATATATATATAAATAGAGACTTCTTCAATGTCTAATATAATGTTTCAAGTGTAAATAGAGCACTGATATTTTAGCTCTATTATTGACCTTTTCATTCCGAATGCAGATAACTCTAGGATTTTCACCTTGATGCACTTTTGCCATAGTCCTTTGATCTTGAGGACCTGTATCATACTACTGCTCTATGACAACACTTGATATTCTGTTGATAGGAATGCTGCTTGTACCAAAAATGATATTACCTTGATAAAATATGCAAAGATTTCACTTTAGTTTGCACATTTACCCATAATTTAAGACTTCCTTCATAAATTCTTCTATTGAGCTTTCCACTGTTCACCTCAACAATCATTAATATCCTCAATCTGATCTTTTCATCATTAACTATTTTCTTATTCTGTCATTCTGTTCAAAGGAATGTCACTGCATTTTCCTTTGCTATGACAACTCCAGAATCATTGCTGCTTTATATTGCTTTATATACCACTTCAACTGTTCTGACATGATGATCTTCAGAAGGACATCTTCAATTTCTATACTATGAATCTTCATGGGCTGATTACTCAGAGATTTGTCACTTATTTGACTTCATTCCTCCAAGGGGACTTTTCATAGATCAATTATGTACTGACATCAAGATAGTAGACTCTTTTCTTACTTAATCTTCTTAATGTGATTCATTGTTAATTCTAGTAGAATGATACACAATGTGATCATCACTTAATGTGTTGATGTCTTCCAAGCTTACATGTTCATAGCTGATGTTCTCTCTACCACCAAGGCTTCTTACTGTCTTCTCTTCTTTCATCAATCTGTCTGCTACTTAATACTTCCGATGATAGTCTTCTTTTAGAAAAAAATTTCTTTCCCTTCCTGATCTTATAACTGTTTTCATTCGAAGGAGCTCTTCTTAGACTACTTTCATGGGGTCTACATATGAACTACTCTCCCCCTGAGATGCTGCTTCATATCTATAACTGGTTAGATATTTGCTTTGTTTCCTAGAGCAGCTCCCCCTGAGACTATGCTAGATTCATTATGTTATGGAGATAATAGGCTCCCCCTTTCTCTTTTCTTTCCATACTTTATTGGGGTTCATCATAATGTCTGCACTCCTTTCCGATTCATAGTTTTGTTTGATTGGATTGGATTTCATCATCTGTCTGGAGTTCTTTAATATATATGGTAGTTTACAGTCTTTTGCTTTGTGACCACGCTTGAGGCATACATAGCATCTTATTTGACCAAGGTGCATTTGAGCTGATGTATAATATTTTGTTCCTCTTCTTGAATACATTTTACAATCAACAATTTTATGTCCAAAATTATTGCATGCATAACAATAGCCATGGAAATGATTTGTGTACCTGGTGAAAGATTGTCTTGTCCATTTGCTTGCTTGAGGGGTTCCTCTCTTTTGCTGCATCCTTTGCTGGTTGGACTGGATTGGCTTTGTCTTACAATATGCTGCATTATGTCTTGGTTTATGACAAGAGAAACATGTGCTATTTTTCATAGGAGGGAGGAACCTCCTTTGACATCTTCTGAATTTGTTCAATTCATCCTTAGGAGCATATGAGCCTTTAGTAGTTGATTGTTTCATCTTCTCATTCTCTGTTCTTTCATTTTGCTGCTTGATTCTGTCTGTTTCTTTACAAATCTTGTTCTTGCTGGCTTCTTCTTCTGTGGGAATCTTCTGAGCTACTTCACTGTCCTTTACATCTTTTACAAAGATGATTTTCTTGTTATCTTCTGCCTTGGACTTACTGGTTTCTCCTACATATCCTAAGCCTACCTTTATGAGAGGTGATCTTTGAGCTTTTAGCATCTTGTCCAATTGTTCAGTACTTTTCATTAATGGTGTATTCATTAATAGTTCTCTTTGGGATTTTTCTAAATTATTTCTCAAACCCACTACTTCTTCTTCCAATCTTTCACATTCCTGACTTTTCTCTCTCATTTGTTGCAGCAGAGTCTCTTCTACTTTCTTTGCTTCTTCAAGTTGTGTCTTCAGGCCAATAATTTCTTTCTTATCTTCATATTCTCTCTCATCACATATTTGCACCAATGTCTTAAGGTCTTTGTTTTCATTCTTTAGTCTTTCTATTTCAGTCAAGGCTATGTCTAGTTTGGCCTTTTCTTCAACCATAATTTCTTCATGGTTCTTCTCTCCATTCACACTAGTAGGTACTTCATTTGATTGAATATTTTCTTGTTGACATGAATTTTTCTTCTTCTTAATTCTCTTATCCTTCTTGTCAGTGCAGTGCTTAGTGTTTACTTCATGCATGAAGTGCAGTCTATCCCAGATTTCTTTTGCAGAGGTTAAATCCATTATCAACTCAAGGTCCTTGTTATGAAGACTGTTATATATCACACATTTTGCCTTGGCATTCCTCTGTTGTTCTTTCACCGTGGGGGAGTCTGTGCAGTAACCATCACATACAAGCTTCCATACTTCAGGTTCATAAGCCAATAATCCTGTTTTAACCTTATCTCTCCATTCAGGAAAGCTTTTCGTACTTAACACAGGTACATTTTGATAGTCCATGACTTAACCAGATCTCCTTCAAGCTATTAGGCTTGCACCAAAGGAACTTAGCTCTGATACCAATTGTTGAACCCTTAGTTAAACTGAGAGGGGGGGTGAATCAGTTTAACACATACATGGACTTTTAAAACTTTTCCCTTAAAACTTATTTACACCTTCATTTCATGATCAACTTAATATGTGAGCAATCTTAATTTGTGAGCAACAAGTATCAAGCAGATTTGTTTATGTAACAACAGTCTTAATATGTAAGTAACATGTATTAAGCAGATTAGATAAACCACATCAACACATAGAAATCATGCACAGAGACACCAGATTTAAGTGGAAACCCATAAAGGGAGAAAACCACATCTTATTATTGTTGTGATGCAAAGGCAAGCTCCAACTCCCTCTCACCACTGATTTTCTATAGGCACCAACCCACAGGAGGCTCCAACCTCAATTCTGCAAGCTACAACTTGCAAGGAAGCTCCAACTCCCATCAATTTTCTGCAGGCACCAACCTACAGGAGGCTCCAACCTCAGTCAGCTACAACTAACATTTTATCAAGCTACAAATTGATGTGGAAGCACCAACTCCCATCTATTTTCTGCAGGCACCAACCTACAAGAGGCTCTTACCTCAGTCAGCTACAACTGACATCTATCAAGCTACAACTTGATAGGGAAGCTCCAACTTCCTTACTCTTTCAAAAGAAAAACACTTGCTGATTTACCTTGGATGTCAGCTCTGTTCTGTTCCATCTGTTCTTCTGTTCATCTATTCACATATCTATCATGTATCATCTCTGCATCTTCTCAGATTCTCTATCAACTTCTCCTTCTTCTCTGCTCAGCTCCTCTTTCTTCTCTACTCAGATCCTCTTTCTTCTCTGCCTCACTGCTTCATTTCTGCATTCTCTTCACTCACTCTCTCACCCCATTGTGCATATCAATGTGATATTATATATAGATTTCATCACATGACTCTTTACATTCCTTAGGGAATTTGAAATGAATAGTCCTGATTTTTTGCCTTCTGCCTCCTTATTTCTTTTACCAGCTCATTAAAAATATAACAATATGTGTTAATTTCAATATTACAGTGGGATTATGTTTTCTTACCGGAGACTTGCCAATGCATCACAAACAATAAAAAATTAATTACAACATTTACATTCACATTTTCAGTTACACACTTCAATTACACTCAACTCCTTTTCTGGATTTTGGCTTTATTGGATTTGTCTTTTCTGTTGCTGTTGAGTAGTGATACTAGCTGTAACATACCCCGATAACCTCGCAGGAAAAATGCATGGAGTTAGGACTTTTTTTCAACATTTACGAATATGTAACCTTATAAATTTATTTATATATTTCTGCATTAACCATTTAAATACCCATTATCATCACTTAGAGAAATATTTAGCAAAAATCATAGTGAGTTACACAACCATTAATTGTTCTTGTTGTAGCATATTAACTTAAATTTCCTGCTATAACTATACATCGATCCCATGATCATTTTAATTCAATTAGTAGATCACCTAATTGATAATATCAACGTCATATCATGAAAGAAATTAACATCATCAAAACGACACAATTAACAATCACATAAATAGACACCGATATACCCTGGAAACCCCGTAGGGTGAAAACCAACAAACGTTTAATTTTATTATTAAACGCTCGTGAGGGTTGTCACCCCTCACTCAATGGTTATAAGGGAGTCCATCCCTTGACCATTGTAATAAAATTTACATATAAAAATAATCTTAAACGAAACATAAATAGCTATAAGTTATTACAATCATCATGATACCATTTACCCACGAATCATCAATCTTTGTCTTTGTATTCAGATTGTTTCCTTCAGGGGATCATTGTGCAATTGGAACTACTAAACCTGCATGGACTAACAACTCTTTATCTTCCACAATGCTAAACTTGAAATTTCCTTTTCTCAAGTCATCCTTCTTTCCTGCCATTTCTGTCGTCAACACACTTGATATCATGATTAGATAAAATATTAATAAACCAATAATCAATCTCTATTTGTGACACTTCAACAAATATTTGTATGCATTTATAAAACATAACCACATTGACATTAGTTTCCTTATTTAACATAATTTCACATGCATTAGTAACAAATAAATCAATATCAAGCATCCTCTTTCCACCAAACACTAATAAAATCTTGCATGCACTTTCCTATTATTTCCAAAAGAAAGCTAACATACTATATAATAATACTATGCATGCAAATGCATAACAATATTTTCAAGATAACTATCCCAACAAGCAATTTCTCTTTTTGCCTACTCGTATGTTTTCTTTTCAATATGGATTAATGCAATAGATGTTATACTTACGCATGTGAATACATGTTCTTTTCCAAAAACATATTTTCCACCCAAGATATATTCATAATGGTTACTATGTATAACCATTCCAACTCTATTTCAAACAAAGTTAACATACAAGTTATAGTTTTGTACATGCAATAACATATCTTCTTCTCCCTGCATGTAAAACATATATTTCTTTCCAAAAGAAACCAAATAAATATTTCATGGAAAAATAAACACATTTCTTTTCCAAGGGTCAAACGCATACCACTTATCATTTCATGCATGCAAAGTGACATTTCCCTCTCATCCAAAATATATAACCAATAACTATGCATAATATTCTCCCAAGATAAAGCTAATACCATAGCTAATCCCTTTAGGTTGGACAAATACATATTATTTTTCCCAAAAGAAGGCTAACACAATAAATATTATGTGATTGCATCTTCCTTTTCTCTAGAAATCTAATACTCAAAAAATATATTTTTCCCATGCATGCAAGCATATATGTTTCTCTAAATAATCTTACATAATAAAGTATGTGATTACTCTTTTTCCTCTCTAAGAATCTAATCCAATAATGCATACAAGGATATATTTTTATCTTCTATTCATTTTGAAGAGTTTTAACACAATAATTATTTCCTTGCATACAATTATGCAATGTTCCAAATGGGAAAATATAGGCTCGGTAGGGAATATCTTAAGATATTCCACTATGGAATCACAGCAATATGGAATTACACCAATAGATCTAAACCAGAGATAGACTGGCAGGGCATTTACTAGATGCATCACCTTCACCAGGAAGGGTGAAATCCAGAGGCTTCCTGGCCCATTCCAGACTCTGTCTATAGAAGAATGGTGGAACACAGCAAGTGTGGGAATGACACACTCATCTTAGATTTTTATGCTCTTAGGAACCTTAGATCTATAGATCTAAACAATGGATCCAAAAGAGAAGTAAAAGCCAACCAAGGAAGAAGCGCTAAATTCCACTCTCAGGAAAATCTTCAATGGGCTCAAGGAGGACATTGTATAAGCAAGCCAGTGTGAAAATAATGTAGAACAGGGCTGGGTTCCCTTATTTTAGGCTGTGTCAGACCTCAAGAAAAGTTTCAGCAAAAATAAATGAGTTTAGAGGTTTTAACAGATCTCCCACAATCAACACTAGCTGAAAATCAGCTAAAGGAGAGAGTTGGTAAATAGAGAAACCGTCCTTTAGAAATTGCGCAGTTTCTGCTGGAAGACACTATAAATCAGCCATTAGACTCATGTTATAGTATGGCATCAAGAAATCAGATCTATAATCAAGTTCCTTTGTAGAAGTATTGGATTTACTTGAAGCAAGAGCAAGAATCCTTCAAAAATAATAGCAGAAACAGTTGGAAAAGCTGCAGAAAGACTTGACAACATTTTATATGAGGAGCTTCAGCTGATGTAGGTTAATATTCAGATCTACAACTGATATATGGCTGAAACATCAGATCCATACCAGATCTGGAACTACTCGGCCTTCTAAACAAGATCCCCCTGGGGTTTTATCAAAATAATGCATAAATAAGTGTAGATCTAGCTTTTAATACACTGAAATTTTTATTGCAAATAAATTCAATCATTATATAATCATGGTCCATATGCAAACAAAGATATTTTCAAAGGATATGGTTACTCATCTCTTGATGCGTGCTTGAAATACTCTCTTCCTCTTCCTTGGCTCCATTCTCCATGTATTCTCCCATTTCCCTCTTCTATTTCTCTCATGGGATTATAATAAAAAATAGAATTAATTAAAATGGAATAGATTTTATAAATCATAAAAGTATTCCAACTTTTTCTAAATCATAAAATAATTCCATATTTTCTAAATCATAAAAGCATTCCAGCTTTTCTAAATCACAAAAGAAATCCATAAAGCCTCCATAAATCTGATTTTTCCTAAATCGGAAAAGCATTCCATAAATCCCTCATGCTTTTATTTTTAAAGGTAGATTTTCTTTTTCCTTATGAGAAAAATATCACTTATCCATACTTTTTCCAAATCTATTACTCATTATTTCTAAAAATCATAAAATATACCAACTTGGAAATATAATTTATTTCCATGGAAGAATATAAATTATTATAAATAAAATAATTAAGAAATAATTCTTCCAATATTCTTATAATCAACAATTACAAGAATATTCTTCATTTAATATCAATATAATAATTAATAATATTTAATTGTTTAATAACCCTCATTTTATGAGAGTTTTTATGGTGGCTTATGCGAGGGATATTACATACCCCATTCTTCTGCTCACTGTTTTCTACACATTCTCCAGTTTTCTGTGCTTATTCACCTGTCCAATTCATTCCTGTACATATTCCTGTTCATCGAACTTTCATTTCTACACGCTCTCCTCTTCATTGCAGTTGTGTAACCGCTTTTGAATAGTTTTTACTACAGAACCTTTGACAGTCCCATTTTGCTCTCTATTTCATCAGATCTCTGTGTGCAATTGCATTCATATTTCATTTTCCAACCAATCTACAATTTTGGAAACTTACAACATTCTTTCTTCCTGAGCTGGCAATTTTAAATAAACGAATCTGGGTTATTTTAATATACGCTAATGCACATTCCCATAACATAAATCGATCCAATGGTAATCCCTTATCTCCGCCATCTAATATTACAATCAAAGTTAATAAACATTTACCAAACTAATGTGCTGGCCATAATTTTATTCACGCCAGTTAACAACCTCGACTCGGATTAAAACAAAGGTCGTAGACCTTAGAGTTCGCCCCCTTCGTATATTCAAACATCATTTAATAACCCCGCAAACCTTAGTTTAAAAGGTTCCGATCAATATAATTTTAGCACTGGGCCCCAACGCCGACGACCATCCACATCCGACAGCTGACATCACGTCGCACCGGTCTAGTCGATCCAACGGATTTCGCACGGCTAAGATGCATGGACGATAACGCGCGATGGCGCGCCGTACTTTGGTTAACCTACACTCATCTTCCTTCTACGACCACCGTCCAATGGCTCCCCTCCAGATCGATAAACCCAGGCTGATATCGATGTGTCTTCACGAGAGCTAATGTGCGATGGCATGGGAGTGCGCTTCCAGGTCCACTCATTCAAGTGTCGAATTCTCTATGGAATCGCTCCTGATTCTAACACGTTTCGGATAAGGGTGGTGCTGATGAATACTGTGAAACCACCATTACTATTCAATGCATGCCTCATGGTTCTGCTGTTTACCTGGTTCCATGTTATTCTCTTTACGCCTGTGTTTCCGCTCACGATATAAAAAAGGTTCTTTTCATCTATCTACTCCGACGCAGAGTTCCGCCCATACATAACCCTTACGGCTATGTTTCACAGTGCTCACAAGCCTTGGACAATTAATCACACTTCCATGATAACTTCAATCGATCCTAAAGGTCCAGATCTATCATCGGATCCTTAACTGTTATAGATTCAAATACTCTCATCGAGAACACACATATAATCAAGGCACATACAATCAAGACACAACACTGACAAGAAAGGCGCTTTCTTCAATGACACACAATATTCGTTAACCAAATTTAAACCCCCACCATGATTTCTCAACAGGGTTTCAATTTTAACTTCTTACGCAGAGACTCATACTATACATAATTACAGAGAATAATCAACAAACGCACGAACACGCAAGGTATTCCCCACACAGAGTTTAACAACAAATGCACAGCTACACTGAGATAATTCCTTCACACGATTCGACCAAGAAGATATAAAGTCACACATGTAACTCATAAACAATTCTTCATAAACAGGTATATATATATACATATACAAAAGAGATTCGATCTCAAAATCAAATTCTTGCTAAAATTCAAGGACAATTCCGATATTCACCCATGGCCATTATCCCTACTCGTCAAGAGGTTCTCTAACTTCTCTCTCCCTCTCTCCTTTGCCATTTAAGCAATGCTCCAACTCATCTCCAAGCATATTAAGTCTTTACCACAGGGTTTTAGTCTTCAATCAAAGTCTATGCCATACAAACTCAATTAATGAATAATTCCTCAATAATTCATCTGCAAACTGTATTACACCCCTAATTCATGAATAAACCTCTGTATTACACTCCTTCAGGCCTTTTCAACTCCACTACTATGTCTCTAATTCCTTTGTTGCTTCTGCTTCAATTCCTCGGTTTCTTCTGCTGCCTCTCTGTCCCTTGAATGATGTTTCAGGGTTCTCCTCCTTTGGCATCTCCTTTGCCATCAATGACAACATTTCCAACAAGTTCCGCCTTCGCTTTCTAGGTAGATCAATATACATAAATAAATATATCTACATGTCCATATGATTCAATGTGAATAAATAATGATGTTGTTATATGTTGTAAGAATGAATGCATAAACATTTCTAATGCAAGAATGTGCTATCCTGGTTATTTATAATTAGATGCTTATGTGAATTATTTCCTTGATTTAGGGGACCCTGTAAGTCCCTATGTTTGTTGTTAGTTGACTATCACTATGGGATTTCGGATGTTTTATATGATATGAATATCTCAGATAATTTTTGCTTAAAGACCAATGAAAATATGTGGTTAGCGTTTTGTATGATATAACTTTATTAGTATATCTAATGTAGTTTATTTTGGATCAATTATGTGGCTTAATATGATGTTGTTTCTCTTGAATTTCCAATGAAATTGTAGCTATGATTGAGTTTGTTGCACTACGTGATTTTAGGATTGATTGATGAAACAATTACATGTAATTGAATGTGACAAAAGTTGGAATGATTAGTTATTTGATAGGGGTTTTATCCCTCTAAATTTTTTGGTGATCCTTGTGACACCTAAATTTTAGGAAGGCTTGGCTAGGTCACTATAGTCTTTTAAAATCCAAGCCTGAGTATTGTATAGTAAAGGGATTCCAATTAGGGGAAAAAATTCTTGATTAAACTTCTAACAAAAGTCAATAATTTTATGAAGGGCGAGATAAATTATTTAATCCATGTGATTACCCTAATTTGTGCTAATTTCCTATCCTTACCACTTAATCACAATGCTTATACCTAATTTGCAACATGCTCCCCCCCCACCGTCAAGCTATATGCATTGGTGACCTTAGAGTGGGCACTATTGATAGAGAGCGTGGGACACGCATTTCCCAATTACCGAACAAGAAATATCAATGTCATGTTGCACCTGGATTATGTTGTTGCATGTGTTTGTTGTATAATTTGGGAACTATTGATAGGGTGTGGGAGATGATTATACCCATTACCCGATGTGAATATTAACATCACACCAAATATTTATCCTCTTAATAGGTAGAATGTGATGGTCTCGAGTGTTTTTCAAAGAACATGCGGGGACTCGAGTATCCCCTTCATCACTTATTGATAATTTTTATGTCTCATCACACCTAAATTGGCTTAAGGCATAAATGTGTTCTTATAGTGTTGTGGCCTATATGCGGGACGATAATATATCCATACTCGGTAATGGATAAATGAATTTTACGAGTTAACGGTGAAATCATGTTATGGGAATAAATGCTAGTATAACATAAAATATTGGTTTTACGGGAAGGTTCTAGCCGTGTGGGACCCCCTAGTGATGGTTGTGTGTGGAAGGTTCCATGTAGGATGGGAAATGCTATGTGGATGCCATGTGGATGGAGACATGGGAGATTGTTTATGTGACACCTAAATGGTGTGACAATTACTAGTGGAATCAACCCTATTAGATGGCTAAGGCATCCATTTTTGGTTGACATGTGGAACCCTCATGCGATGGAATATGTTAAGGTGACTTCACACTAACTCAACATGACATCAATAGGGAGAAAGGGATACAAGTGACATGGATAGGTTGATGACATGGTGTGGCACATAGGATGTGGTGCCACGTGGCTTGGATGTGGTATGTTGCACAAAAATGGAGTTGATGTGGATAGGACCACATCATCATGGACCATGGTTTCCCAACAATTTTTTCTAGTTTTTATTATAGCATGATTTGTGGTAAACAAAATCCATGGAATGGAAATATTTCCCGATAATTAAGATGAAAAATTATTGTCACACCGCGAAGGTTAAAAAGGGTATTTCCCGAGGATGGTATGATGTCATGATGGAACTTGGTGTGGTGACATGGTATAGCCATGTTTTATTATGAGCAACATGAAAGATACACGTATTCCATTCACTAGTGTCGCATGGTGGGGAATATTGATGTCACAGGGTTGAAAGGGCCCAATTTTCAAGTGGGTATAAATTTCAATCACAAGGCGAGATTGAGGTAAAAACATTTATCATTAGAAATCTCTCAATGAGCTAAATGCAATGGTGCCATTTATTTGGATTTTGGATGAAGATGGAATAAGAGAAATTTTGTAACCCCAAATTCATAATCAGACCATGGAAGTTGATTTAGTTTTAATGTAACCCTCTCCACAGTCTTAGAATAACCTAAGTGGTGGAGAGGGTATGTTACAAAGTGGTATCGGAGTATCCAAGTTCAACACCTAGAATAGATGGTGTCAAGACAAATGAAATGAATGACCGAAGGTTTTTCACTAGACATTTGGAGATAAGATTTGGAGTTCTAAGATAGAGTATCAAAGCATCCAGGGTTTAGCACTTAGATTGAATGGGCATGGGAGGATAAGTTTAAGACCTTTGTTCCAATTTGGAATATAAAACTTTTTGTTATTTAAAGAATGAATGTTTATTGTGTGCAAGTTTGTGATCTTTATATAATCCGAATGGTGATTGTGTACTACATGCATGTTTGTTTATGTGGAATTATTTTATTGTATATATGATACAAGATCTTGTCGCTTTAATATTGTTTTGAGTTTTATGCGAGTAAGATAAAAATGCATAATGATGAATAGATTCCTTAGAGTAGACCAATAGGATTACAAAATTTTATAAGTAAGTGATGCAGTCAAAAATATGAGGGGGGAATATCTTAATTTATGTCTTGCTATATTATACTTTCCTTTAGTGTTTTTAGAAGTCATCATAAGATTATGAATAATAGAATAAGTATGATAAAAATACAAGAGATTAAATAGTTCAAATATTCATGTTCAGTAAATAAATATCAAATAATGATACTCTAGGCTACGTGAAGGTATAAAAGGTGCATAAAATAATGTATGGGCATGCATAAAGAGTAATTTGTTGTGATAACATGATTCGGATGACTAATAGTGTATAATGGTATGCATGTAACTAGGGGTAGGTTGGTAACAAAATTGGAAAGTCAGATTTGAAGTGTGCATGTACTCTTGAGGAACCAAGACTATGGAAAATAAGTTGTTGATGAGAGTATTGCATAGGTAACACCTATGCCTGTTGATATGCATGTTGTGACAATGTAGTGAGTGAATTCATAATATGTTTTCTACCATTCATTAGTTTTGTCCAAAATAAGTGTTCTAAAAATTATTGATTATGACTCTTGAATTTTATGCACCCTTAAAGTATTGTTTGAACGCTTGATTAAGTGCGCAATATGAGTATGTGATTATGCGAGTGCATGAAGTAATGATTATGTTTTAAGACAATTGTATTAATCCAATGTGCATTGAGACAATTTATATGCACATGAGTGCAAGGGGAAATGACTCCATGGATGTTGCAAGGAATAAAAGCACATGCAACATCCATACACCTAAACCAACAACATACAATGCGAGAAAGAGATGGGAGCTCAAGTGATTTCTTTTCTTGGGAATTAATGGATGAGGTGTAGGGATAATTTTTTGCATGTGTTTTGTGTTACAACTTTCTTTTTTCTTTTTGTTTGTTGACCTCAAGAATGGACATGTTGTTTTTTCTTGCTATTGTGGGTTTTCTTTGTTGTCATTCTCTCTTCTTGTCTTTTGTGGGTTGGTCTTGGTGGTTTTTTTGGGTGTGGGAAAGGAAATAAAAAGGGGTTTTGGAGAGGTGATAAATAAAACCCAATTAGAAGTGCAAGGCCATGATTAATCTCTATAGATCATATGAATGCAAGAAAAAGGAAGAAGATGATGATAGAAAAACTAGGTGGACTTGGTTGGGTTTACATGAACAAAATGGAAATAAATGTAATAGTGATGAAAAGGGAATAAGAAGGGAGTTCCGTTAATCAAAATTGCACATGGATTATATATGTGTGTGCGTGGGTGTGTGTGTGTGTGTGTGTGTGCGTGAATTCTTTATTTTATGAATATGAGAAAATGAATTGAAGTTATAATGATGCTATTTAAATTGAAAGATAAATGTTCGAACCATGATTAATATGAGAATTATGTGAATTGTATACTACTTTCTATGTTTTATCACATGGAATGTTCATTAGGAAAGTGTGCACAATGACATGTCGTTGTTAACTACCATTATTGGTGTGATGATGCTTGTGCTTATAACTTTGTTGTGTGCATGAATGAAATTGATAAGGTCTGTAAATTGCCGGAAGATGAACATCATGAATGAATACATGTTGTAAGTGAATGAAAATGAAAATTCGTTTATGGTTTTTTTTCATTGAAATCTATAAAATCTAAGTTGATGATTTATGACAAATGTGTGAGGTTGAGATCATTTCAGAACGAGTCGATATTACAACAATATGGATGTTGTCAAATGGTTGGAACCTTCAAAAGGATTTAGTTGGAAGTGCTAGTAAGAACGACCAAGAAAACAAGGAAACATTAAGAGAAGGTAAAGTGGGTAACGAAAAAAGGAATTGGGTAAGAGCTTCTTCAACTAAAATTGAAAATTATTGTTCAAATTATTGTATGTTGTGCATGGATACTAGGAAATGGTATGAATAAGGAAAGTAGCCTTAAATACAAAAGATCACAATAAATTGTGTAATTTAGACTGATTGGAATAGAGAACTAATTCATTCATGAATTTAGAGGTGTATTTCTTATTTTTTGATTCATTGGTATATTGGAATAAATGTTTAATATCATTATGAAATACTTGGAATTAATGTGATGCACAAGTACAATATAATAAAATTTTCATTTCAATTCATTAGAATTTAGTTAAAGTGATATAATTATTATGAGTGTAATAAGTCCGGGATTAGTTTGAGTACTTGTGTTTTTGGGAAACGATGCTTTTATACATATATGTATTTGCACCTGGAAAAAGTGTTAGATGATTGAAAGATGACATTGCAAGTAGAGTGTTGGATTGGGTGGAGGATCAAAACCACCATGAAAAATAACACCACTTGCAAGGCATCCCAACGAAAAGACTAAAGATCTCATTCCTATGACATGAGATTAGGCTTCCGAGTGAAGAAAAAATAGGCAATTAAAATTTATGGTTTTAAATTTTTGAGTATATCTCAAGAAATAAATAAAGTATTGTGACACAGAGTTAAATGATGGATCATAGAGCTAGGGGGAGAATACTAATGTGATGACATTAAGACCACACCTTATTTGTCTCATGGGAGCATGTCATAAGTGGGACCGTGACTATATAAGTATATGAGTAGTGCCATGGAGCATGCCGGACCATGATTTGGCTATAAGACTAGATTCACATATAATTTGAGCATCCTAGACGAGATACTTGGCTCTAAGACTTTAACGATCACCCCTGTGCCAAAAAATCTCTTGGATAGGTAGACTACCTGGATGGGGGAATATTGAGTGACTAACAAGGGTCCATACAAAAAAAATATTTTGACGGATAGATCACTCGTGAATGGGGTTTTCCAAGGCCCATAAACTTGAGTTATTGGTGGGAGAAGAAATATGTGCATTATCATTGCGATGTGAGCATGAGGAATCTTAGTCGGACCTATATTAAATAATTGTGTGGAGTATATCCTCCACTTCATCGCTTCCCTTGGTGGTGAAACTACTACATGATATGGAATTAAGGATGGAGTTGTATGAAATGACTGCGTGGAGAAGTATATCAACCAATGAGTGTTTTTTTTGCGAATACACCACTCAATTATTACAAAGAAAAGGAATTAAAGAGTAAATAAAGAGATATGTATTTGAATTATCGGGTTTAAATGTATTTTTGATTAAGTTATGATTTAATATGTTTTAAAGTTTTTATAATTAATATCATGAGAGTCGTTTGATTTTGATGTATTTGAACTAGTGAATTATCTAGCATAAATATATGAGGTCGACTACAAAGAAAACAATATCAACTTAATAATGTCAAATTTCACTACGGTTTCATAATGGAGATGAATATTTCATGAACTAGGAAATTGTGGTGACATTGAAACCCCCATGATATGCATTGATCGCAATGAGTTATTCTATTAAAAAATTTGTTGTGCTATTAAAGTAAGGAAGAGGGATGTTTTTTCTATGAAGACACTTTCGTGCAAGGAAGACTTTCCAAGGGACGAGCATCTCCCGAAGGGAATACGAAAACGAGAGAATGGGATGATAGAACTTGGAAAGTGAATTGGTTTCAAAAAAATCATGTGCATAATCGGTGGGATAAAGCATACATTGGGTTGGTCCTAGGAAATAATGAGTTGAATTGATTCCCTAAAGGATCCTCGAGCACATTGAAAAACATGGTTGGATATGAAGATTCAAGACATGGGAAATGTTGTTGAGATAAAGAGTTGAAAATATAGAGCTTTGATTTTATTTACATCCCTTTGTTTTCATAACTACTGAAGACAACGTTCCCTTAAGAGGGTTTGGTTTGGAACATCCCCATTTTCTAGCCCTACTTATTGTAATGATTATTGTAATCGTAACATTGATGTGTAAGGAAAACAACTAGTTGGACCTTTGATTAAAATATAACAACAATTATTAATTAATTAATAGAACTTAAGGTTTGATAGCCTTACGGATCCTTGGCTTGAGGGGAAACTTACTTGATCATTGATATTTACGTAAATTTTATCTAATGCCTAAAGATAAAATTACTTATTGCCTTTCTTATATAGCCACAACCTATACCAACTGAATAATGCCAAAATGGATTGTACACTTGGTGGGCTAGGTTTCTAAAAATTGTTATGAAACATGATTGAAAGCTCGAACTAACATGGAAAGAGATTCTTATTGAATGTTACAAAAATTGAATGAGTGGAACGACCCCCATCACCTAAATATGTATGAGGTGGTGTAACGTGATGGAACACCTCCTAATAGGTGAAGGGACATGATTGGACTAACTTATACATAAGGGGGAAAGGTGGTGCCCATGCAGGGGGTTCCATTTGAAGATCATGAGAAGAGAAGGAACCAAAGAGCATGTCGTGCTCTGGGTATCCACATGATAAGAGATAAATAAGGTGCACTAGACTCTAGGAGATCGAGAGTGGTAAACCTAGACTAGGTAATACTTGTTTTTTTTCTAATGCATTTCCATTGAACTTATATCGTAGTCTTCGTGACCTAGATAATCACTTGTATGGTTATGGCTTATATTTATCAAATTATTTAATTGAGTCTACATAGCCTCGTTGAGATGTTGAAGGCTTGGAATGTTGGATTCCATGTTCGAAATATTGTTCAACCCTTTGTGTGAACTCTTTACGTATGAAAACATTTCCTTGAGACTCTAGATGTGGATCATGGGTTGTTAGATGCAAGAAAGGTTGTATTGTAGCTAGCCTATGGTTGGGTGGAGATTGGAAGTGTCTCCTTCACTTTCCAATGAAATCAATATACATATATAAGTATATCTACTTATATATATGTTTCACTATGAATACAAAAATATGATGTTATCTATTATATTAATGAATGTATCGGTATTCCTAATGGAGCAATGTTTTATCCTAATTATTTAAAATGAGATGCTTATCTGAATGATTATCTTGAATTAGGGGACCTTCAAATACCTATGGTTTCTATTACTTTCTTGAGATGTAGAACTATATCCATAGTCATTTATGAATGTTTTATTTGTCTCATATGATTGTCGGTGTGTGTGATTTGAGCTTTTGATATGCTATGAATATCTTTGATCCTTGTTACATGAATATCGGTAAAAATATATGGTTGGAACTATGTATGGCATAATATATTAGTAGATCTGATGGAGTCTACTTAGGATCCATTATGTGTAAAGATAATGTTTTTTGACATGAATTTCTAGTGAAATAGTAGCTACAAGCTTATTTCACTGCATGATTCTAGGCTTGATTGATAAATCCATTCCATGCATTTGGTTGTGTACAATAACTTGAATGATCAAAGATTGTATAGGGGTTCATCCCTATAAGATTTTTTAGTGATCCATGTGACACTTGAATTTTAGGAAGGCTTGATTAGGTCATCAAAGTATTTTAAACTCCAAGCTTGAGTGTTGCAGAGTAATAGGATTGCAATCGAGGTAGAAAAAACCGAAAAATCTTGATTAAAATTGTAACAAAATTCGATAATTTTATGAAGAGTGGAGAAATTATTTAATCTACCATATTACTCTAATTACATGTTAATTACTTGTGCTTTTCGCTTAATTGTATTTCTTATCCCTAATTCATCCCTGCTCCTCCCTTGCCGAGTTGTATGAATTGGTTGCATTCGAGTGACACTATTGATAGAGAGCGCGAGACAGATATTTCCACGTTATCGGGATGAAAAATATTCTTGTTGTGTCATTCCTCTCTTGGATTGTAGAATGTGTTGGTCATTCTGTTTGGGTACTACTAATGGGGTGTGGGATGAGATTATCCTTATTACTTGACCTCGAATATTCACATCACGTAATGCCTTTCTTCTCTTGACATGTACCATGTGATGGTCCGAGCATTGTTGAATTATCAATAAGTTTGTCTTCGCATCGTGCTTGAAATGGATTAAGGTTTGGTTGTGGCACTATAACACTAGGATCCGAGATAGGATGACAATATCTCTACCATATGAAATCAAGAAATGAATTTGGAAGCTAGTGGTAAAATCATGGTGCAATCACCAAATCTACTCTAGCATAAAAAATCGATTTTACGTAAAGGTTATAGCCCATGTGGGACCCCTTTGTTATGGTTGACTGCATGGAAAGTGTCACATAGGTTAGGAAAAAGGCTACATCATTTTGTAATGTAGAGTGACATGTGGTAGGTGGAATCGATCATGTTGGATCGCTAAAGGGTCCATTTTTAGGTGACACATGGCACTCTTAGAGGTTTCCATGTTATAAGGTGACATCATCGTAACATAGACATGACATCAACATGGAGCAAGGGATATAGGTGACATGTATAGGTCAATGATATGGTGTGGAATAGGACATGTGGCATGTGATGCCACGTGGTTTGGATTTGATATGTGGCACCAATGTGGAGTTGATGTGATTAGGGCCACATTATCGTAGATCGCAAACCATCAACAATGCTTTTTCCTATGTTTATTATAGTGTGAGTTCCGGTCGACGCGAAGTCGTTGAACAACAATATTTCTTGGTAAGTATGTGGAAAATTGTTGTCACACAATGAAGGTTAAAAAGGGTATTTCCCAAAGATTGCACTGCAGCTGATAGGCGCACTTATATGGTCGAGCCACGTTGGATTACGAGTGATGTGGTAGAGCCATGTATACCACATGATAGCACCATGTGGGCCGGCATGCTCATGTGATAGGGGGTCATATGATAGGTTTGGAAGGGCCCAATATTCGAATTTATATAACTTTCAATCCTAAGAGTCGAGTTGAGATAAAATTTATGTCATCGGAAAGTTCTAGATGAGACAAATGCGATGGTGGAATTTATTTGGAGTTTCGATGATGTTGGAAAAAATAGAAATTTTATAGCCCCATCATAATAAGACCATGGAGGTCATGTTAGTTTTAATGTAGCCCTGTCCACAACCCAAGGATAATTTAAGAGGGTGGGAGGGTATGTTACAAAATATGTGTAGCATATAATGATGTAATTATTCTATACCAAAATAAATAAATGTAATTCAAAATTGGACACGTGTATAACATATTGAAAAGTCACTTTTTACAAATGATTAGTGCAAAGGTTAATCCCACTAAGACTAGAATATTACACTTAAAATGAGAACTAAAATAGACATCATCCTTGAAACTAGGACCATAAAGCTGCAAAAATTGAATCAATAACAAAAGCTGAAAAAAAAGAATATAGAAAAAATCTACAACTAATAATGAGTAGGAAACATGTCCTATAATGAATGGCATATAATTGATAATGAATCAACATATTTCCATATCAATCTTGGATTTATTAAGCATTCAGAGATAAACCATTTCCTTTTGAAAAATATTTAATTTTCTTAAAAATATCATTATAATAATGTAAAACCATTTCCTTTTTGATAAATATTTAATTTTTTTCAAAAATATCATTATAATTACGTCGAGGTGTCTTCTTTGTTGGCTTGGGGTGAGCAAAAACTATTCAACACAGCCAATGAGAATATTTTCCTATCGCTCTTCCAACCGCTAGAATTTTACATTTGGTTATTCCTCCAACCAATAAAAATTGGTCATCTCGTCCAATGAAGTCCTTACACATATTACACATCTTTGTTTCATATTAATGAATTACTTACACATATCTCTGTTTCATATTAATGAATTCATACTTATCTACCTCTAGTACAAGAACAAGCAACCAACACTTCGTTTTTGTGGAGGGACGGCCCATTGGAAGGATTCCATATATTCTGAATGAGAGCCTTGAGCCTTGGGAAGTGTCAATTTCATAGGGAATAGAATGCAATCAATAGAAGTAGCGGCCATAATTTATTCCATTTGGGCTGACATGATTTCTTCTCTTGTAAATTCACAAGAGGATCATTTCTTTAGGCGATTTGAAGGTGGCTGAATTCGAGTTTCGAATTCGAGCAACGGAGGTGAAGCATATGGTAAAGGCCAGGTATTATTCATAGTCACCACCATAGCCATGAACAACACACGGCATATTTACTAAGTTAATTCATGTGGAAGAAGATCCAGAAAGAGGGTGTTTCGCCCATATGGGACTATTTGCATACTTGTTTATCCGGATGGGGGCATACGAGAGGAGGTCTTGTATGTTTGCTATAGTTGGGATTGCTTCTAAGCCTCTCCACATTTTTGGGAATCCGATATTTGAATGAAAATGGATTCCCTATAATTCTTCTTCTAGAAGAAAGATCGAGACTGAGAATTCTTCCATATTGGGGTTATGGAAGAGTTTACACGATCATGGTTATTAATTTGTATATTTTCTCAAAGTGTAGGCACCGGTGGAAATGGTGGAGACCTCATTGTTCACGCACTCCATCGCAACAAATTTGGGAAACCGGGAGAGGATCATTGCCCCGAAGGAAGAACATGGTAATTACAATGGCTTTATTTACATCCCGAGTTTCCTCTCTATGATCATCTCTACTATGGTTCCTCATTGTACGGTGCACAATCCATAGAGAATGAGAGAGTGGATGACTTATCATGTCAAATTCTTTGTGCCTAGATCGCACTTTGTTTTTCACAATTTTGGTGGAGTGCATCCACAAGTTAGAAAAGTGTTGGAGCCATGGATTAGGGAAGGTTGAGTGAAATTTCGGGGATGTAGCAAGTAGTAGGAAAAATATGATGGGTATTACCATAATTAGTTCCTAATTGTGAAAGGTTGTTTCCCATAGGTGCCAATTCATGGCGAACTGAAATTTTTTCTTTGATTTAGATGAGTATCTCTATATTCCTTGGCGGAAAATACGCAATATGTGTTGCAAAATCTCTTTGACTATACCCAATTCACCATTGAGAAATATTCCATGTCTATCAAGCTACGCTTGCACATGATAAATTGCATAGCATATCGACCAACAATACCTATTCTAGGTGAGATGCATTATAGTTTCAATTAGTTTGAAGTAAATATTTGAATATATTTTGGGGGTTTTTAATTTAATGTGATAATTTTATTGTGAAGGGAATGGGGATTCAAAATTTTGTTATTCGGAGACGTGAAGAGAGGCATCATAAGAGATTGCAAGTATGCGAGTGCGGGGAAGAAATGTCTACGTGATTGGCGTTCACATGTATGAGAATGTGAAGGGAAAACACAACACAAGATGTATGGCTTGATCAGATTCTACCATTATAATGGCACCATCACCGGGTAGAGGAGAGTCGTGCAAGGAATTTGTGAAACCATCGTTGAGAACAAATGTGACTTGGTTGGGAGGAACTTCGTATGTATATGATGGCACCATGAAAATTGTTGCACCATCCATTAAAAAATTTGAGAGAGACATGATGGGATTAGAGCTCGCATCCATTCGCAATGAGTGATTATGTTGGGAAAATGTTGGGAAAATTTTGCAAATCGATGAAATAAAGTACCCATTTATGAAACACAAAATTATTGCAACAGATTTGGTTTGATCATGAAATCCATAGTTCATCATACTTATTGTTTAGTAATTGTACCATTCTCTTTTTACTCGGCACTACTACTTTCACTCTATTGTCCGTCTCTCTTTTGTTGCAACAAAAGCCGGGAATGAAGTCGTTGTGAGGCATAATTTTTTTCTTTTGTATGTAGCCATTGGATAAGTGGATACGCGGCCGTTCGCTTTTTCTTCCCTCGCCCCTCTATTTAAACCCTTCCACTCAACATATAATATATTCTACACTTTTGAACTCTGTGAGAGATGATTTGCTGAATTTATATAACTCTCATGCTGGATTTGAAATTTCATTTTTCAAAAATAGTTTTGGTTAGGTAAACTTGATTCGGGATAGAGTCCGTGTTGACTAGGGTAAATAGTAGTGGTTTTGGGGCACATGGTATTATGCACCTATGGTTTTTTCAGCCCATGGTATTACATGTAATGGAGCCTATAAAAGGTCGGGAATAATTCATTGTAATGTAGGCCTGGAGGTGAGCGGTGAAGGGCTCACTTGGGTGGATTGGCCGGGGTTTTGGCCAATGCGCAATGAAATTTCATTGGTTGGGTTTTGCCGCGATTTGGGGGTTTTCCCCGATAAACATATTTGTTTATGTTTATGATTTGTTGCTATCTATTTTATGGTTTTTTTTCCTCTTGGTAAATTTATTATTTCTCGGGTAAATTCTAAAAAATGGTATTAGATCCATTGAATTTTGCTACACTAGAAGAGAAAATTCTGTCAAAATGGGAGAGGATATGTGCACATGGATTAATTAATTGATGAACCATGTATCTAAAGAGAACTCCTAGAGGACTGGCGGTTACAAAGATAGTAACAATGAAACAAAAAAAATATTATTATTATAATGGAGTTAATTTATTACATATAAATGGGAATACTGTTTAGTAAGACTAGGTATGGCATGCGTACCCCCGGGTAATCACCGGTAAAGTATGGGTTAGATCTAGGTGTTACGGGGGATGTCAAGTTAACAATTACTGCGTACCAAATTGAGAAGAGCTAAAGTGAGCGAGTGTTGTATCACTTAGCAATTTTGGCTCGATTTAGTTAAGAAATCCCAAGTCAAGTTTGAGGGTGGGAGTTGTTAGGTAAACTTGACTTGGGATAGAGTAATTTGGACTAGGGGTAAATAGTAGCGGTTTTGCGGCACATGGTATTGTGCACCCATCGTGTATTGTATGCATGGAGCCTATAAAAGGTTGGGAAGACTTCATTGTAATGTAGGCCTCGAGGTGAGCGGTGAAGGCTCACTTGGGTCTGGATTGGCCATGGTTGTGGCCAATGGTTAATAAAATTTCATTGGTTGGGTTTTTTCCCGGTTTGGGGTTTTCTTGTATAAAAATCAGAGTGTTTATGTTAATGATTTGTTCCCGCTCTTTTGTGTTTATTTCTTTAGTAAATTATTTATTATTTATGCTTTAATTTCTAACAGTTTTCCTCACCTTCTTCTTCTGGACCTCATGTATTTTTTTTCTTTTGCGCATTTGACTTGTTACAATATGTTTCTATTCAATTCATGTGCTATTGCTCAATTTTTAAATTCTTCCTTTACCTTTTTTTCTACCAATCTTGTCTTCTAAATGTTTCTCCGGGATGGGATGGGTTGGGATGGGATTTACGAATTGTTTTCTTTCATTTGTTCCATTTTTTTTGATTTTTTTTCAATATTTTAAACCATAGAGGCACATATTTGCAGCTTTGGTATGGTAAGCTATCAAAGATCAAAGACCAAGCTAACGATCATGGGGTCATCGCTCAACAAGCCTCGAGTAAATACGTTTCATTCCTCTTCTTTTTCATATTAAGTTACCTAGAAGATATGGGGAGGACTACGGTACAAGGTGCATAGATATTTGTTTCCTTACAATGATTTAATTTCCGAAGAAGTGACATCATATGCTTCGATTATGGTGAAAACTTTAGTGCAAGTACTTAGCATACGGTTGATTTCTTAGCGGTTTTCACTCATGTCTTTTCGAGGGCGACCGAAAAAAGTAGGTAGTCTACCTCTTCTTTCTCCGGAGTGTAACACCCATAGTTTTATGTTTTTTCAAGTTAGAAATTTGAACTTAATTCTAAAAGGGGGAGTGGACCCCAATGGATAATTAATGTGTGGATGTAATTAATTATTTAATTATGGAAAATAAATAAAATGTTTTGTGTACGTTATGACCAAATGATATTTTTTGAGATCACTTGCCTAATCCATGAGGTATGGAAAGAGGCTAAGACTTTCCCAAAACAAATATTTCAAAAACCCTTGAGAAAGAATTTATTTCTAATTTAGATTTTTTGAGGAAAAAATCTAATTTCCCCAATGATGTGGAGAGTAGTTGGGAAGAGGTAAAAAGATGGAAAATCGGAAAGCAACTTTAAAGTCCAGTAAATAAGGGAAGCCTAGGCAAACATGAATAAAATCATCCTCAAATTCAGGATGCGAAATTAGAAACGGAGATTTGTGGAGAGCATAAGCTTAAATAAGCTACTCCCGAAACGAGATGGAGGTTGGTGCACATTGCGGAGAGGGATCTCGGCTCGGGGGTGAGTTCTGGAGACAAAGGAACTCTAAGGTTGGGAGGATTGGTCATCACGGAAGTGGTATGCACATTAATTTTATGAATGATTAAAATAGATGTTGTTGGATAATATTGATAAATGTTGTAGTCTGTTATGTTGAACTAAGTTTCTAAGATTTCTTATTCCTTACATTTAACAAAATTAAATTGAAGAAATAAATCTTATAAATTTGCGTATGGTAGTAGGAATAAATTCTATGGAATACTATCGACTAGAATCTCTAAACCATGGTCCGGTCTAAATACGGAGATATTAAAATAAATCCCTAGAATAATTAAAGCGTAACTTTAATCGTTTGTCTAGTATACAAATTTAGGTACGGAAAAAAAATCAAAATTTCGGTGACGGGGGTATAAAACATAAATCTCTATCTAATTATTTATAAGTAGAAAGTAATGGATTTTCGGAAAAATAATTTATTATTCTATCTTAAAAGAACAAGTATAGAGATGAAAAAAAAGGGCTTGGAAAGCTGAACTCCAAAAATTTTTACAAATTAGGATTGAAAGAACATAATAGGAATTTATTTATTTTTGCATGATGATTATCTTTATAAGTAATAGATAAGATATTAACTCATTTCAAATGATCTTCATGTAGAATATGTATAAACATTTAGTCTAATCCAAATTGACAATTCCTACTTACGTAATAAGTTTTAAAATGTTAATAGTTTAATTAAACTATATCTATACAAGCGAATCTCTACAACTTTAAACCAAAATGAGTTTAAATATTCTCTTGAATAGAGATTAGTGTTATTTATCATAACTACCAAAATGAAATAATCAAGCTAGCAAACGTGGAGGTAATTGAAGAAATGAAGAGTTATATTATAAATTGTGGATCGATAATTCGGACTATCGAAGTTAACCATAAAATATTTTTGTGCATTGTGGTGAATAAAATTAGAACATAAACTTTTCAAGAAAACTTTGTTTAGAGCAATATAGAGAGCTGTAGGAAACTATTATGGTTGATATTTTCCATATCTAAATAAAAATCTGAATAGACGAGTATAAATATCAAGAGATACACATATACACTACATTTATACTAAGTCCTAATACGAATTTATATTCAACGCTGCCATTTAATATTAAAAATAAATGAACTAAGGAAAATGACGAGACGCGATACTTACATCGTATGAATAGTACTACTCCTACAAATAAAAATATATAAAAACTTAATATATTAAAAGAGGATGACATAGATGATGCTTATATGTCGTATAAGATTTGAAGGTATGTTTTCGAGCTTTTTATTCTTTTGAAATCTATCGGAAAATGAAAACGTCTTTTCATAACCTTCCGGATCAATACAAATAAAATTTATCCCAATTTTAATTACATGGCGGGCTTTCTCATTGGGAAGAAAAACCATTATCTTGACGTAGAACTAAATGAAACAAAAATACGAGACTATTAAATCGACCCATTCGGAAAATGGATATTAGATTGCAACAACTAAAAATTCTCGATTTAGGAGGCTACCAACGTGAACAAGCAAGTAATTAGTATAATCTATTTAATGGAAGAAAACGAGATAAGTTACAAGGTTTTGAAACCACTATGGATGATTTTCTTCCTACTTGCAAACCCATATAAATAATAATTTTGATTACGATGCATTTAGGAATCCACGAGAAAAGGAAACATAATGTATACACGGACATCCTTTACATGAGATTTCCAAACCCCGTCAACACTTATCATAGAGAAAAAGCCTTCGATAAGATAAAGATATAAGTGTTAGATATGAACTAGAGGACAATCATAACGATAATGGACAATAATGAAGAACGAACAAAAAGAAAATAAATCCGTTATCCATTAGGTTAAGGTTGGATAGATCGAATTAGAGCGAGAGATAAGATATCTTAAAGAACGTGAAGAATAGACTCTCTCGTTGTATAATGTTCAACAAAAACCTTTTTGGAGAAAAACTAATGAAATCGAACATGAGAAATTTGAACAAAAGATACCGAGTGTAAAATACATCGATGCTAAAGATTTTCCAATCTACAATTAGACGAGAAAAACGTTACGAGAGATTCGAGTAAGGAAATTATTGAATACATGTGCCAAAGCTTGGAAAATCCGAACGCGGATGGACGAGGGTTCCATGGATTGAACGTAAAATTGAAGGGGAAGAGGCAATGTCTAGTTACGGGTGTGAAAAATAATGACACCTTTGAAAAAAATCGCACTTAAATAACTCGACATTCTCCAAAAACCTAATCTATTTGAGCCATACGAGATGGCATCATTTTTTATCGTTGTACATCATCTAGAAACCACGAGGGATGGCAACGATAGCTCATCACCATCGAATAGAGTAATTAATCAAATAGTATCATATAAATGCATTACACAGGTTAGATAGAGTACTAATGGTTACCCAAAAAAAATAACATCGGGATCTCGATCAACGATTATACGAGTATTGTTATACACAAATATCCATGTCGACATTTAAACCATACGAGATCAAGAAAGTAGAGTAATTGCATATCCCGAGGAAAATATTAAAGCTACGACGGTTACATTTTATAGATAAAAAGTGTAAAGATTTATGGAACAACCATAAAAATATGGAAACGTAAGTCGGAGGTAAAGAACAACCTCGTAACTACATCCCAAAGTACGCTCTTAAAACACATTATGACATTAAAGCGAATGCTAAATTCAAGGGGATGACAAACTTAGAATGGGTAGGACTCCATTCGTTAGAGTGAAAATAAAAGGTTGCAAATTTAATAAATTTCGTTTATCATAATACATTTCCATATGTATGATAATACATTAGGTTATAAGGACCTTTGGTATAGTGAAGTAAAGAAATTATGAGAGAAATAATGTAAGTGGTAGTACTACATTGCATACTTTCACAAAGATTATATATATATATAGAGTTGAATATTATATAAATATATATATGGGGGAGTTGAATTTTATATATATGTGGATATAAGCGCTGAGTTGTGATTATTGTTAATGTTAAAATTATCAATGAAATCGAGCCTCAAGGTAACTAGATGAAACTTAGTCAAAGATTGAGTAAATGAGGGATGTTACAAATGGTATCATAGCTCATGTTAGAAAAACACTCAAGTTGTTGTTGTGCTCATTGTATAAATTAAATTAGTTTTTTGAAAAAATAAAATTATTCTTGATGTTGTTTTGTTTTAGTGTACAGATAGTGCTACAGCGCGAAAAAGTCGAGGTTGAAGGAGATGAAATTTATGTTGATTTGGGTGATGGGAGATAACACGCCACATCCCAATGCTCCTTGTTAGGCTATGTTGCACGAGTTGCAACGGGATATGGCCGAGCTAAGAAAGCCGAATGACAGTGTCATTAGTTAGTGAGGCGGACGAAAGAAAGCTCATGAAGAGAACCCGAGCCTCGCGGAACGGCTAAGAAGGTGAAGGTTCCGAAAGAGGAGGAAAGGTAAGTTCTCGAATGATTATGAGGAAGATGACAATGCGCTAGACTTCGAGTCTAAACAAAAGAAGGAATTACGGGGTGAATTTTGAAAAATTAAACCTCCCTCCTATGATGGAGAGAAGGAGGAGTGATGCTGAGGCATGGGCACGTTGAATATGATTAAGTAATTTCAGGTCTACGAATATGAAAGAAAGTACGAAGGCCGATTAGATATCTACCGGTTCAAGGTAAGGCTACCTTGTGGTGGGAGGAGACAAAAATGGTTCATGCCATTGATGAAAAAAACGCGTGACTTGGGAAGATTTCCGGAGTCAATTTTAAAAACCGCTATTTGAACAAACATTATTATGATGATAAAGCAAAGGAGTTCCATGAAATCGGATTGGGACAACGCACCATAGATGAGTTTTTCACCAAGTTTAAAAATATGTTAAGGTATTTTTCCTTATATTCATGAAGATAAAGCAAAGGTGCAAAGGTTTTTGAGTGTTTTCCAATGTGTACAAGGAGAAAATTGTCACACCTCCCATTTACACAAATCTCCAAGCATTTCAGAGCTTACCATGAAATCCTAATTCTCTAAATATGATTCCTCTCATCATAACATCATAAACTCAAGAAATCTCTATTAAATTTCTCTTGTCTCATGTTATTCTAACTCGAAGTATGGAATGAAATTATATCATTTTATTTTTCTATAAAGGGCACATATATCACCTATATTTAACCTTTACTTGGATGTTTATTTTCTCTTGGCTTACGGTCCTTTCACATACATTATATATGATGGGTTTGGAATTTGTGATGCCTATGAGAATTCTGACCCTTTGTAAATCTACATATCCACGATTTCCCAATACGTATATGTATACCCCTTTGATAGTGATTACAATTGATTTCAATGTGCATATTATTATATAACCTGACTCTTCTTATACGTTTGACGGTCGGATGAGGTGGAATTCATAATTAATTTCACATGCGTTGATATGATAGCATATCCCTGTACATCGGGATTTTTAATGTGCAACTTGATTTTGCTATCGATTTATAGCAGTGTAGTGAACCCGACTTGGAGGTACTATGTTCATGGCGACGGAGTAGGTCTTCTCCAAGTTGGATTTTATGATACATATGGTTGCGTTGAATGGGTTTATACCGGGTTTTAGTCCCATTTCTTTCGTCCACGTGGTAGATCCACGTCGATATGGTATTACCCGGCCCGAGGCTTACTTGGCTTAAATGGCGCTCTTGTATGCAACCGGGACGCATGAAATTTGATTCGGATCCTGCGCTATTAATGTATACAATGCTGGTTTAATTTCCCTTGCCAACCTTCGATCGGTGGCTCTTCTCTTGTGATGTTGCCAAGTGGACAATGGCGATCATTTTGTATTAGGTTTTTTGGAGTCGTTGAATAATTATATAAGCCTTTGGTATTGTGCGAGAGATAGTTTTCAGTGTTCATTATTTGTTTGTGTATCTTTTCGTCCGCCCGGTCCTTACTCTTCGGAGGGTTTACACGACCTTAGTTCCATGAAGGATAATGCTAGCGTGCCTACTCCACACGACACTACTAGGTAATCGTTTTACCCTCCCGTTTGGTTTTTTTCCATTTCACTTTAGAGATCGGGCTCGTTGCTCGGAATTTTCTGCTTCCAATTTGAGGGAGTCCGGGAACGTGAATAGGATGAATGCGGTTTCGATTACGGGGTTTTTGTTATACCCTCTATGCGAAAAATTTTCGTTGTATTCCTTTCCGATTCGGTGTCGATTTTGTTCCTCTGTCGATTTAATTGATTTAATTTATTTTATGCTCATGTGTAGCATTCCAATCCTACTTGATTCGCCTTGCTTCGGAGAACGACAATGCGTTCACTTTGGACGTGGTGAGGTTCGATTTCCTCCTCTCCGTGCCTATATGTTTATTTCCTTCTAATATTACCCTATAGAGTTTTAATTTAATTGATACTGCATGTTTACAATTTTTGAATTTCGAGAGAGCTCGTCGGAACCGAGATTCTTGTTTCCCGAGGTAATGCTCTCGCAGCCATGAGCATTTTCTCCCGTCGAAACGTTTTCCCAGTACCCAAGCAGTCATCGTAACTACTCTGCCTGACGTGCTTTTGTTTTCCACGGGTAACGGTAAGCATCCCTTTCGTTGTCTCTAACGCAGTCATCGTTGAGACCTTCCATTACTATGGATGTTGTAGCCACTCGTCTTCCCTGACGTTTCAAAGGTTGGTATGCTAGGTGGAAATACTACTACTCTCTTGTTGATTTGTTTCGTCCGATGTAGAACTCGTCTCCTCTCTTATGATTTTGCTACGTGTTGTTCGCTGAGGAACGAGACCCTCATCAGAGTCAAAATGTTAATATGTTTCGCCCATGTGTTGGCGCTCTTTTAAATTTGTTTTTATTGGCCTAAGGCTTCCCTCAGCATTTCTCCACCCTAGCCCTCGATGAGGCTACGCATGTATTGTGACTTTTATACACACACACACACACACACACACACACACACACACACACACACACACAAGGATATATATATATATATATATATATATATATCTCCCTATTTCTTCTCGTTGACCTCATTATACCAACGCTATAGACTTTAACTGTATGGATTCTGTCTCCTCCTGCTACACCTCGCATGGAGCGATTCGTGTATATGATTTAACACACTTTGGAATTAATCCTCGTTAAATTTGTTTACTCGCGAGCGGTGAATGTACTTTGATGTAATTCTCCGTAGGACTAACAAGTTGTTCAATGGGTGCGAGAATCCTCGCTATTCTTGTCTTGCACAGACTCTTTTAGGGGACTCTCCTCGAATTCTCGAGTTATATTTCATTTTGAACTGATATACTTTCGTTCATTAAGTTTTTGTAGCTTTAGATATCTCCATACTTGCTGCGAAGTATCATGGATGTGATCGCCCTCTACCTCATGCTTACAATGAAATTATTTTACTAATGTACACTGTCTCATACATATAATTGCATGCATAGCTTTGTGAGTCCATTCTCATTTATACATATAATTAATATGTATGAAATGCCATGACTATATAATCATAGGTTTCTATACTCTTCCGATTTTTCCATGTTATATATTTCTCCTTGGATCTTCTTTTTCATTTTCTTATAGCTATTCACAACTCTTGCATACATAGATCTCTTGTTCTAGGTGGCTTTACGTGGAGCTGGTCATGGTTTGAGCTTCCTTCCCTTGCTACTTAGTTACTTGTTATAGCATTAATGTTTTTTATTCCTCCATTTGATCTTGCCGAGGAAAATAGTAGTTACATTAACTTTTTAATGGGTATACTATGGAAAATATCACAACTCTCTGCTCTTTACTTAATAGTTATCATAAAATAACTAATTTCGCACTCTCATGTATTTACTTTCTCACTACTCCATTTTTCACGGGCTAATGATTAAAGTTGTACAATTTACAGGCTTCATAAGATATTAGAAATCGACATTTTTACCTTAGGGATTTTTTGGAGAAACTACTCTTTGATTTATCTATTCATGTTCGAAATTATGTGCTAATAGAGTAGAAGAAATTCACAATATTATCCGTAGAGACTATGTAATCCTCGAGATTTAAACCAACCTTGTTTTAACTTTCTCGTTGGATTCCTACTTTACGAGGATTTTTTCTCTACAACCATACAAAATTGGCGATGTGACCGCCTTATGATTAATTCTATTAAATGTAGAAATAATAAATCTAATACCCTATAAATCAATTTTTTATTTTTATATGTAGCCCAATTCATACCATAGTAAGTAGAAATACAATTTAACTCGCGGGAGAGACATACCACTCATGCGGTCGACCAACCTCCCAACCTTAGAGTCCTTCGTCTCCCAGAACTCACGAGCCGAGATCTTCTCCTTGAAACGGATACGGCCCTAATCCGGCAAAAGAGCGACTTGTTTAAGCTATTGTTCCCCAAAGCATGTTTCTAATTCTCGCGTCCCGGAATCTCGGGACGCTTTTCTCTCCTGTTTGCCTAGGCTTCCCATTTTAGGGACTCTTTAAAGTTGTTTTATGCTTTTCCTCGGCTTTTCCCGGCCTTTTTACCCTCTTCCCGACTACTTTCCTCATCATTGACTCAGATTTTTCCTCGAGAAATCTAAATTTAAAATTAATTTCTTTCAAGGATTTTTTGAAAGATTGTGGGGAAATATTTGCCTCCTCCCATTCTCATGGATTTAGCAAGTGATCTCATAAATCTCATTTTTGGTCGACTCTTCACCACATCATTTTATTCATTTCCTCGATTGTAATATTTAATTACACTCACGTAAATATTTATCCTTTTGCGTCCACTCCCCTTAGGATTAAAGTTCAAATGTCTAACTTTTAAATTCAAACACATGAATTGGGGGTGTTACATATTCCCCTCGCGAAAATAAACACCGTCGCATTGCATTCGACTACTAGAGTTCATTTTGCAAATAAAAATGGATATTTTTCCATCATTTCGGCCTTCTGCTTTCCAGGTAGCTTTCTTCGGCAGTAAAGTGCTTCCACCGCCACCTTTTACTCTTGTCTTCATATCGTTATACTTCTAAATTCAATTTCTTCCCCGCTCCAATACTTTGAAGCGGTTCTAGTCGAAAAATCCCCTTCGGTTCCACCCGTACAACATTCCAATCAAGCTTATGTGAGAAGCATCGTGCGAGGTGTCTTTTTAATAATGAAACATGAAAATACATCATGAACTCTAACATGGGGTGGTAAGGCCGCCTTTGTAAGCCACCGAGTCCCACCCTTTCTAACTATCTACTCAAAACGGACCCACAATGATCTGAGGAGCCGAGCTTTTGCACAACTTTCAGCATAAAGTGTGATCTTTTTGGGTTTAATACAGACAAATATACACATGCTCCCCCACTTTTAAAATCTCGGTGCCTCTTTTCATATCGACGCATAGTTCTTTACCGCGATCTTGTGTCGTCTTGATGTTTCTTTGTAACCGTTTAACAATTCTTTTCCATCTCTTGTGAAGCATCCGTCCCAACATTAGTTTATCTTCCGGGCCGACTCCGGCTCGGACAGAGAGTGCGTGTCACCTCCTTCCACACGCTGCTCCCTAAAAGGACTCATTTTGATGGAGTGATTGCAGGCGTTATTATAGGAAAATTCGGCTAAAATGCAAGTAATCTTCCCGCTTTAGATGGTCTATCCATCGCATACATTCTCGACATGTCCTCCAAAATTTGATTAGTTCTTTCCGTTTGACCATGCTCGGTACGTAGGGTGGTAAACGGTACTAAAATTCAAATTTAGGTGGCCACATATCCAAATAGCCCTTTCCAGGAAGGTCGTTGTAAACTTAGCATCTCTATCGAAACAATCACCTTCGAAAGCATGGAGCCTTACTCGCCTACTCTTTGCAGGAACACATTTACAGCTACTTGAGCACGACTCCCCAAAGAGTAGATTTCACCGAGGTATAAAGTGAGTAGCTTTTGTTAGAGTGTCTACTACTACCATTACAGAATCATGATGGTATTTGGTTTTGGGTAACCCTATTATGAAATCCATGGAAACTATGTCCCATTTCCGTTACACGCAATTGGTAACGGGTTTAAAAGGACAGCGCAGGAATCTCGATGTTCAACTTTGACTAGTTGACATTCCATGCATCTACTTAAATATTCTCGTTACATCTCTCTTCATTCGGCCATAACAACTTCTTTTTCGAGAACACGTTAAAAATTTTCTAAATATCCTGGATCTCCTGCATATGGCTATTTCGTGGTACTCATCCCAAAATTTCCTTTTAAGGACTTTACATTGGGACATATTACGTCTGCTTTTTATAACGAATCGGCCCTTTTTGGTTTTGAGTGAGATCAAAGCATTTCTCCTTTTTCTCGTAATTTCACTGAAGTGTTGCTCATAAATTGGGTCTTGGTTTGCTGCCTTGCCCACTCTTAAAATCTTCTACATCGACACGAGCACTACTTCTAATGCTGTTGATATCTCCGACAAGCATTTCTCAGTTTCAATGCTATCGGCAACTTTACTTTTCTTTTCCCTCTAATATGTTTTTATATCCATATCAAAATCACTTAAAAAGACAGACCATCCGGCTTGTCAAACGTATTCGTAACACGCCTTGGGAAAGAACATTTGAAGACTATGTATGACTCAGCCATCAATGTAAATTTTTTCTCCAAGAAGATAGTGCCGCCACATTTTTGAAAGCTATGTAGATAAACGGCATTTACTAATTCTAAATCATAGGCACTATAATTTTGTTCATGTATCTTCAGCTTCCTAGATTCATAGGCAATAAAGTCGAATTTTCCGCCAAAAGAACTCCTCCCAATCCTTCTCTACGAGCGTCCGCACATACCACAAATTCTTTGTCGCATCACGCGATCGTCGCGTGAGGGTCAGTAGTAAGTTTCCGCTCAATTGGTCAAAACTCGGTGTGGCATTTTCGGTCACCATCTGGACTTGACTACCTTTCCTTTGTGACGACATGATGGGATGTGCTGTGCGGCGTAAAAACCTCTCTACAAGTCCGCGATAATGTGCCCCGTAGTCCCCATGAATGATCTCACCGTCGAAACAGCAACGGTACATGCCATCTCTTTTATAGCCTTTATCTCTTTCCGATGTCGACAGCTAACGAGTTCCTTGTTCAGAAATAATACTTGACCCAAATATTGGATCCTGCTCTTTATAAAACTCACACATTTGATAAACTTGGCATATAGCTGATTTTCCTTTAGAGTTTGCAATACTATCCTCAAGTCGTTCTTTTCATGTTCTTGCCTACACTTTTTTGAGTCACTCAAGAATGTCATCTATGAACACAGGGACAAATTCTATCCAAGTGCTTTAGTTTGAAACGATGAGTCCATTGAGGCACATAAATGTGGCAGGGGTCATTTGTCAAACCAAAAGGTAGGACTGCAAAGTCGTAGTGACTGTCATACCCTGAGTTCGAAAGCAATTTGTTTCTTGATGTCTTCTTCTTTTAATTCTAATGCGGTGACAACTCGGTCACGCAAGTCAGTGTCGAAAATACCTTTGAAGCCTCCTCTCCTCTGATAAAAAATATCATCAATTCTAGGCAAAGGGTATCCATTTTTAATGGTCAAGTTTATTCCGCCTGACGATAATCAATGCACATCCTAAAAGTTCCATCTTTCTTTTTCACGAGAATAGCACCGGTGCTCGAGGAGACACACCTCGCTCCGATATACCCTTTATCTACGCGCTCTTTTAATTTCATTTCTCGGGCCCACTCGCCTCCGGAGGACTCATTCGACAAGGCGCTCTGCGAGCATGTGTGGTGCTCCCGGAGACCGCATCGATTGAGAAATCAATCTCCTCTTTTGAAGATGAGGGATTTCCTTTGGAAAGACTGCTCGAAATTCTCTCATTCTTGCACAACATCCGAGTAATTCCTCATCGCCTACCACGTTATGTTTCTTCCACGCACACGCACTAAACTTGGTATCCTTTTCTGAAATCGTTCTTCTTTTAGTGCAATGCTGAAATTTGTCTTTATGAGAGATAGGTTTTTGCTTTCCTTTGAGAATACAAGGTTTCCCTCCTCATCTACACGATGCAAAAGTCTTGTCAGTGCGCTCATCAAGGCTTTGTTCTTTTCCACGGGTCCATCTCTGTCAGTAGATAATATGACCCTAAGGGTAGAATGTTCAAAATTTATACGTTTGGAAACTCATTTAGTTTTGAATTTCTGTTCTGCGCGTTTTATGTCTTCACCTCCTCTCTTAGTTCCAAAGTGGCATGTACCGTACCAATCATGATCTGTTGAAATGTTTCGACTCTAAAGTGCATTTTTTCTACAATATTTGGACTAATGTAACTCAAAGAAGCACCGATCAATCGTACTAAACGATATGAGATAGGTCGAAAATCTTACCCTCCATTTTCCACCATGGTTGGTTGATGCTCTGCTGCCGATTTCGAAGCTGCCACCGATAGCTGGTATATTTACGGCTATATCATTTCTCGTTGCCGCTTCTCGATCTCTCATGATCATATGAATAATGTTTCCTCGATAGGAGGACAGGCCTCTCAAAAGATGGGGTTCTCTACAGCAACATTTTCGAGGTTCTCATTTTGACTATCCTCTCTCACACCACAGCGTCTCCATCTATTTGTTTGGAAGCTACTTGAAGAGCGAGTAATGAATCTCTGCTGAGTTTATCAAACTTTTCCATTTGCGAAAGATCTCTGCGTAGTGCCAAATAGGTCGGTTTTTGTTTCCTCCATTTGAACTCATTCTTATTTGCCGCCTTTCCCTTGACAGCTTTTTCCTTTAAACCTATAGGTAACATAATATGGCTTTTCTAATGACTTTCTTTCCATTGTTTTTGGGTTATCAAATTCAATTTTCTCTGTAGCCAGCAGGTAGGCAAAACAATTCAAAACCTTTGTACCTTTGCCTTCTCTTATGTGAGGGTACATATCTCGACGAGCATTTGTAAACTTAGTAACAAAACTCATCAATAGCAGCTGTCCAAGTCCCGGATAGTTCCTGGAATTCCTTTGTTTGCTTTGTCATCATAGTATACAGACTCATTTAGGTGGCGGTTCTTGAACTTAACACCAAGCAAATATTCCCGGGTGACTTTGTCACTTTCGTCGATGGCATGCACCATTTAAATCTTTCCTCCCACCACAAGGTAGCCTTTGCCTTGTAGGCTGAGAACGTGACTAATGCGGCCTCTCGCATTTCTATCATATTCATAGACTCCGGGAAATACTTGATCATGTTCAATAGCCAAGCTTCGCATCTTCCTCCTTCTCCCCATCATAGGAGGGAGAGTTTCTTTGATTTTCGAATTCCCCTTGTGATTCCTTTTCTGCATTGTATTGATGCCAAAGTACGTATCCCCACCTTCTCGCACTCACTGGGTTCCTCTTTCCAGGAACCTTCGCCTTCCGTCGTTCCACGAACAAGAATTCTGATGCAAAGCTTTTCTCCTCGCAGCCACACGCGGCTAATGACAATCAATATTCGGGATTTTTATCTCGCCCCAACTCTTGTTGCACTCACGCAACATAGCCATCATCGGGCGCATTTGGATCTGAGTGCGTTATCCTCATCCTTTACGCGATCAACATAAATTTCGCCACCTTCTTCCATTTACGCTACCACCGTACACACTCAGCTTATCGATGCGTTGGAAAATAAAAAATAAAATATATATATATTTTTTTTCCACATAATTTAATTTATACGAGAATACACAACAACAGAGTGAAGCACACGTCACTGTGCCCGCTTTTATAACGTGGGCTGCGATACTCATTTGTCACACCTCCCATTTACACAAATCTCCAGGCATGTTCAGTCGCTGTGAAATCCTAATTCTCTAAAATATGATTCCTCTCATCACTTAACATCATAAACTCATAAACCCTCTCATTAACTTTCTCTTTGTATCATGTTATTCTAACTCCAAGCGTGGAATGAAATTATATCATTTTATTTTCTATAAAGGGCACATATATCACTTTCTGTACTAACCTTTACTTGGATGTTTATTTTCCTCTTGGCCTTACTATGGCTGTCGCATACAATACCATATCCCACAGGTGGGTTTGGAATTTGTGATGCCCTACGAGCATTCTTGACCCCTTTGTAACCGTGCATATCCACGCGTTTTCCCAATACGTATATGTATGTCTTTCGATAGCGATTACGCCTGCTGAGTTTCAATGTGCATTATTATTATGGCGGCTGCTTCTTATGCCGTTTTGACGGTCGATGAGGTGGCATTCATCGATTAATTTCGCATCCGTGTCGATATGATAGCATATCCCCTCGTGCATGAGATTTTAATGTGCAACCCAATTTCGGCTATCGATTTACACACGCAGTGTGTAGTTCAACCCACGACTTGAGGTACTGTGTTCATGGCGGATGCGGAATTGCGGTCTTCCTCCACGTCGAGATTTTACATGATACGTAACGGACGCGTTGAATTGTTTCCTACCGGGTTTTCGTCCCCATTCTTTCGTCCACGTGGTGAGATCCACGTCGATATGAGCACTACCGCAGGGCTTACTTGGCTTAAATGGCGCTCTTCTCCGTACGCATACCAGGACGCATGAAATTTAATTCGGATGCTTGGCGTCATTAATGTGTGTCGACGAATGGTTTAATTTCCCTCACCAACCTTCGATCCGTGGCTCTTCTCTTGTGATGTTGCCAAGTGGACGATGGCGATCATTTCGTATTAGGTTTTTTGGGTCTGTTGAATAATTATATAAGCCTTTTGATATTGTGCGAGAGATAAAGCCTTTCGCATTCATTATTTGTATGTGTATCTGCTTTCTTCTATCGAGTCCTCTGCATCACACAGAGGGTTTACCCACCTCGCTCACGAAGGAGAATGCTATTGTGCCTCACTCCATCGCGACGCTACTGGGTAATCGCTACCTTCGTTTGGTTTTTTCCATTTTCACTTTAGGAGATCAAACTCGTCACTCGGAATTTTCCTGGCTTCGATTTTGGAGAGTCTACGAACGTGAATAGGATGAATGTGGTTTCGTTGCGGGGTTTTTGTTATACCCGCCTGTGCAAAATTTTTACGTTTGCTTCATGCCTAACACTCCGATTCAAGGTATCAAACTTTTTGTTCCTCTTGCCTATTTAATTGATCAGTTATATTTTTGTTATTCATGCACCAGCGCTCCAATCTACTTGCTTCGCCTCGCTTCGACAGAACGATGTCATTCACTTGGACGTGGGTGAGGTTCGATTTCCCTCCTCTTTGTGCCTATATGTTTATTTCCTTCTAATATCATCCCTATAGTGAGTTTTCAATTTGATACGACACTGCTTGCATTTGTGTTTGAATTTTTCGTGAGAGATCGTCGGAACCGAGATTCTTGGTTCCCAAGTAATGCCTCATTGTTATGAGCATTTTTCTCTCATTCGAACGTTTTTCCTAGCAATGGTGCTATTAACCATCGTCCGTCTTGACTTGTTTTGCTTTTCCCACTAGGGTAACGAAGATCCCTTTCGTATGTCTTCAACGCGGTCATCGGAGTACCTTTCCATTCTTATGGATGTTAACACATACGTTTTCCTCTGACGTCAGCTTCAGTGCCTGTGTATGCCGGTGGAAATACTACTACCTCTCGTTTGAGTTGCTCTGCAGTCCGTGTAGAGATCATTCCTCTCTGTGATTTTACACAGGCGCTCATTGAGGAACGAGACTGCGTGCGTAGCCGATGTTAATATGTTTCGCCCATATGTTGGCGCTCTTGTAGACTTTTGGTTTTATTGGCCCAAGTTTCGGTTTCCGCCCACCCTAGCCTCGATGGGCTTCCGCTATGTATTGTGACTTTTATGCATATATATATATTCTGTCTTTTGTTGACCTCATTATACCAACGCCACAGACCTTAACTTTATATGGATTGTCTCGTATACCACGACGTGGGAGGATTCGTGTATGCGATTTAACACACTCGGAATTAATCCTTGTTAAATTTGCTTATCATAGCGACGAATGTATCGCATGTAAATTCTCTCTGTCTGGATGATACTGTTCAATGATGACTTACCGAGACTCCTCGACTTTACTTATGTTACGCATGACTCTTTTAGGGAGACTCTCTGAATTTTTGAGTTATATTTCATTTGAACTTTTATTTTGATATATTTCGTCCATTGGTTTCCGCAGCTAGATATCTCCATACTTGCCCACACTTAGTATCATGGCTGGAGTCTCCCTCTACTCCATGTCATAATCGAAAGTACTTTTACTAATGTCTGTCTATACATATAATTGCATGCATAGCTTTGTAAGTCCGCTCTCATTTATCTACACATATAATTAATAAGGTACGAGTATGCTGCAGAACTATATTATCGATGAGTACTCTACTCTTCCAATTTTCCATGTTATATATTTCTCCTTGGATCTTCTTTTCATTTTCTTATGAATATTTCGCATCTTTGCGTACACAGACTTCTTTCGTGCTTGAAAGTGCTTTACGTGAGCTGGCCATGGTTTGAGCTTCCTTCCCTTGCTACTTAGTTACTTGTTACGGCATTAATGTTTTCTATTCCTCCATTCGATCTTGGCGAGGAAAATAGCATTTACAGCTAGCTGACAATGTGTATAATGTGGAAAATATCACAACTCTCTCGCTCTTTGCTTAATAGATTACTAACAACTAATTTACGCACTCTATGTAATTTACTTTCTCACCGCTCCATTTTTCGCTTAGATGTCAAGAGTAAAGTTGGCACTTCACAAGCTTCAGTAAGACATAAGAAATCCTCACTTCTGCTTAGGTATTTTTTAGAGACTTTCGGAGAAATTCTCTTTGATTTATCTATTCATGTTCGTAGGTGTATGTGCTAACAGAACGTAAGAAATTCACAATACTATCTATAGGGACTATGTATCCTCGCATTTAAACCAACCTTGGTTTAGCTTTCTGACGGATTCTACTTTACGATTTTCTCTACAACCATACAGCACTATCGAGGTGCGCTACCTTTATGATTACCTCATAACAAGTAACGAAACACATCTAATACCCTGCAACCAATTTCTTTTATTTTTATATACAGTAGCCAATTCATACCATAGTAAGTAGAAATACAATTTAATCCCGAGAGACATACCACTCAGTGCGCCGACCAACCTCCGCTTCGAGTCCGCCTGTCTCCTAGAACTCACGAGCCGAGATCTTCTCCTCGAAACGGATCTACATCTAGTCAGACAAGAGCGACTATTTTTATTTAAGCGTGCTGGTTCCCAAAGCATGTTTCTTAGCGCTGCGTCAGACTCTCGGGATGCTTTTTCTTCCGTTTGCCTGAGCTCTGCATTTTAGGGATTCTTTAAAAGTTGTTTTGTGACTTTTCCTCGCCTTTTCCAGCCTTTTTACCTCTTCCCAACTACTTTCCTCATCATTGGGGAAACTGAATCTTCCTTTCCCAAAGAAAATCAAAATTTAAAATTAATTTCTTTCTAAGCGATTTTTCTGAAAGATTGTGAAAATATTTTCCTCATCCGTCCTCCAATGGATTTAGCAAGTGATCTCATAAATCTCATTTTTTGTCAGTCTCAGCACCACATCATTTTACTCATTTCCTCACTGAAATATTTAATTACATTCACAAAATATTTATCCTTTGGGGTCCACTCCCCTTAGGATTGAAGTTCAAATGTCTAACTTTGAAATTCAAACACATGAATTGGGGGTGTTACAAAAATAGAGTTTCGAGTAATCCAAAACTACTGGATGAAGTGGTGAGGAAAGCTATATTAAGTGCTACGACCATTTAAAGGAAAGAGTGAACATGGAGAAAATACGGATAAATAAGGGTGAAATTCAAAGGAAACAAACATAGCTCAAGCGCATTTGAAGAAACTTATGGTAGGGATCATCGACGGAATAAATTTAACAAACCAAAGGAAAGTCAAACTACTTCACAGTCCCAAGTTGGCTCAAAACAAATAGATGGAGATAATAAGCAAAGTAAGGAACGGTTAAAATGTGGGAGCGTTTGGAAATTTTGTTGCGGAGAACCCTCCATCCATTGAGGTGGACCTGCTCCACACCGAAATATTCGGATGATTATGAGAGATAAGCAGGCTGCCACCGTGTAGAATGATATAGCAAGGAACATGCACTATCAGGCTCGGCCTTGGAGAACCGACGAGAAGAACACCGAGGCTACTATGGTCGAGATGGAAGGTAAGATCATGGCTGCACTCAGGTCGTTACGATTTGTCGATCCGGGTGCTTATTTCGGGTTACATTAGTCCACAAGTTGTAGAGAAATGCAATCCCAAAAGGCGCAAAAATTCTCAGCGATCTTGGTTTTCCGACTCGCCACCGGCACGAAAACGAAAATTAACTCATAAGTTACCTCAAACGTAAAATTAAAATTAAAGTGTATTTTCGAGATAGAAGTAAATTTAAAGATTCTACCCTTAGGCTCATATGGATTCTGCTGATAGGAATGGACTGTGTTAGAAAAAAGAAAGGCTATGATGAACTATTGGGATAACCCTACATTGCACAGATGAGGAAGGAGACCCTATACTCTTGAAAGGAAAACCGAAAACCAATCTCGCCAAGACAAAATATCGGCCTACGAAATTAAAGAGGAACGACTACAAAAGGATATCAAAGCATATCTTGTACATGTTAGAGAATGGACATCAACCTCGAAGAAAGCAGCTAGACACTTTACCCGGCGGTAAAGAGAATTTAAGGAAGTTTTTCCGGATGAGATTGCTCATCTCGAAAAGAGAGATTGATTTTTCAATCGATTTGGTGCCATGAGCAACAACCATTTCTAGAGCTCCTTACCCGAGATGATCTCGAAGTGAACTCATGGAGTTTAAAATGCAATTACAAGAATTGTTGGATAAAGGTTACATCAAATTGACGTGTATCTCCTTGGAGCACGAGAAAGTGCATGAAAAAAGAAGGATGGAACCTTCGACGTGCTACTGACTACGCGTTAAGTGAATAAGTCGATCCATCGAAAAAGAGCACCACCGCCTAATAGAGGACCTTTTGCGAGGTGAGAGGGACTTCATTATTTTCAAAGATTGATGCTGAGGGCGGTTGTCACGACCTCCGAAATTAAGAGAGGAAGACATCGGTAGAAACAAATTTTTGAACCAGTAGTGGTCACTACGAATTTGTAGTCCTACCTTTTTGGTTTGACAAATTCCCTACCACTTTTACTGTGACTTAATGAACACAATTTTGAACAAGTACTTAGATACTCAGTACTAGTGTTCATAGACAATATTCTAGTCTATTCGAAAAAGTGAGGAAGAGCAAGCAAAGAACACTTCGGATAGTTTGCGGCACTTCTTAAAGAAAAACCCGGTTTATATGCTCGAAATTCGATGAGAATGGAATTTTATAAAGACAAGATTCAATATTTGGGGCATATCATTTCCCGAACAGAGTTGAGATTGGCCGTTGACCACCGAGAAAATAAAGGCTATTATAGAATGCGTTGGTCCCACCGATGTTTCAACAATAACATCATTTACTGGGATTGGAGGTAATATACCGAAGGTACTAGTGGAAATATTTTCTACAATAGCATATCCCATAGCTTCACCACAAAGGAGAAAAGGCACCAAAATTTGAGTGGACTGAAAAATGCCAAACTTACAACTTTGAACAACTAAAATTAAAACTTACTACAACCCCTATGCTGAAAATTGCGAGACTTTGAAAAAGAGTTTGTTGTGTGTACTCGGATGCATGTAGAGAGGGATTGGGAGGAGTTCTCGTTGCAAGAAGAGATGCTGTGTGTGCATATGAGTCTAAGAAAACTTAGGGAAAACATGAACATAATTACGGGCTAGTATGATCTGGAATCGGTACGTTGTAATTACGTAATGCCTTGAAAGATGTGGCGACACTATCTTCTTGGAAAAAAATTTACATTGATGAAGAAAGATCATATTGAGTCTCCAGTATTTCTCTTTCACTGCGATTTGAATGCCTGGAAACCAAGCTGGATGGTTGTCTTTTTCCAGGTGAATTTGATATGGACATAAAACATAATAAAGGGAAAGAAAACAAAATTGTTGATGCCTTCTGCCGCAAATACTTGCTGGAACATAAGCAACATTGTGAGTAGTGCTAGTTTTTCACTTGGAAGAATTAGTTAAAAATGTAGCAGGTCAAGATCCAAACTATAGAAGATCTACAATGAAAAATGCTGAAAAAGAAAATGGATGAATACAATCCCAAAACCCGAAAAGTCGGTCGTCTGCGATAGAAACAAATCAGTACCTACAATGATGTGGATTCTTTAAAAAAATAAATCCTGGACGAATATCATAAACAACCATATTCGTGACATCGTGGATATCGTAAAATGCCTACAGATTTCCTTGATTGTTTTGGCTAGGAAATGAAAAAGGATGTAGAAAACTATTTAGCTAGATGCGTGGAGTGTCAACGAACAAAGGTTCAGGCGCTGTCGAGCATTCCGTCGTATTTTCAAATCACTCTCCAATTGCGTAATGGAAATGGGACATTGTTTCTATAGATTTTATAACCGGCTACCTAGAAAAAAGTATCGCAATGACTCAAAGTGATGGATGTGGTACATACTTTTAGCAAAGGCCGCACACTTCTTATACCTTTCAAATCTACTTTTGGGACGGCCCAAGTGAGCAAAATGTGTTCCTAAAACAAAGAGTATAGGCCACACCAGGTCCGAAAGGATGATTATTTGCGTATGGAGACGCTAAGTTCCACGTACCCACCTTTTGGAAAGGTATGTTTGGGGACATGGGCACTAAATTGAATTTTGAGTACCTTGCTTATCACCCTAGACGGATGGTCAGCTTGGAGAGAGATAGATTTTGGAGGATATGTCGAGGAATGTATGTGATGGATATGTGCCATCAAAATGGGAAGATTACTTTGCATTTATTCGAATTTTCTTACAACAAAACTATCAATCCTACCATCAAAATGAGTCCATTTTGAAGCACTCTACTGGAAGAAAAATTTCGTACTCCTTTAAAGTTGGAGCCAAACTCGAAGACAATCTAGTACTGGGCGCCGTGCACTACGAAATGGAAAGGATTGTCAAAAATACGGAGAAACATCAAGAAAGCACAAGATCGACAGAAGAAATGGTGCAGAAGTAAGAAGAGAAGCGCATCGAGAGCTCAAAGTGTAGATCATGTGTATCCGTGATAAAACTCCAAAAAGAGCACACTTTATGTTGGAAGTTGTACAGTGGCTTCTAGATATTGTGGGCATTTTGAGGTGTTGGGAAGGGTGGGACCAGAGTGGTTATGAGTTGGCCTTACCACATGTTAGAATTTTATGGCAGTGTTTAATGTTTCATTATTAAAAATATATGTACATGATGCTTCTCACATTGTTGATTGGAATGATGATGAGGTGGAACCGGAAGAGAGGTTCCTTCGCGAACCACTTCAAATATTGGATCGGGAAGAAATTGAATTGAGAAAGCTGAACAATAGAAAAATTAAAGGTGCGAGTGGAAGCACTGCTGCAAGAAGCTACGTGGGAAAGAGAAGCTAAGATGATGGGAAAATATCCCTTATCTATTTCCAAAATAAACTCTGTGTGAGTGGTTTTTAGCACCGAGGGCAGTTGTTTGTTTTCGCAGAGGGAATATGTAACACCCCTAGTTTTATGTTTTTCAAGTTAGACATTTGAACTTAAGTCCAAAGAGGGAGTGGACCCCAATGGATAGTGACGTGTGGGACATGCACGACCTGCTGAATCCAATTATGACACATAAATGATGTTTGTGTGCACATTATGACCAAATGAGATTTTGGAGAATCCCCTTTCCTAATCCATGAGGTATCGGAAAGAGTGAGCTAAGACCAGCAAATCTTTCAAAAAGCATCTGAAAGAATTTATTTCTAATTTAAATTTTTGGAAAAATCTAAATTTCCCCAATGAGGATGGAGTGTGGTGGAAGAGGGTAAAAAGTTGGAAAATAAGAAAGAAAGCTTTAAAGTCCCTAAATAAGGGAAGTTTGTGTGCAAAATGAATAAAACACTGAATTCCGGACGTAGAATTGTTGTGCTTCGTGGGGAGAGCATCGCCTATTGGTTTACCCGTACGTATGGAGGTTGGTCCGTTCGGAGAGAGGGATTCCGTCTCGGGGGTGAGTTCTGGAGGATAGGAATCCTAAGGTTGGGAGGAATTTACCATCGTTATTAAAGTAGAAGGAATATTGATTTTTGAATGATTAAAATAGATGTTGTTGGACAATATTAATAAACAATAAAATGTTGTTGAACAAAGTTTCTCGAGATTTGTTATTCCTTACATTTAATAGAATTAAATAAGAAATAAATCTTCTAAATTTCGTATGGTAGTAGGAATAAATTTAGAATACTATCAGCCGTAATCACTAAACCATAGTCTAACTAAATCTGGAGATATTAAATAATTCCCTAGAATAATTATAAGTAGTAACTTTAATCTTATTCTAGTATAAAAATTATAAAATGTGAAAAGAAATTAAAATTTCATTGATGTGTATAAATACATGAGTCCGTCTAATTATTTATAAGCAAGAATTAATGGATTTCTGGAAAGTAATTTATTATTCTATCTTAAAAGAACAAGTATATAGACGAAAAAAAGGGGTTTGGAAATCGAACTCCTTAATTTTTATACCAGACTTAAATAACATAATAGAATTTATTTATTTTTTATGATTATCTTTCATACTAGATAAGATATTAACTCATTGCAAATGATCTCGCATGTAGAATATGTATAAACGTTTAGTCTAATCCAAATTGACAATTCCTACTCGTAATAAGTTTTAAAATGTCATAGTTTAATTAAACTAAATATACAAGCATTTCTCTACAACTTAAAACTCAAAATGAGTTTAAATATTCTCTTGAATAGAGATTAGTGTTATTTATCAAGTAACTACCAAAAATGAAATAATCAAGCTAACAAGGAGATAACCTAAGGAAATGAAGAGTTGGCATTATAAATTGTAACCGATAATTCGTATAATTGGTTAACTATAAAATATTTTTAAAATGAAGAATAAAACAAACATCAAAACTTAAGAAAACTTCCGTTTAAAGCAATATAGAGAGTCAGAGGAAATTATTATGGTTGATATTTTCCATATCTAAATAAAATTCTGAATGTATCAGGCATAGATATCAAGAGATACACATACACTACATTTACTAAGTCCTATTGCGTAACTTATATTCACTTCCATTTAAGTATGGCAGATCAATGAAATAAGGAAAATACACAACATTGATACGTATATGTATGAATAGTATTAATCCTACAAATAAAAATATATAAAAACTTAATATATTAAATGAGGATGACATAGATAGATGCTTATATTCGTATAAGATTTGAAGGTATGTTCTCAGCTTTTTACTACCTGAAACTCATCGAAGATAAAACGTCTCTTCATAACCTTCCGAAACAATACAAATAAAATTTCTCTGCCCAATTTTAATTACATACGATGTGCTTGCCGATTGGGAAGAAAAACCATTATACCGACGCAGTAACTAATAAAATAAAATAACGGGGACTATTAAATCGAATTCATTCAGAAATTGATATTAGATTGTAAACAACCGAAAATTTCGATTTAGGAGGCTACCACAATGAAATCTATATAGTTCAATCGATTTAATGAAGCAAACAACATATTATTACAAGGTTTCTAAACCACTATGGATGATTTTATTGCCACTGTAAAACCAATATAAATAATAATTTTGAATATATGTATTTAGGAACGCACATAACAGAAACATAATGTATACACAAATACATCCTTTTACCCAAGATTTCAAACCCCATCATCAGCTTTTCACAGAAAGAGCCTTTGATAAGATAAAGAGAGAAGTGTTAGATATGAACGAGATAATAAATAACAACGATAATAGACAAAAAAGAAGAACGAAGATAGAAAATGCCTTATAGAGTACGCAACGGTTCCCAAAAAAAAATAACATCCTGAGATCTTGACTGTCCATTATACAACCGTTGTTATACACAAATATCCATGCCTAAATTTAAGACCATACACGGATCAAGCAAGTAGATAATTATGTCATCCCAAGGAAAAAGAGTTAAAGCTACCTAGCGTCATATTTTATAGAAAACAAGTGTAAATATTTATGGAACAACTATAAAAATATAAAACATAAGTCGAGGTAAGAACAACTTGTGACTACATCCAAAGTACGCTCTTAGATCACATTATGACATTAAAGCTAATGCTAAATTCGAGGGATGGAAAAACTTAGAATGGGTAGGACTCATTAGTTAGAGTGAAATAAAAAGGTTGCGAAATTTTAATAAATTTCTGTTTATCATATGACATTTGTAATATGTATGATAATACATTAGTTATAAGGGAAAAAAAAATCCCTACAGGTAGTGAAGGAAGAAATTATGAGAGAAATAATGTAAGTGTAATACATTACACATAAAATTATATATATATATATATGAGTCAGACATTATATAAATATATATATGACGGATTTGAATTTTATATATATGTGGATATAAATTGTGAGTTGTGATTATTGTTAACGTTAAAATTAATCAAATCTAGCTTCAAGGTAACTAGATGAAATTAGTCAAATAAAAATTGATAAATGAGATGCTATAAATGGTATCATAGCTCATGCTAGAAAACCGGGTCGTTGTTGTGCTCACCGTATAAATTAAATTATTTTTTTTGGAAAAAAATTGCCACTGACAAAGAGCTATTTTAGTGTACAAAGGTACCGAAACCGAAAAGTCAATGGTCAAGGAGATGAAATTTATGTTGATTTTGTGATGATAACATGCGATCCTGAATGTCTTTTTGATATTATGTTACTCAAAGTTGGGTAACGGGATATGGCTTATTAAGAAGCCAGAATGACAAAGTCACGAAGAAGAAGCGAGGAGGTAGTGTAAGTCGATAAAAGAACTTACCTCGGCAGTAATAGCTAAGAAGGTGAAGGTTCCCAGGAAGAGGGAAAGGAAATTTCTTGGGAGATTTTGAGGAAGATGACACTACTAGACATCACCAATAAGAAGGAATTATAGGGTGAATTTCGGGAAATTAAACCTCCCTCCTATGAGAAGGAGGAAAGATGCTAAGGCATGGATCTTGAATATGATTAAGTATTTTTAGGTCTACATTTGGTCAAGAAAGCAATCTCAAGGCCAGATTAGTTATCTACCGTTGCAAGGTAAGGCTACCTTTGTAGGAGGAGACAAAAATGGTTCATGCCACGGATGTAAAAACACCACTTGGGAAGATTTCCAAGTCAAGTTTAAACCGCTATTTTAACGAACACTATTATGATGATAAAGAAAAGGAGTTCCATGAAATCGCATTGGGACAGCTCGTTCATAGATGAGTTTGTTACCAAGTTTACAAATCTATTAAGGTATATTCCTTATATTCGTGAAGAGAAAGCAAAGGTGAAAAGGTTTTTGAACTATTTGCCCACGTGCAAGGATAAAATAGAGTTCGATAATCCAAAAACTATGGACGAAGTGGTGAGGAAAGCTATATTATGCTATCAAAATTTTAAAGGAAAGAGTGAACATGGGAAAAGCCGATAAACAAGGTGAATCTAAAGGAAGAAACAAAGCCAAATTTTTACTTGAAGAACTTTGTGGATCATCAACGTAAGAAATTTAACAAACCAAAGAAAGTGAAACCCAAGCCACCCAAGTTGGTTCAAACAAATAGATGGAGATAATAAGAAGGAAGGAACAAATAAATGTAGGAGCCTTTGAAATTTTGGGGTTGCGGAGAACCTCATCCGTAGAGTGGACTGTCCATGGCCCGAGGTCAGGGGATGATCACCAGTGAGATATAGTTAACACGGTGAATGACATAGCAAGGAACATACCCACTATTAGTGTGCCCCTTGAGAACTCCATAAACAAGAACACTGTGCTACTGCCTATATTTAAGGCAAGATTTTCGACCAAGCTCTGGCGCTTTAATTGATCCCTGTGCTTCTCTCGAGTTACATTATTCCACAAGTTGTAGAGAAATGCAATCTCAAAACTGAAAATATTTCAACAATCTTGGTTGGTCTGTAGTTAGCTACCCAGCACCAAACGAAAAGTAACTGTTACCTCAAACAACAATTAAATTAAATGATTTTCAAACAATTAAATTTAAACAATCTTGCCCTTAATCTCACATCGATAGGAATGGATTGTTAGAAAAAAAGAAAGGCTATGATGAACTATTGGGATAAACTCTACATTTCAGATGAGAAGAGAGACCCTTTATACTCAAAGTTGAAAACCAAAACCAATATTATAAGACAAATATCACCTCCGCAATTAAAAAGAACGCCTACAAAGGATATCAAGTATATGCCGTACATGTTGAAGAATTATAACAAACAACTTAAAGAAAACCTCGGCAGACACTTTAAAGGTGCTGGTAAGAGAATTTAAGGAAGTTTTTCCATGAGATTCCGCATCTTCCTCCCAAAAGAGAGATTGTTTTTTCAATCGATTCGGTGCCCAGAGCAACACCTCGTTTCTATATTCTTACCTATGAGGCCTCGAACTGCTATGGAGTTAAAAATGCAATTACAAGAATTTTTGGATAAAGGTTGTTGAAAATTCATATCTCCTTGGGGAGCACCAGTGTTATTCATAAAAATAAGATGAACCTTCAAAATGTGTATTGACTACCACTAACCCGAATAAGTTGAAAATCAAAAACAAAATGTATTGCCTAGAATAGATGACTTTTTTATCAAAGAGAAGGGCTTCAAAGATTTTCTAAGATTGATCTCGATAATCGTTATCACCCAACCGTAATTAAGGAGGAAGACATCAATAAAAGAGCTTTTTTCAACCGTATGGTCACTACGAATTTGTAGTCCTACCTTGGTTTGAGAAATGCCCTCGCCACTTATGTGCTTAATGAACAACATTTTGAACAAGTACTTAGATAAATTCGCACTAGTGTTCATAGACGATATTCTAGTCTATTCAAAAAGTGAGGAAGAACACAAAGAACACTTAAGGATAGTTTTACAGACTTTGAAAGAAAACCGCTATATGCCAAATTAGAAGAAATGTGAATTTTATAAATACAAAATTCAATATTTGGGGAAAATAATTTTTGAACAAGGATTATCATGAACATAAGAAAATAAAGGCTATTAGAGAATGTCCGTTGCCCACCGACATGTTTCAATAAAGATCATTTATGGGGACGCGTGTTAATATCGAAGGTTGGAAAGATTTGGTCACATATCCTATAACTTCACTACGCAGAAAAGAATACAAATTTGACCGGATCAAAAATGCCAAAACAAATTTTTGAACAACTAAAATTAAAACTTACTACGTACCCTATACCGAAAGTTGCGCATCCCGACAAAGAAAGCCGTTGTGTATAGATGCACAGAGATAATGTAGTGAGCTCCTCACAGTAAGAAATTCTTATATTGCATATGAGTCTAGAAAAATTAAGAAACATGAACATAAATTGTTGGGCAGTATATGATCCGGAATTCTCTCGCCATAATTCATGCCTTGAAGATGTACACTATCTTCTTTGGAAAATTACATTGATGAGAGATCATATTAGTCTCAAGTATTTCTTTTCTCAAACCGATTTGAATGCTCAAACAAGCCGATGGTTGTCTTTCGAGTGAATTCCATATGTGACATATTAAAGGGAAAGAAAACAAAATTGTTGATGCTCCTATCAGAAATTCTTCATGAAACATAGACTCAACATTGGGAGTAGTGCTATTTTTGGACCTAGAAGAATTAGTTAAAATGTAGCAAGTCAAGATCCAAACTACGAAGATCTACAATGAAAATGCTGAAAAAACAAATGGATGAATACACCCAAAACTTAAAGGGTCGATCTCGCTCTAGAAATGTATTGTACATCCCCAATGTGGATTCTTTAAAAATAAATCCCGGATGAATATCATAAAACAACCATAATCGGACTCTACAAGATTACAAATGCTTACACTTGAAAAGAAATTGTTTATTGTGAATGAAAAAGGATGTAGCAAACTATTGTGAATAGATGCATGGAATGCTCAACCAGTCGTTGAACATGTAAACATCCCGCCGGTCTTTAAATCCCTTGCCACACTGCAGAATGGAAATGGGATCAAGTTTACAGATTTTATAACCGAGTTACCCGTAACAAAGTATCAACATGACTCAAAGGATGTAGCGGTGAGCATGAATAAAGGTTACACACTTCCATAATTAAACTGCTTTGCAGATAAATGTAAGTAGCAAATGTGTTCCTAAAAGAAAGAGGAAAAGCACGGGATCCCAAAGATGATTATTTCGTATAGAGACGCTGTCTACAAACTAAAGATTAGAAAGTTACTGCCGTTTTAGCATGGGCACTAAATTGAATTTTAGTACCGTTTATCACCTCGTACGTATTACCAAAGTCGAGAAAAAAATCAGATTTTGGAGGATAGTTTAGGAATGTGTGATGGATAGGCTATCAAACAAATATTATTCGTATTTAGTCAAATTTTCTTAAAAATAACAGCCTATCAATCCTCCTTTAAAAATGAGTCCATTTGAAGCACTCATGGAAGAAAGTGTCGATTTGATTAAGTTGGAGCTCATCCCGCGGATAAGCTAGTATTGGGGCCATGCTCTACAAGAAATGGAAAGGATTGTCAAATAAATATAGGGAAACACCGCGGAAATCACAAGATCGACAAGAAAGCAGCCGATAAGAAGAGAGTGTACCAAAGTGGGTGACTTCATGTGTATCTCGTGTATTAAACCCAAAAAGAGCACACTTTATGTTGGAAGTTGAAAATTGGCTCCTTGTAGATAATAAGTAACTTTTGAGGTGTTATAGGCAGGGACCAGTTTTTTGCTTATAAGCTCGGCATTACCGCCCATGTTAAATTTTTCCACATGCTTCATGTTTCATTATTAAAAATATGCGTATGCTTCATATTGTTACTTGGAATGTGAATAGGCAGGAACCGATAGAGTTCTGCAACCACTTCAAATATTGGATCGGAAGAAATTGAATTGAGAAACCGAACAAGTAGCAAGATTAAAGGTGCAAGGAAGCACTTTCATCGCTAAAGAAGTATGTGAAAGAAGCCAAGATGTATAAAATATCCATCTCTATTTATATGTCAAAATCTAGTGCTTATTGTTAACACCGAGGACGATGTTTATTTTCGCAGGGGAATATGTAACGCCCCTAGTTTTATGTTTTCAAGTTAGACATTTGAGCTATAAGTCCAAAAGGGAGTATCTCATGGGATAATAATTAATGTGTGGACATAATTAATTTTTTAAAATTGTAAAACAACAAATGTTTTGTGCATTATGACCAAATGAGATTTTTGAGATCACTTGCCTAATCCATGAGGTATGGAAAGAGGCTAAGACTTTCCTGTGTCCTTCTTAAAACCTCAAAGAGTTCGATTTCTAATTTAGATTTTCGAGGTAAAATCTAAATTTCAATGATACAGAGACCAGTTGGGAAGAGGTAGAGAGTTGGAAAGGTAAAGTGCCTTTTAAAGTCCCTCAATAAGGGAAGCACGGGCAAACAGAATAAAATCATCCCGGAATTCTCGACGGCACTGTAGCCGTGATTTGGGGAGAGCATAAGCTATTGTTTACCCGTATCGTATGGAGGTTGGTCTGTTCGGGAGAGTGGGATCTCAGCTCGGGGGTGAGTTCGAGACAAGGACCCTAAGGTTGGGAGGACTAGTCATCAATAAGTGGTATGCACATTAATTTTATGAACAATAAAATAGATGTTGTTGGAAAAATATTGATAAATGACAAATGTTATGTTGTACTAAGTTTCCTAGATTTGTTATTCCCCACATTTAACGTAATTCAACAGAATAGCGCCAAATCTTCTGAAATTTGATAAGAAGAGGGAATAAATTCATAAATACTATCAAATGACCTCAAACCATACTAGTCTAAATCTAGAGATATTAAAATAATTCCCTAGAATAATTTAAAGTGTAACTTTAATCTTAATCTTAGTATACAAATTTAGGTATTAAAGAAAAGAAATTAAAATTTCACCGACAAGGTATAAAACATAAATCTCTATCTAATTATTTATAAGCAGTAATAATGGATTTCGGGAAAATAATTTATTATTCTATCTTAAAAGAACAAGTATAGAGATGAAAGAAAAGGGGGCTTGAACCGAACTCAGAATTTTTAAATAGGACTAAAAGAACATAATAGGAATTTATTTATTTTTGCATGATGATTATCTTCTAAGTACTAGATAAGATATTAACTCATTGCAAAATGATTCCAGACAGAGAATATGTATAAACATTTAGCTCAATCCAGTCTGACATTTCCTACTTGTGTAATAAAAGCCAAGAAAATGTTAATAGTTTAATTAAACTATATCTATACAAGCAAAGTTTCTACAACTTTAAACCAAAATGAGTTTAAATATTCTCTTAATATAATATAGTTATTTACTTCAAAATCAAAATGAAACAACTGGGAAGTCAATTATGAGGTAAACTGTATAAATGAAGAGCTATATTATAAATTGTAACTAAGGCATCTGCATAATTAATTTAACCATAAAATATTTTTGTAAAATTTTATAGCCAACCGAACAAAAACTCAAGAAAACTCGAGCCTAGAGAAACATAGAGCCTGTAGGAAATTATTATGGTTGTTATTTTCTATATCTAAATAAAATTTTGAAGAGACGAGTATAAATATCAAGAGATACACATATACACTACATTTACTAAGTCCTATTGCACTTATATTCACTACCATTAAGATGAAAATCATTTGAACTTCAAGAAAAATACATAAAAGATCGATACTCATATATTATGTATGAATACAGTACTAAATCCCACAAATACAAATATATAAAACTTAATATATTAAATTCAGAATACAGATGATGCATATATTCTGTATATTATTTGGAGGTATGTTTTTCAGCTTACTACTCGGAAATCTATCGTAAGATAAAACGTCTCTTCATAACCTTCCGAAACAATAAAATAAAATTTCTGGCCTAATTTTAATTATACAGTTTGTTTCTTCCAAGAAGAAAACCATTATAACGACGTTAACCAAATAAAACAAAATAATGAGACTATTAAATTGACCCATTCGTAAATTGATATTAGATTGCAACAACCGAAAATTCTCGATTTAGAGGCTACCAATGTGAACGAGCAAGTAAGTAGTTCAATCGATTTAATGGAAGAAAACAAGATAAGTTAGCAAGGTTTTCGAAACCACTATGGATGATTTTATTATTACCTGAAACCAATATAAATAATAATTTTAATTACGATGCATTTAGGAATCCACAATGAAAATATAATGTATACACAGATATCCTTTACCTAAGATTTCCGAACCCCATCAACACTTCTCATAGAGAAGAGCCTGATAAGACAAAGAGAGAAGTGTTAGATATGAACTAGAGGACAATAATAACGATAATGGAGAAAAGAAGAACGAAGATAGAGTACTAGACAAGATAGAGTACTAACGGTTCCCAAAAAAATAACATCAGGATCCTTTTGATCAACGATTATACAACCGTTGTTATACACAAATATCCATGTCGAAATTTAAGACCATACGTATCAAGCAAGTAGAGTACTTGCATATCCCAAGGAAAATATTAAAGTTAACGATGCTTATATTTTATAGACAACAAGTGTAAATATTTATGGAACAACTATAAAATATGGAAACGTAAGTTTTATGTGTAAAGAACAACCTTGTGACTCAGCATCCCAGTACGCTCTTAGAACACATTATGACATTAAAGCGAATGCTAACGCGAGGGGGATGGAAAACTTAGAATGGGTAGGACTCTATTAGTTAGAGTGAAATAAAAAGGTTGCGAAATTAATAAATTTCGTTTATCATATGATGGTCAGAATATGTATGATAATACATTAGGTTATAAGGGAAAAAAAAAAAAAAAACCTTGGTACATGGAAGCAAAGAAATTATAGAAATAATGTATGTAAAATACATTACATACTACAAAATTTTATATATACATAATGAGTTGCCATTATATAAATATATACATTGATTTGAATTTTATATAGGTAGATATAAATTGTGAGTTGTGATTATTGTTAACGTTAAAATTATCAATCAAATCTAGCCTCAAGGTAACTAGATGAAATTTAGTCAAAGAAAAAAAAAATTGAGTAAATGAGGGATGTTACAAATGGTATCATAGTCATGTTAGAAAACTCGGGGCCGTTGCTATGCTCATCGTATAATTAAATTATTTTTTTTTTTGAAAAAAAATTGTCACCGATGTTGTTTGTTTTAGTGGCAAAGGTACCGAAACCTAAAAGTCAAATGGTCAAGGAGATGAAATTTTATGTTGATTTTGGTGATGGAGATAACATGCCGTATCCCAATGCTCCTTCGATGGCTATGTTGCTCGTGCTGCAACGGGATATGGCTTTGTGCTAAGAAGCTAGAATGACAAAAATACAATAGCAAGGAGGAGTAGGAAAGATGAGCAAAAGAACTACCCTGGTACAGCCAAGAAGGTAAAGACCCAAAAGAGGTAAAGGAAATTTCTGGGACAGATTCGAGGAAGACACTACTAGACACCGCCCAATAGAAGAAGGAATTATAGGTGAATTTCGAAAATTAAACCTCCCTCCTATGATGGAGAGAAGGAGGAAGATGGCATGGATCTTGAATTTGATTAAGTAGTTTTAGGTCTACGAATATGAAAGCAATCAAGTACAGATTAGCTATCTACCGGTTGCAAGGTAAGGCTACCTTTGTGGTGGGAGGAGAGCAAAATGGTTCATGCCATTGATGTAAAACAATGACTTGGGAAGATTTCCAAGTCAAGTTTAAAAACCGCTATTTTAACTAACACTATTATGATGTATAAAGCAAAGGAGTTCCATGAAATCGTATTGGGACAAATACCTAGATGAGTTTGTCACCAAGTTTGCCAAATCTATTAAGGCATATTCCTATATTCATGAAGAGAAAGCAAAGTGTTGGTTTTGGAACTATTTGCCTAATGTGTACAAGTACAAAATAGAGTTCGATAATCCGGTAAACCAGTGGACGAAGTGGTGAGGAAAGCTATATTATGCTATCAAAATTTAAAGGAAAGAGTGAACATGGGAAAAGCTAGATAAACAAGGGTGAATTCAAAGGAAAGAAACAAAAGCCAACTTAGTTGGAAGGAACTTTGGTAGGGATCATCAATTAATAAATTTAACAAACCAAAGGAGCGAAATCGCTCAAAATTCCAAGTTGGTTCAAAACAAGTAGATGGAGATAATAAGAAGGAAGGAATGCTTAAAATGTGGGAGCTCTTTGAAATTTTGGGGTTGCGGAGAACCTCATCTGTGAGAGGACCGTCCACACCGAGATATTTAGATGATTATGAGAGATAGAGAAGCTACCACTATGAATACAGCAAGGAATATGCTCCACTATTAGTGCAGCCTCTGGAGAACTCGACAACAAGAACACTGCAGTTACCATGTATGAGATGGAAGGTGGGGCGGATTTTTGACCAAGCTTTCCATAAAGTGAATTGATCCGGTGCTTCTCCGAGTTACATTATTCCACAAGTTGTAGAGAAATGCAATCTCAAAACTGAAATATTTCAATGCTCTTGGTTGGTCTAGTTCGCCATCGGCACCAAAAAACGAAAAGTAACTCATAAGTTACCTCAAACAACAATTAAATTAAATGATTTTCAAAAATGTGACTAAATTTAAATATCTCCGCCCTTAATCTCATATGATTTGTCGATAGGAATGGACTCAAGAAGGAGAAAACAGAAAAGGCTATGATGAACTATTGGGATAAAACTCTACATTTCATAGATGAGGAAGAGAGAATTTCTTTATACTCAAAGGAAAATCTCAAAACCAATATTTGTAAGACATAAATATCACTTCCGCAATTAAAAAAAAAAATCATGATAAAAGGATATCAAGTATATGCTGTATGTATGTTGAAGAACAGGACAAACAACTTGAAGAAAACTCCAGACACTTTAGCAGCTGGTAAGAGAATTTACAGTTTTTCCCGTATGAGATTCCGCATCTTCCCCCAAAAGAGAGATTGTTTTTTCAATCGATTTGGTGCCGGGAGCAACACCTCGTTTCTAGAGCTCTACCTGATGAGCTCCCCGAACTCATGGAGTTAAAAATGCAATTACAGCACTTTGGATAAAGTACATCAGACCGAGTGTATCTCCTTGGGAGCACCGTGTTGTTCATGAAAATAAGGATGGAACCTCTAAAATGTGGCATTGACTACTATCAACCTAATGTTGAAAATCAAAAACATGTGTACCTATTGCCTAGAATATTATCTTTTTATCGTGTGAGAAGGGCTTCAAATGATTTTCTAAGATTGATCTCGAGGACCGGTTATCACCAATCGTAATTAAGGAGGAAGAGCATCAATAAAAGAGCTTTTCGAACTGTGCATGGTCACTACGAATTTGTAGTCCTACCTTTTGGTTTGAGAAATGTCTCCTCGCCACTTTTATGTGCTTAATGAACAACGTTGAAATGTTGCTTCACAAATTACGTAGTGTTCATGTATCTATATTCTTGTCTATTCAAAAGGTGAGGAAGAGCACAAAGAACACGAAGGAGGCTTTACGTACTTTGAAAGAAAACTAAATATATGCCAAATTCAAGAATGTGAATTTTATAAATACAAGATTCAATATTTAGGGCAAATCATTTTTGAACCAGGATTTATTACCGAACATAAGAAAATAAAGGCTATTAGAGAATGTCCATTCGACCGATACAGCCGTAGTAAGATCATTTTATGATCACAGGTTATTATCGAAGGTTTGTGGAAAGATTTTCTCAGAAGTTACATATCCTATAACTTCACTACGTAGAAAAGACACCAAATTTGACCGGACCGAAAATGCCAAAATGCCTTTGAACAACTAAAACTAAAATTACTACGTACTTATGACTGGAAGTTGCAAACTCGAACAAAGAGTTTTTGTGTGTACTAGAAGGCATGTAGAGAGCTGGATTGGGAGGAGTTCTCGTTGTAAGAAATTTTATATTGGGTATATGAGTTCAGGAAAATTAAGAAACATGAACATAATTACAAGCAGAGCAGATCCAGAATTCCTTCCGCTGTAATTCAGCCTTTAAAGATGTGAAGTACACTATCTTCTTGGAAAAAAATTACATCGATGATGCATCATATTAGTCTCAAGTATTTCTTTCTCAAACCGATTTGAATGCCTCGACAAGCCATATGGTTGTCTTTTCCGAGTGAATTTGATATGGAGACAAAACATATTAAAGGGAAAAGAAAAAATTGTTGATGCCGGTGAGTTAAATTTCACAAAACATAATTCACATTCGTGAGTAGTGCTATTTTTGACCTAGAAGAATTAGTTAAAAAATGTAGCAGGTCAAGATCCAAACTACGAAGATCTACAATGGAAAATGCTGAAAAAAGAAATGATGATTGACACCCAAAACCGTAAAAGGGTCGATTTGCTAGGAAACAAAGATTGTACATCCCCAGCCAGGGATTCTCGAAAAATAAATTCCTGATGAATATCACAAACAACGTGTCTTGACCCTATTATTCTGTATACTGCTGTTCTCCTTGAAAAAGAAATTGTTTTGGCCAGAATGAAAAAGGATGTAGCAAACTATTTAGCTAGATGCATGGAATGTCAACTAGTCAAAGTTGAACATGAACATCCTGTTGGTCTTTAAATCCCTTTGCCAATTGCGAATGGAAATGGGACATTGTTTTTATAGATTTCATAACCTATGTTTAATTTTAACAAAGTAATTAAACATGACTCAAGGATACAGTAAGAGATAATTTTCTGAACAAAGTACACACTTCATACCTGTTTGTCTGCTCTTGGGATAGCCCAAGTAGCAAATGTGTTCCTAAAAGAAATAGGGCGGCTACACGGGATCCCAAAGATGATTATTTCATAGAGATGCTAAGTTCACACCGCATTGGAAAGGTTTGTTTGGGGCATGGGCATCAAATTGAATTAGGTACCGAAGTATCACCCCTGCATGTAGGATGGTCAAACAGAGAAAATCGTATTTTGGAGATGTTGAGAATGTATGGATCACATGGCTGTAAAAAAAAAAAAAAAAAAAAAAAAATATTTGCATTTATCAAATTTTCCAAACAATGTCACATTTAACTTCTCCTTTAAAATGAGTCCATTTGAAGCACTCTATGGAAGAAAGTGTCGTACTTGATTAAGTTGGAGCCAAAACTCCGCGTGATGTTTTCTAGTATTGAAGCCGATACTCTGCCAAGAAATGGAAAGGATTGTCAAATATAGGGAAACATCAAGAAAGCACAGATCGATAGAAAAGCTATGTCGATAAGAAGAGAGTGCATCAAAGTGGGTGATCATGTGTATCTCATTAAATCAAAAGAGCACACTTTAAAAGTTGGAAGTTGTGCAAAATTGGCTCCTAGATATTGCTGGTCCTTTGAGGTGTTAGAAAGGGTGGGACCAAAGTATTTATAAGTCAAAATACTACCCATGTTAAATTTCATGATGTGTTTCAGCCTTCATTATTAAAAATATATGTACATGATGCTTCTCATACTGTTGATTGGAATGACAGGTGAACTGTATAGAGTTCTCTCCAACTATCAAACATTGACCTGGAAGAAATTAGAACAGAAATCGAATAACACAGTGAAGCAAAAGAAAAGGAAGCACTTTATGCCTAAACAAGATACGTGGGAAAGAGAAAGTTTCCAGTATGATAAAATATCCATATCTATTTCTAAAATAAAATCTAGTAGTTAGTTGTTAACACCGAGGACGATGTTTATTTTCGCAGGGGGAATATGTAACGCCCCTAGTTTTATGTTTTTCAAGTTAGACATTTGAGCTTAAGTCCAAAAGGGGAGTGGACCCGAATGGATAATTAATGTGTGTATATATAATTAATTTTTTAATTATGAAAAATAAACAAAATGTTTTGTGTGCATTATAATCAATGATTTTTATACCTACTTGCCTAATCCATGAGGTATGGAAAGAGGCTAAGACTTTTCCCTAAAAATCTTTCAAAAATCCTTGAAAGAATTTATTTCACTTCTAGATTTTCATAAAACTAAACTTCCACTATATTAGAGAGTAGCTAGGAAGACAGGAAGAGTTGGAAAAGCAAAGTGCTTAAAGTCCCTCAAATAAAGGTAAAGCACGGGCAAATGAATAAAGTATCCCGGAATTCCTGACGCAGACCAGGAAATGGATTGCAGCTTACAAGCTGAATAAAGCTGGCTCCAACGATGAGGTTGTCCGTTCCGGAGAGGGATCTCACTTGGGGTGAGTTCTGGAGACAAGTGATCTCTAAGGTTGGGAGGACTAGTCATCACGAAGTGGTAGTGCCAATAATTTTATGAATGATTAAAATAGATGTTGTTGGAAAATATTGATAAACATTAAATGTTATGTTGAACTAAGTTTTCTAGGATTTGTTGGCCCTTACATTTAAATGTAAATTAAATATAGCAGTTAAATCTTCTAAATTTTATGGTAGTAGGAAATTAAATTCTAGGGAATACTAATGTCATAATCAAAACCACTAGTCTAAATCTAGAGATATTAAAATAATTTCTGTGAATAATTAAAGTGTAACTTTAATCTAAATTTTAGCATACAAATTTAGAGACAAGAAAAAGAAATTAAAATTTCACCGATAAGGTATAAAACATAAATATCTATTCACTTATTTATATAAGAAGAAATTAATGGATTTTCAGAAAATAATTTATTATTCTATCTTAAAAGAATAAATATATAGATGAAAGAAAAGGTTTTAAAACCATCCCCAAAAATTTTACAAATTTTAGGACTGTTAAACATATGAATTTATTTATTTTTGTATTGATTATCTTTCTAAGTACTAGATAAGATATTAATTCATTGTAAATGATCTCAGATGGGGAATATGTATAAACATTTGCTCTAATCCAAACTACATTTCCTACTTCTGTAATAAAGTCACAGAAAATGTTAATAGTTTAATTAAACTAGGTCTATATGTTGTGTTTTCATAACTTTTAAACCAAAATGAGTTTAAATGCTCCTCTAAAATATAGATTAGTGTTATTTATCATGAACTTACTCAAATGAAATAATCAAGTCGACCGTGAGGTAACCGAAGGAGATGAAGAGTTATATTATAAATTGTAACTAATAATCTTGGGACACCGACTTAACCATAAAAATATTTTTGTGTACCGTGTAAATAAAACTCGAATAAAAAGTCTTAAGAAAACTTTTGTTTAGAGAAATATAGAGCTCGTAGGAAATTATTATGGTTTGTTATTTTCATATCTAACAAATTTTAGCAGACGAGTATAAATATCAAGAGATACACATATACACCACATTTACTAAGTCCTATTGCGAATTTATATTCACTACCATTTTAAGATGAAAAATCAATGAACCAAGAAAATACACACAAGACTGAGCACTTACATATGTGTATGAATAGTACTAATCTCACAAATAAAAAATATATAAAAACTTAATATATTAAACGAGGATGACATAGATGATGCATATATCTCTAGATAATATTTAAATGTGTATGTTTTTCGAGCTTTTACTACCGAAAATCTATCGTAAGATAAAACGTCTTCATAACCTTCCGAAATTAATACAAACAAAAATGTCCAATTTTAATTATACTACAAAAGCCATTGGGATTGGGAAGAAAACCATTATACCGACGCAGTAACTAAATAAAACAAAATACTCGAGACTATTAAATTGACCCATTCAGAAATTATATTAGATTGCAACAACCGGGTACCGATTAGAGGTTACTGGAATGCAACCAGCAAAAAGAACGAATCAACATTTAATGGAAGAAAACAAAGATAAGTTACGTAAGGTTTCGGAAACCACTATGGATGATTTATTATTACCCGAAAACCAATAAAAATAATAATTTTAATTACGATGCATTTAGTGAATCCAAGGCATCGAGAAACATAATGTATACACGTACATCCTTACTCACATTTCCGAACCCCATCAACACTTCTCATAGAGAAAGAAGTCTTAGCATAAAGAGAGAAGTGTGTTAGACAGAACTAGAGGAAAACAATAACGATAATGGGAGAAAAAAAGAAGAACGAAGATAGAGTACTAGACAAGATAGAGTACTAATCTATCCCAAAAAAATAACATCAGATCTTGATCAACGATTATACAACCGTTGTTATACAAATATCCATGTCAAAATTTAAGACCATACGGGATCAAGCAAGTAGAGTACGTATATCCCAAGGAAAATATTAAAAGTTATCGCGCTATATATTTTATGTACAACAAGTGTAAAGATTTATGGAACAACTATAAAATATGGAAACGCAAGCTTCCAGGTAGAACAACCTTGGTGACTACATCCCAAAGCACGCTCAGAAATACAATATGACATTAAAGCTAATGCTAAATTCGAGGGGATGGAAAACTTAGAATGGGTGGACTCATTAGTTAGAGGAAATAAAAAATAAACAATAAATTTCGTTTATCATATGACATTTGTAATACACAGATAACACATTAGGTTATAAGGGAAAAAAAATCCCATAGTGAAGTAAAGAACGGTGAGAGAAATAATGTAAGTGTGTATTACATTATATATTTATGTAAAATTATATATATATATATATATATATATATATATATATATATATATATATATATATAATGAGTTGTACATTATATAAATATATATAAGATGATTTGAATTTTATATATATGTGGATATAAATTGTGAGTTGTGATTATTGTTAACGTTAAAATTATCAACTTGCACCCAGCCTCAAGGTAAATTAACAGAAATTTAGTCAAAGAAAAAAAATTTTATATAAATGATAGATGTTACAAATGGTATCATAGCTCATGTTAGAAAAATCAAGCCATGTTATGCTCACTCCGTATAAATTAAAATTATTTTTTGAAAAAAAAAATTTGCTACCGATGTTGTTTTGTTTTTAGTGCTGTGTTGCATCAAACCAAAGTCAATGGCCGAAGGAGACAGTTCTCATGTTGATTTTGGTGATGGAGATAAATAGTTTCATCCCAATGCTCCTTTGATGGCTATGTTGCTCAAAGGTAACCCGGATACAGTCATTAGAAGCCAGAATGACAGCCGTCATTAGCGTGAGGAGAAAGTTCGATAGTGAATCATACTCTTTAATAGCTAAGAAGGTGAAGGTTCCAGAAAGAGTAAGGAAATTCTCGCATATTCCCAGGAAGATGACACGTCAGACATCACCAAATAGAAGAAGGAATTATAGTGAATTTTCAAAATTAAACTCTCCATGATGGAGAGAAGGAGGAAGATGCTAAGGCATGGATCTTAACATGTATCAAGTATTTTAGGTTCACTAACATGAAAGCAATCTCAAGGCTGTACTAGTTATCTACCCGTTGCAAGGCAAGGCTACCTTGTGGTGGGGAGGAGACAAAATGTTCATGCCATTGATGTAGAAACAATGACTTGGGAAGATTTCCAAGTCAAGTTTAAAAACCCTATTTTAACTAACACTATAATGATGATAAGCAAGGAGTCTGATGAAATCAGATTGGGGACAGCCACTATAGATGAGTTCGTCACCAAGTTTACAAATCTATTGCCATATTCCTTTATTCATGAAGAGAAAGCAAAGGTGAAAAGGTTTTTGAACTATTTGCCTAATGTGTACAAGGATAAAATAGAGTTCGATAATCCAAAAAACTAAAGGGATCTAAGCAGAGAAAGCTATATTATGCTATCAAAATTTTTAAAGCAGAGTGAACATGGAAAGTCAAGATAAACAAAAGAATTCAAAGGAGTATAAAACAAAGCTAACCTAGTTGTAAGAACTTTTGGTAGGGATCATCATGAATAATTTAACAAACCAAAGGAAAGTCAAACCCATTTTTGGCCCCAAGTTGGTTCCAAACAAATAGATGGAGATAATAAGAAGGAAGGAAGAGCTAAAATGTGGGAGCCTTTAAAATTTTAAGTGAGAACCTCATCTATAGAGGAATTCATTCACACCGAGATATTTAGATGATTATGAGAGATAGAGAAAGCTACCACGGTAATGATATAAAGGAACATACCCAATTATTAGAAAAGATGGAGAAACTAAAACAAGAACACCAGTTACCATGGTTTCCAGATGTATGTAGCAAGATTTTTGACCAAGTTCTCCACAAAGCTTTTAATTGATCCTGGTAAGCCTCGAGTTATGAATATTCCACAAGTTGTAGAGAAATGCAATCTCAAAATGAAATATTTCAACAAATTTTGGTTGGTCTAGTTAGCCACTGGCACCAAACGAAAAGCATTCCATAAGTTGCCTGGGTCAGCAATTAAATTAAAATGATTGCCTGCACTACCCCAACGTTCGCCCTTAATCTCATATGATTTTATTGATAGGAATGAACGTTAGAAAAAAGAAAGGCTAACATGAACTATTGGGATAAAACTTACATTTCAGATGATAAATATATAATTCCCTTCATACCAAAGGAAAACTAAAACCAATATTTGTAAATATGTAAAATATCAGCTCGCAATTAAAAAGAACAAATGAAGAAAAGGGATATCAAGAAATGTATATTGAAGAATTAGGACAACAACTTGAAGAAACTCGGTAGACACTTTAGCAAAGAAAGGAGAATCACAGTTTTTCCGCATGAGATTCCGCATCTTCCCCCAAAAGACAGAGATTGTTTTTTCAATCGATTTGCGCGGAGCAACACTTGTTTTCGTAGGCTCCTTACCTGATGAGGCCTCTCAGAATCCCCAAGATGAAAATGCAATTACAAGAATTTTTGGATAAAGGTTACATCGCATCAAGCTGTATCTCTGGGGAGCACCGTTGTTGTCTATGAAAATAAGACAACCTCCAAATGTGTATTGACTACCATCAACCGAATAAGTTGAAAATCAAAAACAGCACCTATCGTCAGAATAGATGACCTTTTTTATCAGCAGAAGGGCTCGCATTTTCTAAGACGTATCCGAGGACCGGTTATCACCAACTCGGCATCATGAGGAAGACATCAATAAAAGAGCTTTTCGAACCAGCACAGGTCACTTAATTTGTAGTCCTACCTTTTGGTTTTGAGAAATGCCCCCGCCACTTTTATGCTTAATGAACAACGTTTGAATACACTTCAGATAAATTCTGGACTAGTGTTCAGACCATATTCTGTATTCATTCAAAAGTGAGAAATATACAAAGAACACTTAAGGATAGTTTTAATAGACTTCTTTGAAAGAAAACTGGTTTAAAGCCAAATTCAATAAACACAATTTATAAATACAAGATTCCAATATTTAAAGTAAAATCATTTTCGAACACAGATTGGCCGCCGAACATAAGAAAATAAAGGTCAGAGGTAACGCTCGCTCCGTTCCATGCCTAACAGGCATCAGGATTGCAGTGTTATTATCGTAAGCGTTTGTGGAAAAGATTTTCTCGTAATGTGATATCCCATAACTTCACTGTAGAAAAGACACCAAATTGGAATTAATCGAAAAATGCCAAAATGTTTTGAACAACTAAAATTAAAACTTACTACAAATTTCTATACCGAAAGTTGCGGTGGCATCCCCGACAAAGAGTTTGTTGCAAAAATGGATGCATGTAGAGAGGGACGTATGAGCCCCGTTGTAAGAAATTTTATATTGCATATGAGTCTAGAAAATTAAGCAACATGAACATAATTACAGCAGTATATGATCCTAACCCTCCGCTACAATCATACCTTGAAGATGTGGTGACACATCATCTTCTTGGAAAAAAATTACATTGATGACAATTAAATAGTCTCAAGTATTTCTTTTCTCAAACCATTTGAATGCTCGATGCTTTGTTATTGTCTTTTCGAGTGAATTGATACATAAAACATATTGGTATGAAAGAAAACAAAAATTGTTGACAACCACTGTATAAATTTCGCCAAAACACACCAATATTGGGACAGTGCTTATTTTTGGACTCAGAAGAATGTTTGGGTAATGTAGCAGGTCAAGATCCAAATTTTTTTTCACGAAGACTTACAAATGAAAATGCTGAAAAAAGAAATGGATGAATACACCCAAAACAAGAAAGGGTCGATCCGCTATCAGACGTACATCCTAATGTGGATTCTTTAAAAACAAATCCGGATGAATATCAATAAAAGAACCATAATCAGTAACTTTGTACATATCATAAATGCTTAAGGCCTTGAAAAAGAAATTGTTTTGGCTGTGAATGAAAAAGGATGTAGCAAACTATTTAACAGATGCATAATGTCATCCAGTCAAAGTTAAAACATGAACATCCCATTTTTAAATCCCTTGCCACTGCGTAATGGAAATGTGACACTCAAGCTGCAGATTTTATAAATCGAAAGTTACCTAACAAAGTATCAATGATGACTCAAGATGGTAGCAGATACTTTAACAAGCACACATTAATTTACAATTATTAAATTCACTTTGGGTATACCTTAGCAAATGTGTTCCCAAAGAAATAAAGGCTACACGGGATCCCAAAGATGATTATTTCTATAGAGATGCTAAGTTCACAACCGCATTTTGGAAAGGTTTGTTTGGGTATGTGCACTAAATTGAATTTTAGTACCGCTTTATCACCCTATGTGTATGGTCAAACAGAGAGAAAAATCAGATTTTATATTGCGTCGAGAAATGTATGTGATGGATAGGCCATCAAAATGGGAATATTATTTGTATTTTAGTTTGACTTTCTTAAACAACAGCTATCAATCCCTAAAATGAGTCCAGCTCAGTCAATTTCATGGAAGAAAGGCCGTACTTGATTAAGTTGGTCAAACTCGTGATGCTTGGGGCTGTATTTATACTCTACAAGAAATGGAAAGGATTGACAACAACACAAAATATCAAGAAAGCAATAAGATCGATTAAAAGCTATGCCGATAAGAAGAGAGTGCATCAAAGCAAAGATCATGTATTCCAGAAGAACCCAAAAAGAGCACACTTTATGTTGGGTGTTGAAGGCACCTCATTCAGACAGGACCTTTGAGGTGCGTGAAAGCAGTATCTCATGGCTTATGTCGGCACATCGCCCCACAAGTAATTTCAGTGATGTCGTGTTTCATTATTAAAAATATATAAACATGATGCTTCTCAGTTAAACATTGGAATGTGATAGAGGTGGAACCAGAAGGGGAGTTCCTTCCGGTAACCACTTCAAATACTGGATCTAAGAAAATTGAATTGAGAACTCCAATAAAAGAAAGAAGATAAGGCAAGAAGCACTTCATCGCTAAAGAAGATACGTGGGAAAGAGAAGTTGAGATGATGGTAAAATATCCATATCTATTTCTAAAATAAAATCTAGTAGTTAGTTGTTAACACCGAGGAGACGATGTTTATTTTCGCAGGCAACATGTAACGCCCCAGTTTCTGCGGTTTTTCAAGTTAGACATTTGAGCCAAGTCCAAGTTGGGGAGGAATCATCGACAATTAATGTGTGGACAATTAATTTTCAATTATGAAAAAATAAAACAAAATGTTTTGTGTGCATTATGACCAAATGAGATTTTTGAGATCATCGGCCTAATCCATGAGGTATGGAAAGAGGCTAAGACTTTCCCAAAAAAAATCTTTCAAAACTCTTGAAAGAATTAATTAATTTAGATTTTCGAGGAAAAATCTAAACTTCCAACAATGGGAGAGTAGTTGGGAAGAGGTAAAGAGTTGGAAAAGCAAGAAGCAGCTTTTAAAGTCCCCAATAAGGGAAGCACGGCAAACAGGAATAAAACATCCCTGAATTCTGGGGATGCATCATTAAAACAGATTTGGGGAGAGCATAAGCTTAAATAAAGTTTCCGGCACTGGCGAGGTTGGTCCGTTCCTTAGGACCCGCTCGGGGGGTGAGTTCGAGACATCGATCTTCTAAGGTTGGGAGGACTAGTCATCATGTATGGTATGTTAGCTAATTTCATGAATGATTAAACAGATGTTGTTGGCATTTATAAATGATGCTGTTATGTTGAACTAAGTTTCAGATTTGTTATTCCTTACATTTAACAATTAAATAGAAGAAAATAAATCTTCTGTACCCTCAGGATAGTAGTAGGAATAAATTTAGGAATACTATCACTAATATCTAAACCATGCTCTAGTCCAAACCTAGAGATATTAAATAATTTCTAGAATAATTAAAGTGTAACTTTAATCTAATTCTAGTATAAATTCTAGTACAGGAAAGAAATTAAAATTTCTACCGACAAGGTATAAACATAACTTCATCTAATTATTTATAAGCAATTAATGGATTTCGGGAAAATAATTTATTATTCTATCTTAAAAGAACAAGTATAGAGGATGAAAGAAAAGGGGCTTGGAAACTCGAACTCCTTAATTTTTACAAATTAGGACTAAAAGAACATAATACTAGGAATTTATTTATCACATGATGATTATCTTTCTAAGTACTAGATAAGATATTGAATCTATTGCAAAATGATCCGTATGCAGAATATGTATAAACATTTAGCCTAATCCGAAATTGACATTTCCTGTGTTTCTCAGAATAAGTTTTAAAATGTTAATAGTTTGAATACCTGTTCATATCTATACAAGCAAAGTTTCTACAACTTTAAACCAAAATGAGTTTAAATATTCTCTTAACATAGATTAGTGTTATTTATCATAACTACCAAAATGAAATAACTGAGCTTCAATTTTATAAACCTGAAGGAAATGAAGAGTTATAATATAAATTACAACTAATAGAATTGATAAATTAATTTAACCATAAAATATTTTTAAAAAATCGTGGTAAATAAACCCAACAAAACCTTAAGAAAACTTTGTTTAGAGAAATATAGAGAGCCTAGGAAATTATTATGTCATATTTTCATCTAAATAAAATTTTGAAGAGACGAGTATAAATATCTACAGATACATATACACTACATTTACTAAGTCCTGTTTTAATTTATATTCACTTAACACGGTATGAAAATCAATGAACTAAGAAAAATACATGATCTATACTTACATATGTATGAATAGTACTAATCCTACAAATAAAAATATATAAAAACTTAATATATTAAACGAGGATGACATAGATGATGTATATATTCGTATAATATTTAAGGTATGTTTTGTGCTTTTTACTAATGAAATCTATCGAAGATAAAACGTCTCTTCATAACTCGAAACAATACACAAATAAAATTTCTCGTCCAATTTTAATTACAAGCGAAGGCAAGCCAATAATAAGAAGAAAAACCATTATACCGACGAACTAAATAAAACAAAATAATGGAATTATTAAATTTATCTATCTTGTGAAATTGATATTAGATTGCAACAACTGAAAATTCTCGATTTAGGAGGCTACCAACGTGAACGAGCAAGTGTTGCAGTTCAATCCGATTTAATGGGAAGAAAATTTCAAGATAAGTTACAAGGTTTCGGAACCACTATGGATGGTTTTATTGATATCTGAAAACCAATATAAATAATAATTTTAATTACGATGCATTTAGGAACCATTAACAGAAACATAATGTATACGTACATCCTTTACCTAAAGATTTCCGAACCCCTATCAACACTTCTCATAGACATATTTCTGATAAGATAAAGAGGAAGTGTTAGATATGAACTAGAGGACAATAATAACGATAATGGATAACAAACGAAGAATGAAGAAAAAAAAAATAAAACCGTTACCTACTAGGTTGATGTTGATGTATCGAATCTGTGCAAGAGATAAGATATCTTTGAGAACGTGAAGAATAGACTCTCTTTGTTGTATAATTTTCAACCCAAACCTTTCGGGAGAAAACCAATGAAATCGAACGACAAAATTTTACAAAACATACCGCAGTGTAAATACATGAGTTAAAAGATTTTCGAATCTATGATTAGACGTAAAACGTTACGGATTCGGTAGTAAGGAAAGTATTGAATACATGCGTGCCTGGGCTGAAAATACGAACGTTGGGATGGATGAGGGTTCCATGGCTTGGAATGTAAAATTGAAGGGGAAGAGACAATGTTCAGTTGCGGTGAAAATGAATGACACCTTTGAAACAATCACACTTTTGAATAACTCGACATTCTCCAAAACCTAATTCATATGAGCTACAATGATATATTCATCTTCATCATCGTACTTCAGCTAGAAACCATGAGGGATGGCAATGAGACCAAAAATCACTAATAATAGAGTAATTAATCAAATCATATCATATAAATGCATTACGCACGATAGAGTACTAATGGTTCCAAAAAAATAACATCGGGATCTCGATCAATTTATTGAGCACAAACTTGTTGCTATACATTAAATATCCATATCAAATATTTAAAACCATATTTAATCAAGCAAGTAGAGCACTTGCATATCCTAAGGAAAAATATTAAAGCTAATCGACAATTAGCTCTTATATATAACAATTTTAAAGATTTATGGAACAACTATAAAATATGAAATTATAAGTTAGAGGTAAAGAACAACCTCATGACTACATCCCAAAGTACGTCTAAAACACATTATGACATTAAAGCGAATGCTAAATTTGAGGGGATGACAAACTGTAGTAATCTGTAGGACTCCATTATTTGGGAGGGATGAAAAGGTAGCGAAGTTAATAAATTTCGTTTATCATAAGACATTTCATGTATGTATGATAATACATTACGTTATAAGAAAAAAAAAAAAAACCCCTTGTATAATGAAGTAAAGAAATAATGAGAGAAATAATGCAAAGTGGTAGTATTAAAATACATATTTACAAAAATTATATATATATATATATATATATATATATATAGTTGAACGTTATATAAATATATATATGAGGGAGTTGAACTTTATATATATGTGGATGGAGTAACCGTGAGTTGTGATTATTGTTAACGTTAAAATTATCAATGAAAATCTAGCCTCAAGGTAACTAGATGAAACTTAGTCAAAGAAAAAAAAAATTTGAGTAAATGAGGGATGTTACATCCGTGGTTTGAATACTTCATGAAAAAATACGTGTATAAGTTTCTTTCAATGCGTTACCTATTTTGTTCTACCATGATAAAATTCTGCTTAGCAGCTTCCACACCAATAAATAATATCAATTAGATTTAGTTGTAGAGTAACAGCTTTTCGCAAACTCACGTGACAATGGGACGATGCATGTTTGAATTAAATATTTTTTTCCAATAATTATAAAGATAGGAGTTAAAATGTATAGAGACACCGTATATTTAATCATAAGCAATAAAAGCTAAACAACTATTTAGATAGTTGTGTTTCTGAACAAGGTTAATGCATACTCCGCACATCTTTTGCTACTTGTGTTCATTCTCTCCTTAGTGAGTATACTCATCTTGACTAGTTAGATATATTATCTTAACAAGGTTAATGGGACACCTCTTTGATATTTAAACATAGGAAATAATTGTTTAAACAATTATTTAGATATATATATATATATATATATATATATATATATATATATATATATATATATATATATATATATATAGGCTTAATTAGATACTCTTCGCAAAAATAAATGGTACGATACCAAGTTTATGGTTCGTACCGCATTGCCATGGCTACCCCGACATGGCAAGAATGCATGTAGTTTTGCGGTACACTTCCTTCCATGGTGAGAATGCATGTAGGTTTATGGCATTCGTCGTGACGCTTTCTTGGTGGCTTTGGGTGAGTCATCGCAATTTTGAGAGGTGTCGCCGCACTGGGTTCAGTATCGAACCACTCTAATATGGCCCCAAAGCCGATATAAATAAGCTATTGTTAATATAGTTTATAATAGTTACTTACAGCCAATAATAATTGGGAGATATGCTAAATCCTTATATAGATGGTTCACTCATTCAACTTTTGTCCCTAATCGATCGTTTCGAGGCCTCTATATACAAGAAACGATGTTCAATGGTGCCTACGAAATGGGTTTGCGCCCAATCTCATAAAAAGAAGTCCATGGTGAGTCAGATGAACTCCATGCTCTATTCCCCTCAATTTTTTCCATTATAAAGGGTTGGCTTCTTAGCCTCGTCAAGTGCTCGTTGTGCCCTCTATTTGGGTTCAACAAGGTCCATATTGTTTCCCCTCAGAGAAATGTGACCAATGCCTTATTTTCGGACATCTCTACCTCGTACGTAGCCTATCGTTTTCCGGTGAGCCACACCAACCTCCAGCTTGACCAAGTGCAGCGTGCCGTGGAAGTGTTCTCAAACCCGACGCTCTGGATCTCGCGCGTAGGCGATCATATTATTCTTCATTTGTCGGTACTTTATTTTTGACTTTTTTATTTTTTCCTGCAGATAAATTTTCTTTAATCTTCTCGCACTTAAACGTTTAAAATGACGAAGCTAGTTTTCTCTAGTCCCTCATTTAGTGGATTGAAGAGGATATTAAATAGCTACCACAAGATTTACTCCTGATTTTTCTAAGTTCCTTTTCTTCCAATATTTATAGATGAATACTTTTGTTTATAACCATCCACAATATAAGCTTATAACCATGTATAATTGGACATAAAGTTATCATGAAGCCCTGTCACTCCTCAAGCCATGGGAATAATGACGCAAACTCCTCAATTATTGGTTCTCATGGTATTTCTGGGTTCCACCAGGGTATGCATCCCACCATGCACATGCATCTCCTCGAACTCTACAATGCATTACCTAACATCTCCTCCTCGATCACATGCAGCTCACTACTATCACCAACGCCCACCTACTGTTGATTGGAATTCCCTCAGTGACCCCACACTTCTTATAGCAAAACAAATTGTGAATCGTCATCTCAACCCCACCAGCCTTATCGACCATACTGTCCCCAGAATGAGAGCAATGAGGAAGATCCGTATGGAAAATTAGGCTTGAGCATTCATGGTAGCGCCTGAAATAAAATGAAATGGGAAATTTTGTAAGGGGCCCTGTACTTAATTTCAGTGCCTTTGATGAAGAAAGTATCTGCTAGTGCCCACTCAAACTAAAACCAAATTCCAAAGTAAATTCAATTATTATTCCATCTCTACAATCTCACCGACACATATTTCATTTGCCATTTTCGGATCCAATTCATCTCTATTTGAGATTAGTAACAAAGATGGCTCCTTTGGTGAGCTAACTTTACACTTTCGATGCTTAAAAATATCCACTCATGACACAGCTTCGGCTATAAAAATTTATCAACAATTTTTTTTGAAATACTACCATAATATTTATTATCCTATGGTTCTCCGTTTTCCGGTGTTTTTTTTCTATGTATATCAACACAATTGTGAAAATTGTTGTAAGAATTTCAGTGTTATGGGTGATTAATTAAATGTATGGAAGGGAGTTGAAGAATTTTGTCTCGAGGAATGTCATGAATTTTTCTTCATGCAAAGAATGATATAAATAAATATTGTACCACAAAGTGATCATGGTTCGTTCTTTAAATTAAATCTGTTTCATCGATCTCTTTCAAAAGCTTTCAAAAATCTTGTTCAATATCTAAAGAGAATAGTTCGTTATGGATTTAGCATAAGTATCCCTTTTCACATCTGCCTTTTTAATGAGAATTATAGATACTTTGGATCTCTATTTTTCAGGACTAGAACGTACATCACGTTGGAGCACATAAAACCGGGTTTGGCTTGTGAGAAATTTTTTGGATGCAGAAAATGTTCGACAACAAAGTGTAACGCATTTTTTGAAACATTCATTCTAATTCGTTGCCTGGCCACCATAAATACGCTTTCATTTTTTTGAACTAAAAACCATAGTCATAGTAACTCAAATCATTTTGATTTAATAGAACACTTTTTTAGACATCAAATGGTGAGTTTCCCCACATCATATTGATGTTAGTGTTTTACATCACAAGATGGGCATAAACTTTAAATGCCATGTTATTTTCCAACCGTGAGGAGTTACAAGACATAAGTAATGTAATCATCGAAATCGACACAATGAGGGAGACATACACAGACAATAAGCTTGAGATTAAATTCACTAATCTTTAGCATCCAAACCTTCAACAAATATGGGGGCTGCTTAGGTTTGCTGCCATCCTTCCAAGGGCCACTTGTCCATGGAAACTCCATTGAATTCTCCACTTATGTAATCATGACATATATTAAGAGTGTTCTACCATGGCTACTTGTCCACTGAAAACTCCATTGAATTTTTCCATGATGTAATATGACATATATTAAGAGTGTTGAAGAAACAACGTTGGATCAATGACAACACCATTCAATAGTTTCTACATTAGTGCCAAACTTCCCACTTATGGGTAAGGCAAGGTCATTCATTGAGCCGAAAGCATAAATTACTCCCTAAATTGAAAGTTGAGTTACCAAGTGTTGATGTAGAGCCTAATCCTCCAATGAGTAGCCAATATCTTGTTATATTTTTGGTTCTGGGAGACCTTTTTCAAGCACGTTGTTTCCATGTGCATGCACTCAATGAAACCTGCAACAAAACATTATATTTCCATCACTCATTAGTTATGTCCAACTATGATCCTCATAATCTCAAGAATTATTCCAAAGTAATTTTCATATTTACATAGACACAAAATGCAAGACATATTCATATTTACATAGAGGAGTTCATATTGAGTGGCTAGGGATGCCACAAAAAAAAAAAATCTTTCGTAGTTTAAAAGCCAATATTCCATATCGTCGAAAACTTGTCATTTTCATACTTATTTCCGTGCAATGTCAGCTATCCACCCCTTATATTAACATCTAAGCCATCCCACTTGTAGCACACTAAGACACTTCCTTCCATAGTCACCACTCCACCTTCCGACATTCCTCATAGCCTCCTATGCAATTGCTATGTTTTATTAATATTAAAGTGAGTAATACTAAATATCAACTACCATCATACACTAATATAAAATATTAATATTTCCCAACAAATATATACAATCTAATGCTAAGTTCTAGAATCACGTATGTACAATTAAATATACCCCACTAAAATGAACTAGGGATATTAACTGTAGCATAACCTTACATATATTTTTTGAAACATGTTTTGAAACACCTACCTTTATCATTTTCACACCTCTAACTCAATGTCTATGTAGGTAAATTTTTCTTTATGGGATTCCATGTCCGTTATGATACATTACTTTGGTTATGATATGCTGCCGTGTACCATGGGAGTCAAAGTTCCTCGCCCATAGTTGGTTGGAGGTCAAATGGATCCAATGAGGGTTCACTTCCTGTCATGGTCTTCAACATAAAATGAAATTGTGCCAAGAATCACCAAATACGGAGTACCTTCATCACCATGATGGGATTTTGAACCGGGAGCATATCAGTGACGTTCCACAATCTTTATCCTTCTCCTCACACATGGAAAAAAGACTACTCACCTAACCTAGAAAACAACGAATAATTCATTGACACGTTCACTAATACATGTCTCCAAAAAAAAATGTTATGGTCGTTGGCTCACCATATTTATGTATCATATTTCCCGTGTTTGTTAATGGCATCCCATAAAACAAAATATTTGCATCCGTGGATGGATGTACAATGTTAGCTCTTAAGCATCTCCTGATGTAAAAGGAGGCGTTGGCACGGGCCGAGAGCAATGATCGATGGTCAGTTCTAGAACACGAAGTGATAGTTAGGAAAGTATCATATCGAAGATTTGTTGAATCATACAGCCACTTAACTTACCCTTAACTCGTGTACGGAATTTTCCCCGTTTTATTATGTATCAATTATATGTACAATAGTTTAATAGTTTATTTGTTCAAGATATAGTTGTTTTTTTTTGGAATTGTCGGAGGGAATTTCAAATTTATAAAATTAAAAAAACTATCTAGATATTAAATTGGAAGAAATGTATAGAGTTACACACTTATAATAATCATAGCTATTATTAACAACCGTCCTAATTAAACATGCAATAAATCTTACTTAATCGTTTAATTAAGAAACTCGTTGAAAACCGAATTTTACACAGTCTTTGGTATTCGTTAATTAAGAGATCTCCTGAGAAGGTTTTAAAAATGAAAATTACAATTTCAACACGGGATCGAGGAATTTTAAAAGATCCACAACCGGAGTTACGAGGGAATGCGTTGAAGCGTGAAAATTACAAGCAGCGTGCCTTTCAAAACATATGTAGATAATTAAATATTCCTTTGTACATACGCACAACCCTTACTCAGTTCCCACTATGTTGAACAGACAAAGCTCCAAACATGTTTGGTGTTGTGGCAATTCACAATATCGATTCTCATCGAAGCCCTTGGATTCAATGGTGCGTTATAATCGGAGATGCGTAGGTATGACAACCCATGATGTAGAGGAAAATTTTTCTACTTTTCGCTTTCGATGGTTTAAACTATTTCAAAAACCAATAATGAAATATTTCATCGCTTCCATTCCGAGTTCATCCTTTCGATGTATGAGTAGAACACAAATACAGAGTGAGTGGTTTCACCTGAAGTTAATTTTTGCATGATTAACTTAATATATATATTTTTCATAAAGTTTTATTTTTATGTGGCATTATAAAAGACAACAAGATTGTATGGTGGTTATTAAATTATCCCCCGTGTTATTTGGTAATTACTACAGTGAAAAGAATTATATTATAGATTTCTTGAAAAGAATAATTTTAAAAGAATGGTATTATGTCAATATTTTAGAAGGATAATGTTAGAGATACCATGGTGAAAGGAAAAATTATGTGTTAGTTTTTCTAGAAAGAATCATGTTATTCTTTCTGAAAAGATTACATATGGTCTTGAAAGATGTCTCAGTAGTAAAAGATAAATAATTTTACTTGTCCTTATATACATGCACCTTATGTAAGAAAAAAATGAGATGTTTGTTCTTTTTGTAAAGGAAGGGGATTTCATATGTGGCATGAATGATAAAGGAAGTCCAAGTTATTTCTTTGAAAAATGAATATAGGTTAAAGAAGGTAATTTGTAAAGATATTTCATGGGTTGGGAGATAATTTCATGAGTTTTTCTTGGAAAAGAAGTCATGAAGAACTATATATGTTTCTCACAATATTTTCGGAGAAAGATTATGCTGAATCTGTGTGAAAAGAATACTTTCTTCTTTGGAAAATATTATGTTGTTCTTACGGAAAATAATAACCTCTGAATATATTACATTTCTAGATGGATTATGTAAAATTCTTGATTTAGGTTTATTAAAGGTTAAGTTAACCTTGTTAGTGTTGCGTAGTTTTTATGCATAAAAGAGGCTATCTATGGTAAATTCTGGAAGCCAAGCACATAGAAACTTTAGCGGAATCATAGAGTGGAACAAGTGGTTCTTTGGTGTATGGATAGAATATCTTATTGAAAGGGCAATTACTTTATGCTATCATAACTATTATGTTAGTTTCATTTGGAGTGAAGGCTCTGCATAGGTCAAAACAGTTAAGCTTTATATTTCACTGGAAAAGAATATAAGTTTATATGTGAAATGATAACATGTTTTGTTATCCTACTTAAAATATTCAGCAAAGAAGATGAATCACATGTTCAACTACTAGCAATGTTTAGTTTCCCCCCAAATATATACATGAATAATGTGGGTATAATATTTGGAGGAATACATACGAAGGTATTCTTATGTCATTCCATTAGGTTTATGGAAAAGAAAACCATGTTTTGCATGCCTATTATGTTATATTTCCTCAAGAGAATCATGAGTTTTCGTTCTATTATATTATTATCTGTTGGGAAAATGTTTAAAAACCATGCATTGTATGGATAGGAACAACATTCATCATGTTAGCTTTAGCACCAAAATAAATAGCTCAAGGGCTGGATTATTTTGCTCACCTTAAAGTAACACGAATGCACATTGTGTCATTTTCCATTGAAGGAATTCTTGGAGAGTGATAGTGAATTGCCTTATACAAATGTGAGTGTGTGTGAGAAGTTTCATAATCATGTGGAAACTAATTGATAAAATTACACACTAAGGTATAGATGTTGAAGAAAGCATGTTGTATATTAATTACCTCATGTATGCACATGAATAAGTGTTAATGGATCACTTGAAGATTAATTATTTATTGATTAATGCTTTAACTAATCATGCTATAAAGCTTGTTAATGACATCAAAAACAGGAAGCGATGTGACTTATGAAAAGGAAATATTATGCTTAATATTATGGTAGCTAAATGAGTAATGGTCTGCGTATGGGTGCGATGGTTCACGAGATGAGTGTAAGCTGCAAGATGGCCCATTATGTGTTGGCACATTGCAGGCATCCATGCCACTAACATATGAAACATAAAGACTAGAGGGTAAATGCTAGAGCTGAGTATTTATTGTAATGGTACAGTTAGATATTTGTAAGTATTTCTCGTGTAATATTTATCAAACGATGGTTAAGGGGACAGTCTCTTATAAGCCATTTATGGAGTTGAACACCCTGCTGAGTACTTAATACAAACAAACGTTTGTTGGTTTTCACCCTATGGTATTTCCAAGGTATAATAGTGTTCATAATGATGTGATTATCATTTTTGTCAAATTGATGATGTTGATTCCTTTTTTGTTACAGACGATCATAATTTCCTATGTACAGTATTATCTATATTAATAATGAAAATGAATGGTATGTTACATCATACAATACTATGTTAATATACTCTGAATAGAGGCTAGTTAATGGTTAAGAAAACTTATTATTCTTATTCTAAGGTTACACTATGAACTGTGAACATTCTATGTAATGATGAGTAAAGAATATTTAATAGTGATTTATAGTTACCTAAGTGGCAACTTGTATAAAAAATTTTAACTCCTAGAATTTCCATGTGAAGTGGTTATGTCTCTGTTACAAGTGGTATCATAACTAAAGGTTGCAAGACCGAAGGCCAGAATTACAAGAAAAAATAAATTGAGGTATGGTTGTTCTAATACTTAGTTATGATTCTATAAATGTACATGTTGATTGATATATGATTCTAGCAATATACATATTGAATGATATATGCAAGATTTATCACGTGGCATGCATGAGATGTGTGATTCATGTCTACAATACATTAGATATAATGAGTAACAAACAAGCATAAAATGACAACATTGGAATCTTGTTGAGTGTCGAAAGACAATAAAAACTTTGCACTTATGAACACCTAGCACTCACTAAAGAAAGTGAGAAGATACATTAGTACTTTGTTGGTGTTCATAATTAATATATACTCACTAGGTGAAAGAGAGTCATTTTGTCAATATATTATAAGTAGTATGATTTCAATCATTTAGTGAACATAACAAAGTTACCATGCACTACTTGAAAACAGTGAATGTGTATAGTGATAGTGTGTGAATCTAATGCATGAATGAAGAAGGTGAGGAAAATCCTTATAGCAAGATGATAGAGTGTTTTAAAATTAACTGAATGAAGTCTTTTAACATGAAAAATACTAATGGGTCAAGTAGTGAGACTTGACTACAATGACTAGTTGATTGATCAGTTTTTAGCTCAATGTCATGATGTACTAATATCTTAGTTAGTGGCATTGAATGACTATTTTTTGAATTGAGTCGTGTCATAAATGCATTAAGATTATTAATAAATTGATTAGTTATGAATAACAATTAATGAGTTAATGTAATGATAATCGATTTTTATTAAAGCTGTTTGAAAGTTGTGAACAAGTGATTATGGTAATTATCATGTCAGTTTGTTGGTAATAGAACATTATGGGAATTGGAAATGTTTGCACTCATACCCTAACGTTATCGACACATACACACATTAACATACTGTATATAATTGTATGCACTAGGACATTTTATGAAGGAAATTAAAATTATTACACAAGATAATAATGTATTAAGAAATGTATATTTACTATTAATTCTGTTTATATAAGCATGGGCAGTTTAATGGCAACAAAAACCTATGAAATAAAATGATCACAAATATTAAATGCAAGAATTACATAAAATGTTAAAGTATCATGTTTTAATGTAAATGCATTTTTTATTTGGGAAATAATAATGTACAACACATGTATGTTAGTCATGTTTCGTTAATCTAAATATCATTGACCCATGTTAAGGGCAAGTATGATGTATGATGTACATAGAGCTTCTTTTTTGTATAATGTGTACATGGTTCATTATGTAATTTACTAGTGTGGGAAACAATGCTAAAATAGATATTTAACATGCCAGACATTGTGAACAATTTGAAATGATAGAAGGCCTTCGGTTGATGGTGGTTGCCTACCCTGAGGGGTTGATGGCACTAACCCACACGGATTTCCTCTCCGTAGAGGTATATGATCTCATTAGGGAAGAGAGTTGGCCAAGATGGTGAAAGGAAAACCTCATGAAACCTGCATTGACTTGGAGCCCATTGGAGGTGGCCCAAAATTCTCATGTAATGATGCCGCTGAAGGAATAGGCATGATGTTGCTAAGAGAAATACATACCGGACTTGAATGTTCTTTGTCAAATGATTGTCTGGATGTGAAAATGACTCGATTTGGTTGCGAAACCAACTCCCATGGGTTTGGAGGAGAATTTTGTGTACCATTGTGGTTCTCATCGCTATGCTAAGTAATCATTGAGGTTATATTAAAATGTTTTTTTTTTTTTATGATTGTGTAAATATTCTATGTATGTACAAGAGAAAAGGAGCGGAAAATTTAAAATAATGAATACAAGTTTATCAGATTTCATTAATTTTTTTAACTAGAATCTTAGTGAAGAGGTTGTGAGAGCTACGGAAGGGCATTGATTGACTATTTGTAAGATGATAGAGCTAGGTGCTCTCTCGAGTAGTTTTTGAAGTACTCTGTGGATGTCTTTGGAAGTAGAGCTAAAATAGTGTGCACGTGATGCATTGATTAGAGGGTTGGTGCTCTCTCGAGTACTTGCGAAAGCGCATTCTCATTTAAAACACATCTCATATTTAAGAATGTTTGATGACTGTGTGTTACTGACTCTCATTCAAAATATGTGACTAATGTGATTGAATTGTTAGTCATACATTACAGCTCTTTTTCCATGGAGTGTTGACATGTTGTTCAACCATTCTCGCAGAGTTTGTAAATCATTACTTCCAATAGTAATTGGTAAGTCATGGTGAGTTGGTATAGTATTTCTCATATTTTTATGAATTTGAATAATGGATAAGTAGTTAAAACGAAAAAATGGAATATATTTTGAGCTATACATGCTTATGACTACTTTATAAAAACATTATTGCCTCAATTAATGGCATGTAAGGAAACGAAAGTGTTTCATTTAAAGGGCAACTTTCATTTTTGTTGTTTATATTATTATATCATGAGTATAAGTTTAAGTTTAAGTATATGTGCACCTGTGATATTTTCTGTAAGAGTATACATACCTAATTTTAAACATATAAACAAATATTACTTTAATTGTTTAATCAAGAAATGTTTGAACCAATTTTATTTAATAAATACTATTTGGTATTCGTTAATTCAAGAGATTCTATGGACATGTTTTAAAACAGAAAATTATGAGTTCAACAGGGGTCTTAAATTTTAAAATATCCTCTAACCGGAGTTGCAAGGGGGAACGTGTTGAAAGGTAAATGGAAAGGCAAAGAAGCCCCTTAAAATACAGCATGACAGTATTTAATATTCTTCTTAGTATATACAAAGTAAACTCTGACCCCCGGCTTGCACTATGTTGAATAGATAAAGCTCCGTAAATGTGTTTTAGGAAGTGTATGAGCACCATGTCGGTGATTATCGTCGAGCTCCCTTGATTCAATGCAGTTGTAATTGAGAGCAGGCATGACAATCCATGATGGAGAGTGTAAGTTTTCCTTCTTTTGCTTTATATGGTTTAAAATATTTCAAAACCCAATAATGAGTATTTCTCCACCGCTTCCCATTCCGAGTTCATCCTTTCGATGGATGAGTAGAACACAGTGCATGAGGAGAGGTTTAATTAATAATTTCGCATGATCGACTAAATATATACATTTTTCATGCTTATTTTTATATACTTATAAAAGGATAAATAATATTGTATGGTGAAAGATAAATTATCTTGTTTTAGTTTCGTAATTACTAGAAAAAGGAATGATGAGTTAAGCAAATTCTTTAAAAGAATAGAAGTTATGTCAATCTTTTAGAAGGACAATGTTATTAGAGATATACCATATGATAAAAGGAAAAATTATGGGAAAGGGTTTTCTAGAAATAATCCATGTTGTCTCTTATTAAAAAATATTTCATATGTATTTAAACAGGTTCATAAGAGTAAAAGATGTAAATAATATTACTTGTCCTTATATAAATGCATCTATGTAAGTAAAAATGAGATGCTTGCTATTTTTCTAAAAGGGATTTAATACAAGCATGAATAATAAGGAAACCAAAAGCATTTTGTAATAAGACAAGTTAAATGCCTTTTTATTAAAACTAAGTCATGAAGAACTACGTGTTAGTTTTCATAATACTTTCTAGGAGAAAGCATTATGTTGAATCTTGGGGAGAACACGTTTCTTGGGAAAATATTATGTTGTTCATACGGAAAAGAATAAACTTCGGAATAGAATACACTATTAGATGTATTATTTCAACTTTATTTAGGTGTATTAAAGGTTAAGTTAACCCTTGCTAGTGTCGTGTAGCTTTTTTATGCATAAAATAGGATATCATATAAATCTTTTTGGCCAAGCAAGATCAACTTGCATGTAGAATCATAGAGGAACAAGGTTCTTTGCATGGATATAAGATCTATTGAGTATGATGTTTTTATGCTATCAATATTGTTAGTTTTATTTGGAGGCAAGGTCATACAGGGCACAAAATAGTTTCATTAGATTCTATTGGAAAGAATATAAGTTTATATGTGGAAAATGATAACATGTTTTGTTATCCCATTTCTGGAAATATTTTTTAAAAAAGAAGATTAATTACATGTACAAAACTAAAGTAATGTTTTATTTCCTTAAATATATACATGACTAAAATGTGTATAATATTGTAGAAGTCAAATATGTGCATTTTTTTTGTACCATTAGTTTATGGAAAAATAAAACCATGTTTTGCATGCCTATTATGTTATATTTCCTTGAAGAGAATCATGAGTTTGCATGCTCTGCTGTGACAGTTCCATTAAAATTGCTTAGAAAACTTTATGCATTGTATGTATGAACAACATTCATCATGTTAGATCAGTGACCAAAGCAATAGCCTGGAGCAATGGATTCTTTGCCAGTTTAAGTAACATGAATGCACATCGTGTCATTTTCCATTCAAGGAATTCTCGGACGGGCAGTGAATTGTCTGTGCTCTAATGTGAGCATGTGTGAGGAGGTTTCATAATCATATGGGAAACCAATGATAAGAATTGATACACTTCACACTAAGGTAGAGATGTTAGAAAAAGCATGTTGTGATATTGTAATTACATATCATGTATGCACATGAATAAGTGTTAATGGATCACTTAAACATTAATTATAATTTGATTAAGTATTTAACTAATCATGCTCTAAAAAATCTCTGTTGAAATGACATCAAAACAGAAGCGATGGTGACTTATGAAAAGGAAATATTATGGGTACGGTGGTTCACGGGGAGATGAGTGTAAGCTACAAGATGGTCCATTGTGCATTGGTACATTGTAGGTATGTCCATGCCACTAATATATGAAATATATGAAGACTATAGGTAATGCTATCATATTTATTATAATGTCTTAAAGCTAGATATTTGTATATTTCATTGTAAGATTTATCAAATGATGGTTAAGGGATGGTCTCCTTATAAGCTATCAAGGAGGATGAACGTCTTTACGAGAGTTTAATACAAAATTTAACATTTGTTGGTTTTCACCCCATGGGTTTCAAGGCATATTGGTTTTAAAATGATGTGATTGATTATTGTGTCAAAAACTGATGATGCTGATTCTTTCTTGTTATGATGATCATAATGCTGGAAAGTATGTGACTACTACATGAATAATAAATTAATGGAAGGTCACACGTACGTATTATGCTAATGTACTGCAAAATATGTTGTTAATGGTTAAGCAACTTACTATTCTTATTCTAAGGTTACACTATGAACTAGATGAAACATTCTTTGTAACACCTTAATTATGTGTTTAAATTTCAACCCGGACATTTGAAATTTAGTCCTAAGGGGAGTGGACCTGTATGATGTAAGTATTTTATGAATGTAATTAAATATTCAACTGAGAAATGAATAAAATGATTGTGCATATCACCAAAGAGATTTATGAGATCATTTAAGAAATCATGAGGATGGATAAGGCAACTATTCCCCATAATCTTTAAAAATCCTTGAAAGAAATTATTCTAATTTAGATTTTGAGAAGAACTTACCCCCTCAATGATGAGGAAAAGTAGTCAGAAGAGGTAAAAAGATGGAAAAGCCGAGGGAAAGCATAAAAAAAGCTTTAAAGAATACCAAAATGGGAACTTAGCAACAGAAAGAAAAGTATTCCTGAGTGGCTATAGACGTGCACGAGAAATGCTTTGGGGAAAAAATAGCTTAAATAAGCTGCTCCTAAAGTCGCATTAGAGGATGGTCTCGTTCTGTGGAGGTGATCTTAGCCTCTAGGGTGAGTCTGTATACGTATGACTCTAAGGTTGGGAGGCTGGTCGACCGCCCGAGTGGTATGTCTCTAAGTTGAATTGTGTTTCTTACTTACTTTGGTATGAATTGGCTACATATAACAATTGATTTATAGGGTATTAGATTTATAATAATCACATTTAACGGTAATTTAATCATGTATCTACCCTTATAATTTTCGTATGGTTGTAGAGAAAAATTTCGTAGAGTAGAATCCATCGTAAAGTCTAAACCAAGGTTGGTTTAAATCCGAGGATACATATCCTCTATGATAATTTAACGTAAATTCTTCTACTGTTAGCAAGAATTGTGAACATGAGTATAAATTAAAGAGAATTTCTCCAAAGTCTCTAAACAAACTTCTAAGGTAAAAGATGGAGAGTTCTAATATCTCATGAAGCACAAACAGAATTTTGAACTGCTTTCTGCTAAAAATGGAGCAAGTGAGAAAGTAAATGCATAGATGCAATTAATTATTGTGTAATTATTAAGTAGAGAGCAGAGATAGTGAATTTCTCTAACAAATACATATACTAATCGTTAATATAACCATTGGGCTCTCTTTAACCAAGACGTTAAATGAAGTAGTAAGGTAAACTTAATACCTATAATAAGTAATTAAGTAGCAAGGGAATGAATCCAAAAACATGACCAAATACAAATACCTAGAACCAAGATTCTATGTACAGAAGAGATGCAACAGCTGCAAGGTAAATGAAAAAGAAGATCCAACTAGAAATATATACCATGGAAAACAAGAAGAGTATGGAAACCTTATTTAGACATAGTCCTTGTATTTCATACATATTAATTATATATATAAAATATAATGACTACACAAACTACAAAATACACTATATGTATAGATAGATCTTAGTAAAGTAATTTTAGCTTAAAACATGAGTAGAGGGAGAGGCTAAATTGGTGATAACTTCAGATATGAAAAGAAGTTAAAACATTTAATGTACAATCAATATACAAAATACTGAAAGAAAAATTAAAATGAAATATAACACTCAAAAAATCTTTGAGTCTTTACATGTTTAATAAATATCTCAGAAATCTAACAAGGAACAAAATATTAGCCCACAGAGAATTACATCAGAGTACACAATGCCATTATACAAAGTAAACGAAGAAAATTCCATTATGTTAAATCTTGACACACAATCTACCTCCATGCGAGGAAGAAGGACAATCCATACAAAATTTATTTGAAGCTGGGAATTAATATGGTAACATAAAAATATGTTACTATATATACAAAAAGTCACAACACACACTATAATAGTCTCATAGCCTATAAGGCTAGGGTCTCGAGAACCGAAACCCGAAATCCAATTAAAATTTTAAAAGAGTGCCAACATACGAATGTAACATATTTAAACAATTTGACTCGATGCAGTCTTCGTTCAATGTACACCGTGTAAAATCCCTAGAGAAAGTCAGATTCCACACAATGAGATGAAGCACGAGAGGTACAGTGGTTCCACAGAAACACTGCCCAAAGTGTGAGGCATGGTTAACGATCCTGTCAAATAGGTATCAAACTTCTTTTCGTGCACACAATGAATCATGTTACTGGAAATCCAAATGCAGATAGAAAGGTTTGAAATGTGCTGTTGCTAGAAAAGTCAGTCAGAAATGCAAATAAGGCGTACCCTGAAACTGATTCTCGGTCTTTTACGAGCTCTTTTAAATCGCCATAACAAAGTAGTACTCAGACAATTGAAATCCGTATAGATAACAATAGAGAAAAAAATATATATGTATATTGGAGGAAAACTCACCCCTGCGAAAGTCCTAGTGAGTGAATACTGCTCTCCAAGTTGCATGGCTGGGCAAATTAATTGCATACAAAGATGAATGTATTAAATTAGTCAATGAAATCGACAGAGCGGGTAACAAATGAAACAAACTAGAGGGAATACAATTCAGGCCCTACAGAGGGTAAGAACCAAAATATCCACACTGCAAACATGTCCATCTCACACGATTGAATACTTCCTCGAAATGAAGTATGGCAAGTTCGAGCGATTTAACTCCATCTCTAATCATAAAGGATAAAAAAAATCTAATTTATAAAACAATTATCAGAAAAGTATAGTGAGAAAATGAAACTTCCCCGTAAATTGGTAAGTAAACTCTCAATATAAAACCTTAAAAAAGAGAAAAGAGATTAAGACAAATAATGTATCGGAAAATCATCTCTACACAATATCAAAGGCTTATAAAATTATTCAATGACCTAAAACCTATCATCAAAAGATCAGCTTTATCGACTTGGAAACATCAAAGAGGAAAGCTGTTGCATCACATGTTGAAGCAAAAGAATAAACCAACTTTATAACATTAACAAGCGTATTATAGCCAACTTCCTCAGCACTCTGTTCATATATAAAGAAGAAAGCATTGTAAGCCTATAAGCTTTGGAATAAATGCTGTGACTGATGTGGACCTACCAGGTGAATGGGAGAACAAGGAACCCCAGAGAAATCATAATGCAACTGTATACTATCGCAATCTCAAGAGGGATGGAGAAGACTTATCCCACACAAGGTCGTAATGATGACTCCCAAACCACGGAACCGCACGCCCACGTGTAAACTGTATAACGGGAGTCTGTTTCTACATTAAAAATTTGGATCCGAAATCTCATGCACAATGACATATGTCTTATCGACCGCAGAATGTGGAAAACAATGTTGAATGTCCCATCCCCACCGCCAAACTATGAAGAGCTACCATATCAGCAACATTGAATTCCACTCATAATCATCACCAAAGCAAGGATAAAGATATACTGTGAATGTGGAAAACTAGGATATAAGATTTGCAGCAACTGCACTGTGAGGCACAACCAACTCAAACCCATCGTATAATGGAGAAAGTGAATCACAATGTAGTTAATAAACATCCAAGAAGAACTAGGCGTACATGCGAATTTTAATAGAAAATAAATGATATAAATTCATTCCATACTTAGAGTTAGAATAATAACAGATGCTAAAGAGCAGGCTTGGTCAGAGGGAGGTTCACAAGTCATGGTAAGTATATTTAAATGAATCACATTAGAGAAATTCAGATTCTGATGGCAAACCGTGCTTAAAAGCCATAAAATCTTTTTTGACAAAAGAAAAGAAATTGTGTAAATGGGAGGTGTGATAATATATCATATGCCTGTTATAAAATCCGGGTCAAGACATTGTGTTTAATGGTTACTGTGCTCACTCGTATGTTTATTTCGTTAGAAAAAAAAATTATTTTTTTATTTTTTAATTTATCTACATATGTAGTAAGAAGGAAAAAAGAAATGGCGGTATATCAAATTCATGGTGATCTTGATGAGGAAAATGCACCGTATCCTACTGTTTATACAGGGCATGGAATTGGTAACACAAGGACTGTCGAGATAAAAACCGTAACTAGGACAACATTGTCATTGTTTTGCTGAGGAGCAGAAATCTGTCAGTAATTAACTTCTCCTGAATAACAGAAAGGTTATGTTCCTGAAAAATAAAAAAAAGAGAAAATGATGAGTTCAATGAGGAAGATGCCATTAGGCATCAGACAGCAAAAGCAACTACAAGGGGAATTCCTAGAATCAAACTCTCCTCCATGATGGGGAGAAGGAGTGGAAGAGACAAGCCCAATGTTGAATGAGGGATTAACATTTCAGGTTTATGATTATGAAAGAAATCACAGCTGGTTTGAAGCCTGCTCACCAACTATAAGGTAAGGCTACCTCAGGTGGGAGAAGTAAACACATGCTGCCTGACAGGAAATACGCTATTTAGGAATGATTTCAAAGAAGCCCAAAAATCGCTACTGAAATTGCTTACTATGATGAAAAGCAAAGGAATTCAGCTGAAATTAGACTGACAACCTGCTCATTTACAGTTTGTTACCAGCTATCAATCCACGGTAGATACACCCTGCATAAGGGAAACAGTGTTAAAAAAGTACAGTGTTTCTAACTGTCACTGCTGGCATAAAGATAAAACTAGAGTTTTACGTGTCCCCAAAAACAATGGAAAGAAGCTGTTAGAAAAGCTGATTATGTTATCAACACCAAAAGGAAAACCGAACAGGAAAGTCGGGTAAAAGAATGAGTTCTGGGCAAGAGGCTGGAAAATTACTTGAAATAATTCTTTAGTGATCATGAGTGGAAAAAGTCAATAAACCCAGCAGTGCCTAAACTATTTAGTCCTGAAGTGTTTCTAAACAAATAGATGGAGATGAAAAGGAAGAACAACAATAAAGGAAATCCTCGAAATGTCAAATGTGAGAAATTCCACCTTTAGTGGATTGTCCTTTATAGAAATATTCAAGGATTAGAGATTTAGTTTACCATGTTAAAGGATACATGTAAATATACCAACTATCGTTACAAATTAAAATTTCCATTAAAAGAAGTAATATCAAGCTGTCATGGTGGGAACAGAGGTACATGATTACCCAATGTATCAGCCTGGATTATCCGTGTTAATATTATATTAGTCCACAATAAAATGTAACCTTAAAGATGTAGCATCTGTACCATGTTTATAACATCGGAACTAAGAGAAAGGTAACACATAAACTCGCCTAACATAAATCAAATGAGCTGATTTCCTCCTGCAGCCAGGGTCTTAGAACATCTCGCCTTTAGGTTCATAAGCACTCCATCAATGGATTGGTCGGAAAGAATAAAGCCACTATCCATTTTACTAAGACTTTGTATCAGGTGGAGGATTAAGGGAAACCTTTATTCTCACACACCAAAGCCATCTTCAATATCAACACCGCAATTAAAAAGACAATAGGAAAGGAGGACAGCTCATGGGCCCATGGAGAACATGTAAATGTGAAACTGAAATCCACTGATTGCCACCCAGACAAGGGAATGGCAGCTTTCCAGACTAGATCCCTCCATCTCCCCCCAAAAGAGTACTGATTTTTTCTAATTGATTCAGTGTCAGAGCAATACCCGTTTCCCGAGCTCATCGAATGAGCCCCCCGAACTTATGGAACCTCCAAAATGTAACGGTCCGCAGATAAAGGCATTTACCGAGTGTGTCTCCTCGGGGAGTAACTTGCTATTCCGTGAAAACATGACACCTTTCGTATGTGCATTGATTACCGCCAACTAAACAAGCTAATCTGCTAAAAGTTCATATACCTTTGCCTTCAAATTTATGATCTTTTGATCAAGTGAGAATATTCCGCATTTTATGATTGACTTAAGAACTGTTACTCAGCCAATCAAGGAAGAAGACATCACAAATAACCTTTTGAACCTAAAAGATGGTCACGAAGAAATTGTAGTCCCACCTTTGCCTGAAAATGCCCCATACTGAGTTTATAATTATTCAGCAAAGTAAACAAGACTTGATAAATTGTCCTTGTGTTCATAGATGATACCTAGTTCATCAAAAAGTGAGTGATAACATAAAGAACACTGAGGATAGTATTGCAATCCCCAAAAGAAAACTATATTAAGTTTAGTAAAATGCATTCGATAAAGATAAGACCCAATATTTAGCCATAATATTTCCCAAATAAGGCCTCAGTCGTTGACCTTAGAAGATAGCACATAAAATAATGGTCGTCCCAATGATGTCACAGAGATCATTCATGGACAATGGCTATTACCGTGTATCGAGAGAGGTTTTTGCTGTGCACATCCCATCACGCTGCACAGTGTGTCAAATTTGAGTATCCAAATGCTAAAACAGCTAAATTCACTAAACTGAAACCTTACTACAATTCTATACCCAGATTGCATCCGTTGTGCACTCTCGACAGCGATTTTACAGGAGAGGGTTGGAGAGTTCTCTGCAGGAGAAACCAAGCACAGAGAAACTGAAATTAATATACATGAATAATTATAGTTCCTACACTGTGGAATGATGCCATATCCAAGCTGAAATGTAGCATACCCATTCCTCAAGAAATGACAGTTGACACCCATCAAAGAATTCAAACATTATTTTCCCAAACCCATCGGACCGCTAGACAAGCCAGATACGTCTTTCATGAATTCCATATGCACATAAAATGAATAGATATAGTAATAAATCATTGATGTACCAGATAAATTCCTCGCTGTATCACTAGTACTGAAGGAGCAGAACACGTGGAAGATTTGAAAAGGAAGCAAAACCAAGATTTAATTACAGAAGAAACACCTGTAAAAACTAAAAGGAGAACCAATTTCACCCCAGTGCTGTGCAATATCCGCAGGTAAGAAAAAACAGTGGCTCCCACCAAGAGTCCTGAAAAGAGAAATTTGGATGAATATCACAAACAAACCACAGTGTGATACATCCAAAGAGGGATTACAACGTTAATAAATTTCAGTAAAAAAAGCTATTCTGCCAGAATGAAGAGATGAAGAATATCAGTAGGATGCATGGAATGTCAACAAGTCAAAAGAGACACGCATCCCATGGCTCTTTAAACCCTTTAATTGATTGTAAAATGGAAGTGGCACAACGTTTCCATGGATTTCACAACAGGATTACCTAAAACCAAACATCAAAGACTCAAAGAATGTGGTAGTGATACCGCAATAAAGCCCACATTTATATCATGAAATCTGTACTTGGGATGTTCTGCAGCAGTAGTAAAATGCTTTGAAGGAAGGAAGAAGACTTCAAGGTCCTCAAGTGATTATTTCTAATCTAGAGTGCTAAGTTTGCTGCCATTTGGAAGGACTGCTGGAGGGATGGGAAAATACATTCTGGGGACCATGCCCACCCCTTATTGTGGATGGTCAAATGTGAAAGAACTAATCAAATTTGGAGTATGATGGCCAGAATGTATCCATGATAATTCCACAGTTGAAAAGATTACCTGTATTCTGCCACCTGTCACAATAACTACCAATCCCCCATTAAAATGAGTCTGTTGATAAAAATAAAGGAAGGAAATGTTACCTTTGAGTCAGAGCTGAAGGAGATAAACTAATGTTGGGACAAGATACAAGGTGAGAGTGTGTTAATTGTCACCGTATACAAGAAATATCAAGATAGTACAAGATCAAATTTTAAAACCATGCCGATAAGAAAGGGTAAGAGTGTAATGAGAATTTAAAGTGGGGAGCATGTGTACTTCCAGATAAACCTAGTGGACAATTTTTGCTTGAAGTTGTGTGTCTTGACACAGATATTGTGTCCTTTTGCATATTACAGTATGACCACACAACTGCCTCTGTCACCCCATGCTGAGTCTCATGTGTTTCATGTTTAATAAAGACAGGTACATGCTTCTACATAAATAGATTGAATGTTGTATGTGGAACGTAAGGGGAGTCGCCAGAACGCCTGGCCATTGGAGCGGAAGAATGAATTCAGAGAAAGGAACAAGAGCAAGAGTAAACGTGCAGTGGAAGCACTTTACCGCCGAAGAAGCCACCGCAAAGAGAAGCCGAAATGATATGATATCCATTTGTTTGAAAAATGAACTTTCAGTAAGTTGAACAACAACACCCAGGCATGTTGTTTATTTTCGCAGGGGGAATATGTAACACCCCTAATTTATGTGTTTAAATTTCAACCGGACATTTGAACTTTAGTCCTAAGGGGAGTGGACCCCAAAGGATAAGTATTTGTGAATGTAATTAAATATTTTAATTTTGTGAAATGAATAAAATGATTGTGCGTATTTACCAAACCGAGATTGTGTATAGATTTCACTTGCTAAATCCATGAGGATGGATAAGGCAACTATTCCCCATAAGGCTCAAAAAAATCCTTGAAAGAAATTATTCAAATTATATTTTCGAGGAAGAATATAAATTTCCCCAATGATGAGGAAAGTAGTCGGGAAGAGGTAAAAAGTCGGAAAAGCCGAGGAAAGCATAAAAACAACCTTAAAGAATCCCAAAATGGGAAGCCTAGGCAAACAGAAGAAAAGCATCCCTACAGCCCCGCCAATTAGAAACAAAGTTTGGGGGGAAAAAAGAGCCAACAGTTGCCCTAAACGATTAGAGGGCCGGTTCATTCCGTGAGGTGATTCAGCCTTGGGGTGAGTTCTTACTTAAGGACTCTAAGGTTGGGAGGTTGGTCGACTGCCCGAGTGGTATGTCTCTCAAGTTGAATTGTGTTTTTACTTACCGTGGTATGAATTGGCTAAGATATAACAATTGATTTATAGGGTATTAGATTTATTAGTACTACATTTACCGAATTAATCATAAGGCATTCACCCTTATAATTTTGTATGGTTGTAGAGAAATTCTCGTAGAGTAGAATCCAACAAAGTCTAAACCAAGGTTGGTTTAAATCGAGGATACATATCCTCTACGATAATTTACCGTAAATTTCTTCTCGTCTCTATTGGAAGACATACCCGTGAACATGAGTAGGTAAATTAAAGAGAATTCTCCAAAGTCTCTAAACAAAATCCTTAAGGTAAAATATGGAGAGTTCTAATATCTCATGAAGCACAAATTTGTAGCTTTAGTATGTTTCTCATGGAAAATGGAGCAAGGAGAAAGTAAATGCATAGAGGGCACTGAATTATTTAGTAATTTATTAAAGAGCAGAAAGAAATAATTTAAATAATTATACACATTAACCATTAATATAACTACTACTTCTCAACCAAGCATTAAATTTAAGAGTATAAAACCTTAATGTCATAATAAGTATCATATAAGGGAATGAATCCCAAAACATGACCAAGCTCTCTAAGGTAGTAATGAACCAGGATCTGCATGCAAGAGATGTGAAGAAGCATAAGAAATGAAAAGAAGATCCAACTAGAAATATATACCATGGAAAAACAAGAATATATGGAAACCTACTAGAATATAGTCCTTCCGTATTTCTACATAATTATATATATAAAGGAGAATGGACAGACAAATCTATGCACATGCAATTATATGTATATTATGTATCTTATAAAGTAATTTCATTTAAATATGGAGTGAGGGAGAGGGCTAGGCCTGGGGCGTATAACTATATATGGGGCTACAAATTATCTAGCTACGTAAATCAATATACAAAAAGTAATATCGAAAGAAATAAAATGAATATAACCTCAGAAATCTGTAGCCCTTATACAAGTCATGCAAAAACATAAATATTCCAAGAAATCTTTGTACAAGTGAACAATATTAGTTTCACAGTAGAATTATACTGTGATAAAGTCACCGCCAAGGATAAGCAAAGTAAATGAAGAAAAATTCCATTGTGTTGAAATCGTATACACGAATCACTCCATGCAAGGGAAGTTACATACCATACAAAATTGAGTCAGAAGCCATGGAATTATGGAAACATAAAACATAAGTGACTATATATACAAAAGTCACAATACACGCTATAATAGTCTCAGCCTATATGCTTAGTTTGAGAACCGAAACCCCAAAATCCAATGTTAAAATTAAAAGAGCGCCAACATACGAATGGAACATATTAACAATCACTGACAGTAGGTCTCGTTCTTCAACGATGATCGTGTAAAAGCCTAAGAGAGAAATGATTCTGTACCTAACAGATATCAACGCAATGAGAGGGTGATAGCATTTCCACAGCAGACACCGACCTCGAAACACCAAGGGAGACGCGGTTAACACCCATCGAAATGAAAGGGCTCATAAATCGCTTTTCAAATGCATACGAATGAATCCGCGTTACTCCGGGAAAGCCAAAGTCAAGATAGAAATTATTTAATAGCGCCATAATAAGCAGAAAAATGTTCAATGGATAAATTTCTCATAAAAACAAGGCGTTACTCGTAACCAAGACTTTGCCCGTCAGCTCGAAATCAACAATGGTAAGCAAGAGTATCGATTAAATTGAAACCCTATAGACAATAGCGACGGAAACAAAAATATATGTACATATTGGAGGAAAACCGAACCTCACTAAGTCTCGAGAGTGAAGGACTATCGTTCTCCTTGCTAGAGGCTAAGCAAGTAAATTTTGACTCTACACAACATTAACAAAATAAAATTAGTCAATGAAATCGACAGACAGTAATTTCGAAAATAAATCGGGAGAGGGAATACAACGAAAAATTTTCAACAAAGAGGGTATAACCAAAATCTCCGTAAAGAAACGCATTCATCTCATTAACGATCGAAGACTTCGTAAATGAGGTATGGCAAGTTCTGTTTAAGCAACCCGATCTCTAATCATAAGATGAAAAAAAAACGAATGTATAAAATGATTACCTAGTAGCGCGCAAAGGAGTAGGCAAGCCGCAAATCTCCTTCGTGCAATCGAGGTAAGTAAACCCCCGAAGAGAAAAACTCTGCAGATGAAATATATAAACAACAAATGATGTGGTGCGAAAACCATCTCTATACAACATCAAAGGCTTAGTACTATTCAACAAATCCTATAACCCAGCCAGAGTGATCGCCATCGTCCACTGGAAACATCACAAGAGGAAAGCCACAAACATTGAAGGGTTGGCAGTAATTAAACCAACCGTATAACATTAATAGTGCTAAGATACGAAATAAATTTCATGCGTCCGTTCGTATAAAGAAGAGTGCCATTGTAAATGTAGCAAGCTCGAAGGGTATTGCGCGCATCGACGTGGATCTACCACGTGAATGGGAGAATGGGATGGAACCCCGTATAAACCATACAATGCAACCAGAAGTATCATCAACTGGATGGAGAAGACTTATCCCATCGCAATGAACACAAAGACCAAACCGATTTGAACTACACGCTCTATGTGTAAATTGATAACGTATTCGAGTTTCACATTAAAATTTGATCCGAAATCTCATGTACAATCATATGCTATCTTATCAATGTAGATGTGAAAACAATTATGAATGCCACCTCATCCCGACCGCCAAACGCATACAGAGCCGCCATATAATAAGATGTACATTGAATTCAATTATAATCACTACCACATATACACATGTAATGGGAAAAAATCAAGGATATGTAGATTTCAAGGTAGTCCGTAATGCTCGTAGGCATAACCGAACTCAAACCCATCATATATACGTGGTGAGAAAGGACCCGATGGCCAGAGTTAATAAACATCCAAGTAAAGGAATCTATAGGTGTTACAGGCGACCTTAATATAAAATAAAATATAAATTCACTCCATACTTGGAGTTAGAATAACATGAAGACAAGTTATCAAAGAGTAGCTAATAGAGATAAATTTTGGGGTTATGGTGTTATGATGAAAATGAATCATGTTTTTAGAGAATTAGATTTCGTATGGTAAACCTATGCTTAAAAGTACAATGCTGGAGAAGAAAAAAAAAAATTTGTGTAAATGGGAGGTGGGACAATTCTATGTGAATAATGAGTAAGTGAATAGTTAATGGTGATTTGGATAGTTACCCATGAGTAGCTTGTATAAAAACATTTAGCTCCCGAAATTTCCATGTGAATCGGTTTGCATGTTTCACATAAACAACACATAGATTCATAGACAACACTATTTAGTCAATTCATTGAATATCATTAATTAGATATTTTTATATTTATTTGTAATATTTTTATATATTTAAAAAATATGTATATAATTATTAAATAATTTTACTTTTAAATAAGGAAATGTAAGTATTTTATCTCACTATGTTTTTATATATGTATTTTAAATTAGTATCCAACATATTAATCATGTATATTTATAAAAGAGATATATAAAAATGTTTATTTTATTTTTTAAAATAATTTCAAAATATTAAATAAAAGATTGAAAATGGCTAAATCAAAATTTCAACTCTGTAAGAAAATTTAACATAAATTAATAGCACTTGTATATAGAAAATAAATATGACATAAATTAATATAATTTATGATAGATTGAAATTTATATTTAAATTTCATTGAATTCCAACTCCGTATTTTGGTATTTTATAAGATTTGGATTTGTCTATGCTTTGAAGTTATACATACCCCAATAACTTCACATGGAAATGTAAGGAGTTAAAATTTTTATACAAGTTACTCACGGGTAACTATCCATTGACTATTAAATATTCCTTACTCATCATTACATAAAATGCTTCTACTACCATAGTGTAACTTTAGAATAAGAATAGTAAGCTCCTTAACCATTAACAACCTCCATTATGATACATTAACATAATACCGTATGATGTAATCCTTAGAATAAGAATAAAGCCTAACCATTAACAACCTCTATTTAACATAATACCGTATGATGTAACCTTACACTAATTTATTATTCATGTAGTCATCACATACTTGGCATTATGAATATTCACAAAGAAAGGAATCAACATCATCATTGACACAATAATCAATCACATCATCAAACACCAATATACCCCCGGAAACCCCGTAGGGTGAAAACCAACAAACGTTTAGTTTTATTATTAAACGCTTGTGAGGGTGATCAGCCCTCACTCAATGGCTTATAAGAGACCATTCCTTAACCATCATTTATAAATTCAAGGAAATATACAAAAATATCTGAATTTTAAAACCATTACAATAAATGTTGATGGTCTGTCCTCCCACTCCTCCGGTCTTCGGCCTCATATCTCGATGGCATGGATGTACCCACAAGGGGTCCATCACACCGACCATCCCGTAGTTCGCACTCATCTCGCATGAACCATAACTTAGCCACTCGCCACCGGGTTAAGTATTAAATATTTTCTTTATACATATCACCACTTCATACCCGCGCTAATGTTACCTTCAACATACATTAATGTCAAGATTCATAAAGTATAATAAATGATTTCATATATCCTACTCATAGTAGTTTCTCCATCTACTCATGTATACTCCGTTGACATGCAAGAAAATTACCTTGACATTCTCCTTTAACAGTCACCATATACTATATGTTGTTACAAGTCATCACATTAACGAATGTTTCGTCGCACACTCTAAGACAATAGCGTATCTCCAACATACATTTAAAATAAATGATACTTAGTTATGATACTGTGTATGCAATTTACATAGTTTGATAAAAAGAGCTAACCCTTGAGCTATTACTTTCGCACATGGAGTGCAATCTAACATATCAAATTTTGCTCCCATGCATGCAAAGGCATATAGATTCCAAAAGAGTCTCCAACGAAGCACGTAGTTTTCTTCATGAGTTTCTTCCCCAAAGGAAATCTCAATGCTAGTGAGCATGTAAACTGTACACGTTTTCTTTTGTAAAACTATGCAATTAAGAATATAAATACATGTCTTATTTTTTAAATATTATACTAATATTCATTTGTTTCTAGTTTAATACAAATATTATCTTTCCCACATACAAATATGTATATTCTTTTCAATGAAAGTTAATACATATAATGCATGCTCATGCATGATCTTCTTCCAAAAGGAATTAACATCATAGTCATGCAGATAATATAAAAGTAACTACAGAATGTAAAGAAATATAACTAATAGTTCCTTATTCGAGGATTTATTAAATAACTACCCTACCAACACTATGGTAATCTATTCATGGATTTATGAAATAATTAATCTCTAATAACATTATCTTTCTAAAATATTAACGTAAGAGTTTTTTCAAGAAGAGACAAATAAACATTATTTTTAGAAAATAACCAAAATCACGTGTTAATCATCTTTTAACAACCCTATGCATGCTGACATATCATGGCACAAGGACTATTTTATGAAAAATACACACCTACCTAATAAATAAAACCAAATTACTTCATATTCTATCTTTTGAATTTAATATTCAAAAGCATTAATAGTTGCAATTCAATGCGTATTTTATATATTGCATTGGACACATTAACACCTCAAAGCTTATGTGCTTCGAAATTTAAAACTAGATATTTGACCTTTAATCCTAAGGGGAGTGGACCCAAAGGACAAGTATTTTATGAATGTAACTAAATATTTAATTTGAGGAAATGAATAAAATGATTTTTGTGCAGAGTACCTAAAATGAGATTTATGAGATCACTGCCAAATCCATGATACTTTTGATAAATATTCCCCCCCAATATTTCAAAAAAATCCTTTAAAGAAATTATTTCTAATTTAGATTTTCATGAAAATTCACCTCTCCAATGATGAGGAAAGTAGTTGGGAAGAGGTAAAAAAGCCCAGAAAGCCTGGAAAAGCATAAAACAAATTTAAAGAATCCCTAAAATGGGGAAGCCTAGGGTAACAGAAGAAAAGCATTCTGAGGTCTTCACTTGCACTAGAAACATGCTTTGGGGAACAATAGCTTAGAATAAGCCGCTCCTAAACAAGATTAGAGGTTGATCTGCCCTAGGAGGATTCCGCTGTGGGTGAGTCTGGGAGACAAAAGTGACTCTATGTCAGAGGTTGGTCAATTGCAAGAGTGGTGGCAGTCTCTAAATTTATTCGTGTTTTACTTCCTCTGGTATGAATTGGCTACATATACGCTGATTTGTATGGTAGAATTAGTGCTACATTTAATAGAATTAATCATAAGGAATTCACCTTTATAATTCTCGTATGGCTTAGAAATGTGTCTCAGAGAGAATCCAAATATAAACCTAAACCGAGGTTGGTTTAAATCCGAGGATACATATTCTCCTGTTACACTTAACATTAAACTACTTCGATCTACCAGTATAAATTATGAACATGATTAGGATATTAAAGACGAGAGTTCCCCGTACCATACTTGAAAATAGCCATATACGAGCCGTAATTTTACACCGTGCATTAAACGAGAAAGAAAAATTTTATATAGACCGACTTCAAGGTCAACACATCATTCATACATAACCAAAGCCAATAGTAAACAGATATTTCCGCATAAAAGAACGATTTCACACTCAGAAGAAAGGAAATATAAATTAGCATGAGATCGCTTTTTAATATTTAATTTATGGAACCATTTCTACATGAGAGGCTAGAACTAATAGGTGAAAGAAAGTTAAGTAAATAATCAACATATGATTTCATAATAGCAAGGCATATTTAGTCAGAAGTATTCTATTCTATCATGTGAACTAAAGGAAAGAGTGTATAGTGACATATTAGAAATGCAAATGTTCCTTCTAGACATAAGTATATATATATATTAACACATCACCGTAGGTATTCATGCAAGACAGATGAGAAATGATGCTAACAAGGTAGACAAAAATATCCCGTGCAAATTAATGAGCAAAGGTATAGAGCAAGAGATGGTAATATTTTGTACTATTCTCAAGATTACTAAAGAGACCTAGATACCGTTACTATCAAAACTACAAACTAGTGTGGTATGAGAACCACATACAAAATGCCTTGGACAACAAATCTTTCCTACTACAAAAATGGTTTAGACAAAACAATTACTTGAACACCATAATAAAATGTGGAGTTATAAGAAATGCAGAATCCATTTTACACTATGGAGAAGAACAAGATGTTATTCACTAAAATGATTTCACCAGGCTCCCGAATATAGTTTAACAAATGTATGGCATGGAAGCTTTAAGGAAATAAAATACATAGAATGTGGGATATACAAAATAGAAAATTCCATGAGCAAGTATTAAGCTAGAGCCAAGTCAAAAAGAGTAAAGAGAGAGTACGTCGATGGAACCCATAATAATCCACCAAATCAAATGAAGACATGTGGAAACTGTATAACCACAAGAGATAAATATATAAAAAAAAATCCAACGATTACAAGCCCACCGTGGCTCGTGGACAAATTTCATAATGTTTCGGGAGCCGATATAAAGGAACATTTAGTGTCGGGACTTAAAATTTATAATTGTCAAAATTATACAACTTCATCAATAAAATTTCTAAGTCATTTTAAAATTAGGTAACAATGAGAGAAGACAACTGATTTCCCAACCAGTTGTTCTCAGTGAATACCAACCCCAAGTGAAAAGAGGAGTAAAATGTTAATGTCAAAGAAAGACACGTTTCCCTCATGGGTCAAGAGAGAGAACAAAAGACGCAAGTCGTAATGACTGTAAGAGACAAAACCCAATATGAATACGATGCAACGCACAGAACAAAGATAAAATGATGACCGAGAAGAGAATAGCTACTCGGTGAGGGAGAAACTCATTCCTTCCATGACCTATTACATATAAATAGAAATTTCCACAACTAAATTCAAATCGAGGTTAGCGTTCAAATTAGAATAACGAAGCTAGCACTCGGGTGAACGAACAAGAGAAATTGCACCCCACACAGTCGAGGGAAGAAGTGAACTGTGAAAGAACAGAGGGGGTAGAATCTCTGTGATCATTCAATGACCCCAGCAACCTCGATGAGCGTAAGGTAGAGTAAGCTCCGAACCATAAGAGCATTCGTCTCGCCCCGCCCGAGAATACGTGTAAGGAAATACAAATACTATGAATTTGGAACCTAAGCAAATCGAATCACTTGAAATAGAGAAAACAATTTTTCTCGAGAAACAATATAACAAATTTGTAGACATAAAATAATCCGGAACAAAAACGATGGTAAACGATCCATATAAATCCAAAATCTCAAAAGATCGTTCGACGAATGAGCATAACCCCCAAACAAGAAAAGAGAAGCTCATGTTAAACTTAACAGTGTGAAATTTCAAAAAACTCCGAAATGATCATACCCAAATTGTTGATTGAAGCTCGTGATACGCCGAAGACCGAACCGTAGCCGCCTTAGTTTTCCATGGAGTTGACCTCTACGGTCATGCGACGAACCAAATTAAGAAAGGGAAAAGAACCGACGAGCCAAATAACATGGTGAATTTATATCAATTGACCCCGAATCGATCAACGAACCCTCAACGCACCAGATGAATCCGCGTCGTCCACATGGCAAGATCCCATATGGAAGCCAGCGTATCGAAAGGTTTAATGTGTCATGTACACCATGTTCAACATTTAATGTGACAAGCAATGAAAATAAATGTCACGCCGTTCGCCGTGCTGCGAGCCTGCTTCGCAATAAGGTAGGCTTTGCAGATGAGTCCAGCTACGTGGAGCTAACTCACGTGACCACGAATAGAATGAGACCCATTAAAACCCCACGACGAGACCTAAAAATCCGACATACTTACATGGAAACTAGCTTCATCGTCCAATTCTCAACTACGTTGAACCAATTTACAAATTGTGATACGTGGAGAGACCAAAACAAATGAGTCCACCTTGATATAAATGAGGACGAGAAGTCAATAAATGGACATGAGTACCGTGCACAGACAGATATCAACGTGGGTAAGTTAAAATCCCGCTAAGGTTTATATGTTATCAACGAGTGGGGACATAGAGTGGTAAAAATGGGTAATCGAATTGATTTTTACATGTGTCCATTGAAATATAACAATATGGTGAACATGTGGAAATAATCATCCCACATATGCGAATCATGAATGTTCAAAGGTTGATTATATACAATGAAGGTGGGACATGATAGTGGCTGTAATAAATAAACCCATTACAATATGTCAACATAGTTATGTTTTGTTACAAATCTATTTAATTCCCATCAAGGATATAGTTGACATATGGAAATAAATCTTAATTGTGGAAACCAATCATCCTGTTAAAATTCACATAGTGATACCCAATACCTTACAGAATTATACTTAAAATGATGAATGAAAAAAAAATTGGGAAGGAAAATGGGAGGTGTGGACAATGGTACTCGAGCCCAAGTTATAAACCTAACAAGGTCATTGTGCTCACCGCCGGGCTTCGTGGGGCCGCCGGAGCAAATGAGTATTGTGGAAAATTTTCTTTTATTTCATCGATCTCGTGTTGTGTACAGTATAGTAGCCGGGAACAGAAGGTGAAGAAATTTATGGGGATCTGCGTGATGAGTATAATACACCAGATCCCAATGCTCGGTGATGGCTATGTTGCACAAAGTTGCATCGCAGAAATGTACGAGCTTAGAAGCCGTAACAGATAGGTTGTCATTAGCCGCGTTGAGGAAAGGTGAAAACTCATCGTAGTTAACCGCCAAATGTACCAATAAGGCGAAGGTTCCTAAAGAGGAAGACCGATGAGTCCGAGGATGATGATGTTGTTCGGGCATCGCATAAGTAGAAAAAGGAATTAAGGTGGGGATTTTGAAAGCACCTAAACCTCCCTCCCATGATGGGGAAGGAGGAAGATGTGGAAGCTAAGGCCGAACATGATTAAGTACTTCCGCCTTTATGAATATGAAAGCAATCAAGCCCGCATTAGTCATTAGTCACCGCAAGTGGCATACCTTTGTGGGAGAGAGAGACGAAAAATGGAAAGGCATGCCATTGATGAAAAGACGGTTACTTGGGAATATTTTTAGGTTGTTCAAAATCAAGTACCTAAATGAATTTTACTATGATGATAAAGCCAAGGGAATTTCACGAACTTGCATTTTCAGGACAACTCACTATTGATGAGTTTGTCACTATTACAAATCATGAGAGTACCGTTAGTAAGGGAAGAAAAGGCAAAGGTACAAAGGTTTCAATTGTTTGCTTACTCGTGTACAAAGAGAAAATTGAGTTTGAGATGTTACAAAACAATGGACAATGCTAGAAAGCAGATTGTGCTAACAATACCAAAAGCAAAACTAAACATGGGAAAATATGGGTAAATAACAAAGAATTCAAAGGGAAGAAACAAACCAGCCCAATTTGAAGAATTTTAAAAGAGATCATCAATGAAAAAATTTTAATAAAAACCAAAGAAAAAGTCAAACTGCCTTGCCCCAAGTGGCCTCAAAACAAATAGATGGAGACAATAAGAAAGAGGGCACAAGAAAATGAGAGAACCCCGAAATGTTGGGGGATGTGGAGAATCTTAATCGTTGAGAGACGTCCCATCGAAACATTCGTATGATTGAGGATCGAGAAGCCACCACAAAGAAATGACACATAGCCAAATATACCAACCACGTTGTAACCTTGGAAAATCGACAAGCAGAACATCAAGCTACCATGGTTGAAATGGAGGGTAAGATTTCAACCAATCTATTATAGTTTTGATCGATCCTCGGGTGCTTCTTTGAGTTATATTAGTCCAAAAATTGTAGAAAAATGGAATTCCATCTGCACCAGTTACCATGGTTGGCACAAACCTAGCCACCGGAACCAAGAGAAAGGTAACACATAAATTGCCCCGAACAACAATTAAATTAAATGATTTTCAAACGAATTAAATTTGAAAATTTTTTTCAGGTTCATATGATCACGTCGATAGGAATGGACCGGATGAAAAGAAAGAAGGCTATGATGAATTTTTTGGACAAGATTCCGATTGTGCAGATGAAGAAGGAAACCTTTATTCTCAAGGGAAAACCAAAACCTATCTCCTCTCAAAAGGCAACACGCACTCAAATTAAAACTGCAATCAGCCTAGAGCAAGGAAACCAAGTTTATAAAAGCAGAAAGTGTGGAAGAACAATGTTAAAACCAAAGAAAATTTGTTGGATACTTTCCGCATTAAGCGAGTTTAAGGAAGTTTTTCTAGATGAGATTCTCTATCTTCCCCCAAAAGAGAGATTGAATTTTCAATCGATCTCAAAGCGTAGCGCACTGCTTTCCCAAGCCCCTTATCGACGGAGTCCTCATGAACTTATGGAAATGAAAATGCAATTGCAAGAACTCGCCGGATAAAGGTTATATCAGACCGAGTGTGTTCCTTGGGGAGCACCCTGTCGTTCGTGAAAAAATAAAGATGGAACTTTTCGGATGTGCATTGATTATCATCAATTGAATAAGCTGACTATTAAAAATAGATATCCTTTGGCTTTAATCGATGATCTTTTTTATCAAGAGAGAGCCGCATTTTCGAAGACTTATTTATGACCGTTACCAGCCATAATTAAAGAAGAAGACATCAGCAAACAAACTCGAACTGTATGGGCACTCACGAATTTGTAGTCCTACCTTTGGTCGACAAATGCCCCTACCACTTTTATGTGCCTAATGAATAGTGTGTTAAATAATTACTTGGATAAATTTGTCCTTGTGTTCATAGATGATATTTTAGCTCATTCAAAAAGTGAGGAGGAACATAAAGAACACTTGAGGGATAGTATTGCAAACTCTCCGAAGGAAAAACATTTATATGCCAAGTTTAGCAAATGTGAATTCTATAAAGATAAGATCCAATACTTGGTCATATTATTTTTGAACAATAATTATGTCGTCGACCCCCCGAAAAAGATAAGTTAAGTTATTAAAGAATGCCCACTAACCGATGTTTCAAATAGTAAGATCATTCATGTATCAGAAAGGTTATTGCGGATTTGTAGAGATTTTCTGGTAATAGCACATCCCATAACCTCTTTACAAAGGAAGGGTGTCAAATTTGAGTGGACCGAAAAATTCCAAAACAAGCTTTTGACTCAATTAAAACTAAAACTTGTTGCACTCATACCTCAAATATTGCGCATCCCGATAAAGAATTGTGTGCGCGTATGCTCGAGAGAGGGGTTGGGAGGAGTTCTTTTGCAAGAAAATTCGCTTATTGCATATGAATCTAGAAACTCAAGATACAATGTAACAACTATAAGGCTTCATGGATTTAAATTTTACGCTCATATCCATGCCTTGAAAATTTGGTGACACTATCTCCTTGGAAAAAAATTGCATTGATGACTGATCATATTAGTCTCCAAATATTTCTTTCCAAAACTGATTTGAATGCTAGACAAGCTAGATGGTTGTTCCTTTCTAAGTGAATTCATACTCACATAAAGAATATCGCAGGGAAAGAAATAAAATCACGATGCTTTAAGTAGAAATGCTTTTCAAATTATAGAAGCAAGGAAGAAAGTTCTGCTCTGATTTAGAAGAGTTAGTGAAATAGGCGTGCATCAAGATCCCACTATAGAACATAAGCAGTAATCCCGAAGAAGGAGATGGCCGATTTCACTCAAAACCGTAAAAGGATTCAATTCAAGAGTAAAAATCCATTGTATATTCCCAATGTGGAGACCTTTGAAAAAAGAGACTTGTGATGAATATCACAAATAGCCAAGTGTGACATCCAGGATATCAGAAAATATTAATGTACTTTGAAAAATAAGCTGGTTTTGTCAAAGGAATGGCAGATGTAGCATAATATTTAACTAGATGCATGGAATTTCAACTAGTCAAAGTTGAGCATCAACATCCCAATTTGTCTTTTAAACCCTTTGTCGATTGCGGCACGGAAATGGCGCTTTCCATGGATTTCATACTGTGACTACCTAAACAAAATATCAACATGATCTGAAGATGGTGGTAGACACTTTAACAAACGCCGCACATTTTATACTCGTGGAAATCTACCTTGGGACAGCCCCTCATGTAGCTAATGTGTTCCAAAGGAGGTAGTAAGACTCCATGGGGTTCCAAAGGTGATTGTTTTTATCCAGATGCTAAGTTTACAATGCCCTTTTGGAAAGGGCTATTTGGAGGGATTATGTGTACTAAGTTGAATTTTTAGTACTTCTTACCAAATTCCCACATGGTCAAACCAAGAGAACAAATCAAATTCTAGAGTGACATGTTGACTGGTATGTGATGGATAGGCCATCAAAGTGGGAATATTACTTGCATTTAGCCGAATTTTCCTATAATAACAGCCTACTAATCTCGATCAAAATGAGTCCGTTTGAGGCACTTATGGGGAGAAAATGTCGTACTCCCTTGAGCTAGAGCCTGGGCCGCAGGATAAATTGATGTTGGGGCCGATGCTTTACAAGAGATGGAAAGAATTGTCAAACGATACAAAGAAATATCAAGACAAAGACAAGATCGTCGTAAAATTATGATGATAAGAAGAGAGTACATAATCGAGAATTTGGGTGGGAGAGCATGTGTACTTACGTATTAAACCAAAAAGAGCACACTTTATGGCCGGAAGTTGTGGAAAACTCGTCTCAGATATTTTGTCCTCGCTATTTAGCAAGAATTAGTGGCTTGGTGCCAGTCACAACCGTTAGAGTTCATGACAGCTCATGTTTCCGTTAGAAATATATGTGCATGATGCTTCTGTGTTGTGTCACGGATCTGAATGTTGTATAGGTGAACCAAAGGGAGTTTCTTCCTAACTTCTTCGAATATTGAGCAAAGAACAAATTTAACCGAGGAACCAACGATAGCAAGAGTAAAGTAGTGGGAAGCACTTTTTATCGTCGAAGAAGCCACTACAGAAAAGGAGAAGTTGAAATGATATAAGTATATCCATTTTTTGTTTAAAATGAATAAAACACATCGTAGACGTACAGTTTTTCTCAGAGGTGAATAAGTGTAACACCCTTAGTTTATGTGTTTGAAAATTACAACTAGACATTTGAACTAATCCTAAGGGGAGGGACCCAAGGACAAGTATTTTATGAATGTAATTAAATATTTAATTTGAGGAAATGAATAAAATGATTCTCAAAAGAGCACCAAACAGATTTAATATCAATTTCTAAATCCATGAGGATGGATACAAGTATATTCCCCCCCCAATCTTTCAAAATCCTTTAAAGAAATTATTTCTAATTTAGATTTTTGAGGAAAATCCAAAATTCCCAATGATGAGGAAAGTAGTCAAAAATATAAAAACTAAAAGCTAGAAAGCATAAAACAAATTTCTACAATCCCTGTGGGCCGGAAGCCTAGTAAACAAAGAAATAGCATCCCAATACCCGGACGTACTCAGAGAAACACGTTTTGGGAATAAATAGCCAACAAGCCGCTTCCTAAACAAGAGTTGATGATCATCCCACAGGTGATCTCAAATGGGTGAGTTCGAGGATGTGTATGACTAAGGTTGGGAGTGGTCAGTCAATTGAAAGAGCGGTATGTTCTAAATTGATTTGTGTGTTTTACCTTCCTGTATGAATTAAGCAATATACTGCATTGGATTTGTATGTTAGAATTATTAGTGCTACATTTACCAATTAATCATAAGGAATTCAACTTTATAATTCTCGTATGGTTGCATAAAAGAAATCGTAGAGTAGAATCCAACAGAAACTCTAAACCGTATATTAATGAAATCCATATGCATGTTCTCCACAGACAATTTAACGATTGAACTGCTTTCTGATCTACCAGTATAAATTATGAGTAATAGATTAGACAGAGCGCATTTGAGAGTTCCTGTACCATACTTGAAAATAGCCATATACGAGCCGTAATTTTACACTCGTGCATTAAACGAGAAAGAAAAAATTATATAGACTGATCAAAATACATCATTCATACATAACCAAAGAATTAATAGTGATATTTTCATATAAGAAATTTATTCTACACTGTAAGAAAGAAAATATCAATTAAAGGGAGACTTCTTTTTACTATTTAATTTATGGAACCATTTCTCACATGAGAGGCTAGAACCAATAGCAGCACGTTAAGTAAATAATCAACATACAAATTTCACAACAAAGATGGTATATTTAGTTTGGGCATTCTATTCTACCAGGGAACTAAAGGCAAGAGTGTATAGTGACATATTAGAAATGAAAATGTGTTCTAGACATAAGTATATATATATGTAATAACACATCACCCGTAGGTATTCATGCAAAACATGATGAGAAATGATGCTAAGAAGGTGTGACAAATATCCTCAAGTAAAATTCAGCTAAGCAAAGGTATAGGGAGGAGAGCCGCAATATTTGCATCATTCTGGCTATCATGCTGAAGAGACTCTGGATACTGTTAGTATCAAACTGACAACCAAAGGTGGTATGAGAAACCATAAAAATGCCTTGGACAACAAATCTTCCCCGCTACGAAAATGGTTTAGACAATTACTTGAACACCATAATAAAATGTGAGTTATAAGAATGCAGTAATCGATTTTACACTATGGAGAAGAACAATACATTATTCACTAAAAATATCACCATATTCCTGAATATAGTTTAACAAATGTATGGCCTAGAAGCTTTACAATAAAATACATTTAATGTGGGATATACAAAATAGAAATTCTACCCAAGAAGTAATAATTCAGAGCTCAAGCTCAAAAGAGTAAAGAGATATAATCGATGGAACCCATAATCGTCAGCACCTCTAATTTCAGGAATTTTTTTTTTCTAGGCAATACTTTGAATTGTTCTAGTGATCTAAATGATAAGACCATTATTCCACTTACATAACATTTGAGTCCACCTATGGATACATTTCCCTCATGTACATAAAATTTTACTTCATCTCCTACCCGTGTGTACATTCCTCCTGTTTGTTTGTTTTTCTCCAAACATGGACTGGATATATATATATATATCATCTACATAAAACATAGAACCCTAATATATAGCATTATAAAATCCATATATATATTTATTGTGGAATAGAGTTATTTAACTCTCTTATCCTTATGCATGACTTATATATATATATCTACCTTGAATTAAAGATATTTAAACTTCGTACCATTATGCATAACTTGTTTGTATATATATATATATAATTATTTATATATATATAAATCTTCACTTTATTAAAACCCTTGAGGTCGCATCTAATACTCGCACCGATAGATTGATTTGTCATACCTATAGATTGACATCAAGTGGAGACCATGCTCACTATCGTGAGAGCATATAATAGCCCATATATTCAATTTACCATATGATATACTCCCTGCCGTAGGTATGGATCAACATACGTGTCCATGGTTGGTAAAATGAAAAACTTTGTTTTGTTTTTTTTTCTTTTAATACGTATCTACCCTAATCAAACTTCTGTTGACATGATTCCCTAATTATGGTTCGTTGCACTTGCCAGGGTTTCGGAGTATACCACGCAGACGTTCAATTGCCATCACGCTGAAATTCTGTTGCCACAGTCGGCGCGCCTGCGCGTACTCCTTCGCCATGTCGCCTGACTATTCCTTTATGATTGAGACCGTCGTCGACGCGTCGAATTTTCCTTTGTCAGTACCCTATAGGTGTGCAGGTTAGGGTTCGTATGAGCCGCCTATCTCCAGGCGCTGTTTGAAAAGTTTTGGCGTGTAATTCTGGTTATAATATTTTCTTGGTTTGTTTTTTTCCAGGAACAGCCTCTCTGCCATGAGGGAGTAGCAACGACGGCGTGCATCGTCCTCCAATGCTCGACGTGTGGATTTTTCCTTCGTTCAGTCTGTTCAAGTACTGCGAGCGTTGGACTCCTGCTCTGACAGTATGTAGCTTTCGGGTTAAAGCTCTGCTTCCGTGCCTACGACTACATACACTTCCGGCGCTCATTGACATCTTGTAGTACTCTCTCTTATCAATCGGCGTCTGCTCAATCTCCCTCGGGATTGTCTGAAGTTATCGGGCAGAGGAATTAGGGTTTCAGGTGTTCATTTCATGGGAGACTCTGTTGTCAACCTAATCACCGGATCGTTCCTTTATCGATTGTCTCCCTTTGTTTCCATCTCTCAGTTCGGAGTGAGACCTGCGCAGGGAGTTTCAGGGTTGGGGCTTGCTATCAGGTTTCAGAGTTTACGTTTCTTTATGTATTGAGCAGAGAGGCAGTATATCGGCGTTTCAGTTGTTCACGTTTTAATGTGGCCACTGACTGTACGCCTTAACGATAGTACTACCCCTGATTCTCTTCTGCTCCCTCGAGTTGGGTATTGGTTTTTATAGTATGGTCTCTTTTTTTTCATTCGGATCCCTCAGTTAACTGTTAAAATCCTTCTAGGTTACCGACTGTATACTTATGTTGAATTGCTTCGGTCGTTCTAATGCGTCGGTATTTACTACGTCATTAAATTTCCATATATAATTGCTGGAGGTAATATTAATGTTTCATCTGAGGTTAGGGTACCGATTTGATTATATCGGCCGTCCACCTCTCTGAACCACATCTTAACTTTTTCTCTTCTACGATTTTATTGAGAATGGCATGCCTTCCTCGCGTGTATTATGACACGCTGATGTGAGAAGGCTTAACGCACTGCCTCAGGCGTAGAATAGTTAGCTATGCCATTCAACCACAGCAAGAGTGATGTTGGCGACCCGTAGTTAATATATATTTGTGTATCGTTGGCTTCTGCACAACAAAACATGGAGATGCCGCGACCAAATTTGTATTGGCTCGACAGCGAATTTTTATTTAATTTACCTTCTGTGTTTCCAGAATAGCCACAATCGCCCATATCCCAACGGGACTCGGTTCGATTTGTGTAAATATCTTCTCGACTAATATTTTCTTTGAATTGGTTTCCTGTTTTGGTTGCATATCTAAACGTATCGAAAATCAGAATTTCGACGAGCTAGGGTAACTCTTCGGCAGTAAGTCGAACAGTAAAATCTGCCCATGCTAATGTAGGTTTGATTATACATTTGTTCAACTGGTGGTATAAACCATTTATATATCTCCTATTAGCAGGATTGATTCATGTCGACCTGTCTTTTCGTTTGTTTTCATAGAAATTGTTCGTTGACCCTATTCAGAGCTTTCATAGTCGGTTAGTTTTACTATCTATTTACCCTTTTCCAACCCGGGATTTTAAATTTAAATTATCATTCTATTCAGCGTTACCTGTGTTTGTTATTCCGACGTTCTCACGTTTATATGTATTACTATTCATCCGAAATAGATTATGGGTACGTTCGAGGCATGTTTATTTTGTTTTTGCATATGGATCTGGAATTGGGTTTATTCTATGACGCGGCAATTATACTTTATTCGTCGTTTAATGTATACATACATGTATTCCAATAAACCTTGAATATAAGGCATTCTTTTTATAACACTTCTCTGCCAATATACTTGATTTATATATATATACATGTCATAGGTAGGTTTCTTTCTTATGTATTTTTCGTATATCGTTGGCATATAAGATCATCGCTTATATCGCCTTTGTGGTATATATCGGCATGTATAGGTATATATGTATAGGTCATAGTCGAGGGTATCAAAGCCCAAATGATGGGTTACTTGATACCTAGGAATATATCTATACTTTTGACTGATTTAAAATCTTTTTGTTATGCATATATATAAATATAGGTATACAATAATTCCATTGTTGATCTATCTCGAGTCTAATTTTACTGGTTTACTCTAATGTTTATTTCAAGGGTATAACTGATGTTAATTTGCAAAATACCTCTAATTGCTATCGTATTCAACCATTCTGCCAGTGTGTTTACTGTGATGTAATAAGATTCACCACAGGTTATAATCCTAAGCAGTAACTTCTATTTTCCTTTGGGTCCGCCACCAAATCCCCTGTTTATCTATATATTTCATAGCCTTCCCCAAGGAATTGGGAATAAATTAGGCCGCTTCTTGGCAACAGACACCACTCGAGGAGAGAAAGGATTATACACTTATGGCAGAATTTGCGCAGAAATAGACATCAGCAAAGGGCTTCCTGACCAGATCAACCTCAAGGTGGGGGACTTTCATTGGACGCAAACTTTAGACTATGAGAACATTGCCTTCAGATGTCACCACTGCCATCAGACCGGGCATCTTCAGAATACTTGTGCGACGTTTCTTGACAAAAAGAGGAATATCCCACGAAAATCCAAATCCAAGAATTGCAAGCCCTGTGATAGGCCTCCAATGGATGACTTGGCTTTCTGTAGTTCTGATGAGGAGGATATAGAGGTGGAGGAGGAGAATCAGAACCCCCCGAGGGAAACGCCTCCAGCACGCCCAACAGATCCCACGGCTCCTCCAACTTCACAGAAGCGCACTCATGAGTCGTCTTCAGATTCAGACAAGGAGACTCCTCCTTCTGCGCAGATTAGTTTGCAGGTGGTTCCCATCCAGCCAGCCCTCAATGGCTGGGTGACAGTCAGCAAAAAGAAAGGGAAAAAATACCGACTGGGAGACCCCACCCACTCTGGGTCGACTCCCTAGCTTTGTTTCTTTAGTTTATGTACTTTCCGTTATCTCTACTTTTGTCATGGTTGTTCATAAGGGACCGAAGTTGATAGTCTATCATTGTCGGCTCCCTTGTTCTCTTGCTTCGCTTCTATGCAAGCCTTGATTGTACTATATTTCTTCACTTAATAGATTTAGTCTTACTCAGAAAAAAAAAAGAAAGATTTCAACTACAGGTTATAGAATCCTTGCTAGTAACTTCTATTTTCCTTTAGAAGTATATCTATATATGTGGCCCATGGTGTTTGACTATACAACAATAAGTATAGGTCAAGCAATTTGTTATGCTACCATTTTTCAAGGAGTACAAAGAGATTTTTAAAGATGCTATCTATACCTTTAGATCTGTTATAAGGCTCATAGAGAGTATACTTATTTTGTTTTTTTTTCTAGCAAATTTTTAATCTAATATCTTGCTCTCTTCATTTCTGTTATGTTTCATATAGACCTCATTTCTGCTATAGTATTTCTAACATATATAAGAGCATAAAACTATCCCATTTGTATCTGCAGGAGACAAAATAATATTTTATTATCTATGAGGATTAAGTACTTCAGATTTAAGCCAACCTTGGTTTAGAGTTTTTGTAGTTTCTACTTCATGGATTTCTGGTCTACAACTAAACAGAACTGGAAAGGTGGATACCTTAAGAACGGTTCTGTTAAATGTAGTACTAAATCAATCATACATCAAATAAATTTTACATGTAGCCAATTCATACCATTACAACTCAAAATAACAAGCATTTCAGACATACCACAATCTGCAATTGACCAACCTCCCAACCTTAGAGTCCTCTTTGTCTCCCAGGACTCACCCCCGAGCAGAGATCACCTTCTAGCACCGATCAACCTCTGATTTGTCTAGGAGCAGCTTATTTAAGCTCATAGTTCCCCAAAGCATGTTTCTAATTCTGCGTCCAGAATAGCAGGATGCTTTTTTTCCTGTTTAGCCTAGGCTTCCCATTTTGGGATTCTTTAAAGCTGCTTTAAGCTTTTTCTCACCTCTTCCCAACTACTCCTCTTCATTGGGGAAATTTAGATTCTTCCTCAAATCTAAATAAATTTCTTTCAAGGATTTTTGAAAGATTTTTGGGGATTTGTTGCCTTATCCATCCTCATGGATTTGGCAAGTGATCTCTAATTCTCATCTTGGTCAAAATGCACAATCATTTTATTTATTTCTTCAAATAAAATATGTAATTACATTCACATCATACTTATCCCTTGGGGTCCACCCCCCATTAGGATTTAAGTTCAAATGTCTAACTTTAAAAATTCAACACACAAATTGGGGGTGTTACATATTCCCCCTATGAAACTAACACCGTCCTCGGTGTTGTTATTCAACTACTAGAGTTCATTTAAACAGAAATGGATATTTCTCCATCATTTCAGCTTCCCTTTCCCAGGTGGCTTCTTCAGCAGTAAAGTGCTTCCACTGCACTTTTACTCTGGCCACTGTTCTGTTTCTCAATTCAATTTCTTCCCGCTCCAATATTTGAAGTGGTTCTGGCAGAAAATCCCCTTCTGGTTCCACTTGTACAACATTCCAATCAACTATGTGAGAAGCATCATGCACATATCTTTTTAATAATGAAACATGAAACACATTATGCACTTTAACATGGGGTGGTAAGGCCAGCTTGTAAGCCACTGGTCCCACCCTTTCTAAAACTTCAAAAGGACCACAATATCTAGGAGCCAGTTTTGCACAACTTCCTGCATAAAGTGTGCTCTTTTTTGGTTTGATGCGCAAATACACATGATCCCCCACTTTGAATTCTCGGTGCACTCTTTTCTTATCAGCATAGCTCTTCTGTCGATCTTGTGCTGTCTTGATATTTCTCTGTATTTGTTTAACAATTCTTTCCATCTCTTGTAGTGCATCTGGTCCCAACACCAGTTTATCCTCTGGTTGACTCCAGCTCAAGGGAGTACGACACTTTCTCCCATAAAGTGCCTCAAACGGACTCATCTTAATAGAGGATTGGTAGCTGTTATTATAGGAAAACTCAGCTAAATGCAAATATTCTTCCCACTTTGATGGCCTATCCATCACGTACATTCTCAGCATATCCTCTAAAATTTGATTTGTTCTTTCTGTTTGCCCATCCGTTTGAGGGTGATAGGCAGTACTAAAATTCAGTTTAGTACCCATTCCTGCAAACAATCCCTTCCAGAATGTTGTTGTAAACTTGGCATCTCGATCTGAGACAATCACCTTGGGCACTCCATGAAGCCTTACTATCTCCTTCAGGAAAAAATTTGCTACTTGAGCTGTTTCGAAAGTAGATTTCACTGGTATAAAGTGAGCAGCTTTTGTGAGAGTGTCTACTACTACCATAACATAATCATGTTGATATTTAGTCTTGGGTAATCCTGTTATAAAATCTAGGGAAACTGTGTCCCATTTCCATTCTGCAATTGGAAAAGGGCTTAAAAGCCCTGCTGGGTGTTGATGCTCAACTTTGACCAGCTGACATTCCATACACCTACTTAGATACTCTGCCACATCTCTCTTCATTCCTGGCCAGAACAGCTTCTTCTTCAAGGCTGTTAACATCTTTTGGTATCCGGGATGTCCTGCATAGGGTTGTTTGTGATATTCATCCAAAATTTCCCTTTTTAATGACTCTACATTAGGAACATACAACCTGTTTTTATAATAGAGCAGCCCTTGTTGGTTTTTAGTGAAATCAGTTTTATCCTTTGTCTGTAGTTTCACCAAGAGTGCTTCATAATTTGGGTCTTGGTTGGCTACTTCTCTCACCAACTCTTCTATCTCAATCTGTCCACTACTCCTACTGTTGTTTACATGTTGACAAGCATTTCTACTTAATGCATCAGCAACTTTATTTTCTTTCCCCTTGATATGCTTGATGTCCATATCAAATTCACTTAAAAAGGACAGCCATCTGGCTTGTCTTGCATTTAGATCAGTTTGGGAGAAAAAATATTTGAGGCTAATATGATCAATCATCAATGTGAACTTTTTCCCCAGCAGATAGTGTCTCCACATTTTTAAAGCATGGATAACAGCTGCAAGTTCCAAATCATATGCACTATAATTTTGTTCATGTAATTTCAGTTTTCTAGATTCATAGGCAATGACTGAATTTTCCTGTAACAGGACTCCTCCCAGCCCTTCTGTGCACGCATCTGTACATACCACAAACCCTTTATCAGGGTCAGCAATTTTTAATATAGGAGCTGAAATAAGTTTTTGTTTCAACTGTTCGAAACTGTTTTGACATTTCTCAGTCCACACGAACTTAACACCCTTCCTTTGTAATGAAGTTATGGGATTTGCTATAGCAGAAAATCTCTCCACAAATCTGCGATAATAGCCTGCAATTCCCATAAATGATCTTACTGCTAAGACATCAGTGGGAACTGGCCATTCTTTAATGGCTTTTACCTTTTCAGGGTCAACTGCCAACCCTTTTTCAGAAATTATATGACCCAGATATTGAATTTTATCTCTATAGAATTCACATTTGCTGAACTTGGCATATAGCTGGTTTTATTTTAAAGTCTGCAACACTATTCTCAGATGTTCCTTATGTTCATCTTCATTTTTAGAATAGACTAAGATATCATCTATGAACACAAGAACAAATTTGTCCAAATACTTATTCAACACACTGTTCATCAGACACATAAATGTGGCAGGGGCATTCGTCAAACCAAAAGGTAGGACTACAAATTCGTAATGCCCATACCTGGTTCGAAATGTTGTTTTGTTGATGTCTTCTTCTTTAATTCTGAGCTGGTGATACCCAGTCCTGAGGTCTATCTTGGAGAAGACTGAAGCTCCTCTCACTTGATCAAAAAGATCATCAATTCTAGGAAGTGGATATCTATTCTTAATGGTCAACTTGTTCAGTTGACGATAATCAATGCACATCCTAAAGGTTCCATCCTTATTTTTAACAAATAACACTGGTGCTCCCCATGGAGACACACTTGGTCTGATGTAACCCTTATCCAATAATTCTTGCAGCTGCATCTTCAGCTCCATTAGTTCTGGCGGACTCATCCGATAGGGGGCTCGGGAAACAGGTGTGGCTCCCGGTACCAGATCGATTGAAAAATCAATCTCTCTTTTGGGGGGGAGATGAGGGATTTCCTTGGGAAAGACTTCTTTAAATTCTCTGATGACTGGTATAGCATCCAGTAACTCTTCCTCAGTTTTCTGTTCTATTTCCTCTACATGCACTGCATAGATTTGGTATCCTTTTCTAGCTGTTCTTTTTAATTGTAAGGCTGATATTTGTCTTATTGAAATTGATTTTGGCTTCCCTTTTAGTGTAAAAGGTTTCCCTTCCTCATCCACACAATGCAGGTTTTTATCCCAGCAATTCATCAGAGCTTTCTTCTTTTCTAGCCAATCCATTCCTATCAGCAGATCATAGGATCCTAATGGCAATATGTTCAAGTTTACTTCTGTTGAAAAACCATTTAATTGTATTGCTATTTTGGGCAACTTATGAGTGACTTTTCTCTTAGTTCCAGTGGCCAGCTGTACCAACCATGACTACTGAAATTTTTCAGGTTTAATTTTACATTTTTCTACAATTCCAGGACTAATGTAACTCAACGAAGCACCTGGATCAATCAAAACAGTAATAGGTAGTTCAGAAATCTTACCCTCCATTTCCACCATGGTTGCTTGATTTTCTGCTTGTCGATTCTCCAATGCTGCACTGATAGTTGGTATATTTCTGGCTATGTCGTTTACTGTTGTTGCCTCTCGCTCTCTGCTGATCATGTGTATATTTCGATGGGGGCAGTCTCTCATCATATGGGGTTCTCCACAGCCCCAACATTTCAAAGGTTCCTTCATTCTGACTGTCCCTTCCTTTCTATTGTTCCCTTCTACTGGTTTTGAAGCCACTTGGGACTGAGCAGTTTGACTTTCTTTTGGTTTACTAAATTTTTTCCGCTGATGATCTCTACCAAAATTCCTTAGATATGCTGGTTTTGGTCTTTTACCTTTGAACTCACCCTTGTTCAGCCAGCTCTTCCCTTGTTCAGCTTTACCTTTAAACTGCTGATAGCATAGTCTTGCTTTTCTAACAGCCTCATCCATTGTCTTTGGATTGTCAAACTCAATTTTCTCCTTGTACACCGTAGGCAAACAATTTAAAAACCTTTGCACTTTTGCCTTTTCTTCCCTAATGTAAGGGACATACCTCAGTAAATTAGTAAACTTAGTGACAAACTCATCAATAGTGAGCTGCCCTAGCCTAAGTTCATGGAATTCTTTTGCTTTATCATCATAATATTGTTCATTTAAGTAACGAATTTTGAACTTAGTCTGAAAATCTTCCCAAGTAACTGTTTTTTCATCAATAGCATGCACTATTTTTGTCTCTTCCCACCACAGTGTAGCCTTTCCTTGTAGCAGATACACAGCTAATCTGGCCTTCAGGTTACTCTCATATTCATATACTTGAAAATACTTGATCATGTTCCGCAACCAAGCTTCAGCATCCTCCTCCTTCTCCCCATCATAGGAGGGAGGTTTGATCTTTCTAAATTCTCCCTGCAATTCCCTTTTCTGCTTATGTTGATTTCTAGCTGCATCCTCATCCTCAGATTCATCCATCTTTCTTTTTCCAGAACCTTCGCCTTCCTGGCTGTTCCGGGAAGTTAGCTCTCTGATGAGCTTTTCCTTCTCCTTACTAGCTGATGACAACATGTCATTTTGGCTTCTTAATTCAGCCAACTCTCGTTGCATCCTGTGCAACATAGCCAGTACCGGGGCATTGGGATCTGGAGTAGCGAACTCATCCCGCAAATCCACATAAATCCCTTCACCTTCAGCCATTTCAACTGTACACACTTACAACACAGATTAGCAAAGTTTATAACTTTCAGAAAAACAAAATATGTAATAAGCAGTGAGCACCAAAACTATTGTTCAATTTGTTGTAACTAGTGCTCCGATACCATTTGTCACACTCTAATTTAGGGAATTTTTTTTTTCTAGTACACTTTGAATGCCCCAGTGATCTAAATGATAAGACTATTTATTCCACTTAAATAACATTTGAGGCCACCTAAGGATACATGTCCCTCATGTACATAACATTTTATTTACCTCTACCCGTGTGTACATTCTCCCGTTTGTTTGTTTTTCTCCAAACATGGACTCGGATATATATAAAGATATCATCTACATAAAACATAGAACCCTAATATATAATATAAAATCCATATATATATTTATTGTGGAATAGAGTTATTTAACTCTCTTATCCTTATGCATGACTTAAATATATATATATCTACCATGAGTTAAAGATTTTTAAACTTCGTAATTCATTATGCATAACTTGTTTATATATATATATATATATATATAATTATATATATATATATATAAATCTTCACTTTATTAAAACCCTCGAGGTCGCATCTAATACTCGTACCGATAGATTGATTTGTCATACCTATAGATTGAGATCAAGTGGAGACCATGCTCACGATCGTGAGAACATATAATAGCCCATATATTTAATTTATCATATGACCGACTCCCTGCCGTAGGTATGGGTCGACATACGTGTCCATGGTTGGTAAAATGAAAAACTTTGTTTTTTTTTTTTTTTTTTTTAATACCTATCTACCCTAATCAAACTTCTGTTGACATGATTCCCTAATTATGGTGCGTTGCTCTTGCCAGGGTTTCGGAGTATACCACGCAGCCGTTCAATTGCCACCACGCCGAAATCTTGTTGCCACAGTCGGTGCGCCTGCGCGTACTCATTCGCCATGTCGCCTGACTATTCTTTTATGATTGAGACCGGCGCCGACGTGTCGGATTTTCCTTTGTCAGTACCCTATAGGTGTGCAGGTTAGGGTTCGTATGAGCCATCTATCTCCAGGCGCTGTTTGAAAAGTTTTGGCGTGTAATTCTGGTTATAATATTTTCTTGGTTTGTTTTTTTTTTTTTCAGGAACAGCCTCTCTCCTATGCGGGAGTAGCAGCGACGGCGTGCATCGTCCTCTAACGCTCGACGTGTGGATTTTTTCTTCGTTCGGTCTGTTCAAGTACTGCGAGCGTTGGACTCCTGCTCTGACAGTATGTAGCTTTCGAGTTAAAGCTCTGCTTCCGTGCCTACGACTACATACACTTCCGGCGCTCATTGACATCTTGTAGTACTCTCTCTTATCAATCGGCGTCTGCTCAATCTCCCTCGGGATTGTCTGAAGTTATCGGGCAGAGTAATTAGGGTTTCAAGTGTTCATTTCATGGGAGACTCTGTTGCCAACCTAATGAACGGATCATTCCTTTATCGATTGTCTCCCTTTGTTTCCATCTCTCAGCTCGAAGTGAGACCTGCGCTGGGAGTTTCAGGGTTGTGGCTTGCTATCAAGTTTCAGAGTTTACGTTTCTTTATGTATTGAGCAGAGAAGCAGTATATCGGCGTTTCAGTTGTTCACGTTTTAATGTGGACACTGACTGTACGCCTTAACGATAGTGCTACCCCTGATTCTCTTCTGCTCCCTCGAGTTGGGTATTGGTTTTTATAGTATGGTCTCTTTTTTTTTCATTCGGATCCCTCAGTTAACTGTTAAAATCCTTCTAGGTTACCGACTGTATACTTATGTTGAATTGCTTCGGTCGTTCTAATGTGTCGGTATTTACTACGTCATTAAATTTCCATATATAATTGCTGGAGGTAATATTAATGTTTCATCTGAGGTTAGGGTACCGATTTGGTTATATCGGCCGTCCACCTCTCTGAACCACATCTTAAATTTTTCTCTTCTACAATTTTATTGAGAATGGCATGCCTTCCTCGCGTGTATTATGACACGCTGGTGTGAGAAGGCTTAACGCACTGCCTCAGGCGTAGAATAGTTAGCTATGCCGTTCAACCACAGCAAGAGTGATGTTGGCGACCCGTAGTTAAGATATATTTGTGTATCGTTGGCTTCTGCACAACCAAACATGGAGATGCTACGACCAAATTTGTATTGGCTCGACAACAAATTTTTATTTAATTTACCTTCTGTGTTTCCAGAATAGCCACAATCGCCCATATCCCAACGGGGCTTGGTTCGATTTGTGTAATTATCTTCTCGACTAATATTTTCTTTGAATTGGTTTCCTGTTTTGGTTTCATATCTAAACGTATCGAAAATCAGAATTTCGACGAGCTAGGGTAACTCTTCGGCAGTAAGTCGAACAGTAAAATCTGCCCATGCTAATGTAGGTTTGATTATACATTTGTTCAACTGGTGGTATAAACCATTTATATATCTCCTATTAGCAGGATTGATTCATGTCGACCTGTCTTTTCGTTTGTTTTCATAGAAATTGTTCGTTGACCCTATTCAGAGCTTTCATAGTCGGTTAGTTTTACTATCTATTTACCCTTTTCCAACCCGGGATTTTAAATTTAAATTATCATTCTATTCAGCGTTACCTGTGTTTGTTATTCCGACGTTCTCACGTTTATATGTATTACTATTCATCCGAAATAGATTATGGGTACGTTCGAGGCATGTTTATTTTGTTTTTGCATATGGATCTGGAATTGGGTTTATTCTATGACGCGGCAATTATACTTTATTCGTCGTTTAATGTATACATACATGTATTCCAATAAACCTTGAATATAAGGCATTCTTTTTATAACACTTCTCTGCCAATATACTTGATTTATATATATATACATGTCATAGGTAGGTTTCTTTCTTATGTATTTTTCGTATATCGTTGGCATATAAGATCATCGCTTATATCGCCTTTGTGGTATATATCGGCATGTATAGGTATATATGTATAGGTTGTAGTCGAGGGTATCAAAGCCCAAATGATGGGTTACTTGATACCTAGGAATATATCTATACTTTTGACTTATTTAAAATCTTTTTGTTATGCATGTATATAAATATAGGTATACAATAATTCCATTGTTGATCTATCTCGAGTCTAATTTTACTCGTTTACTCTAATGTTTATTTCAAGGGTTATAACTGATGTTAATCATGCAAAATACCCCCTAATTGCTATCAGTAGTCTAACCATTCTTATTGCAGGTTTACTTGTGATGTAATAAGATTTCAACTATATGTTATAGAATCCTTGCTAGTAACTTCTATTTTCCTTTAGAAGTATATCTATATATGTGGCCCATGGTGTTTGACTAGATAACAATAAGTATAGATCAAGCAATTTGTTATGCTACCATGTTCAAGGAGTACAAAGAGATTTTTAAAGATGATATCTATACCTTTAGATCTGTTATAAGGCTCATAGAGAGTATACTGATTGTTTTTTTTTTCCTAGTAAATTTTTAATCTAATATCTTGTTCTATTCATTTCTGTTATGGTTCATATAGACCTCATTTCTGCTATAATATTTCTAGCATATACAAGAGCATAAAACTATCCCATTTGTATCTGCAAGAGACAAAATAATATTTATTTATCTATGAGGATTAAGTACTTCAGATTTTAGCCAACCTTGGTTTAGAGTTTCTGTAGTTCTACTTCATGGATTTCTGGTCTACAACTAAACAGGACTGGAAAGGTGGATACCTTAAGAACGGTGATGTTAAATGTAGTACTAAATCAATCATACATCAAATAAATTTTACATGTAGCCAATTCATACCATTACAACTCAAAATAACAAGCATTTCGGACATACCACAATCTGCAATTGACCAACCTCCCAAACTTAGATTCCTCTTTGTCTCACAGGACTCACCCCCGAGCAGAGATCACCTTCTAGCACAGATCAACCTCTGATCTGTCTAAGAGAAGCTTATTTAAGCTCATAGTTCCCCAAAGCATGTTTCTAATTCTGCGTCCAGAATAGCAGGATGCTTTCTTTCCTGTTTTGCCTAGGCTTCCCATTTTGGGATTCTTTAAAGCTGCTTTAAGCTTTTCCTCAGCTTTTCCAGCTTTTTCTCACCTCTTCCCAACTACTCCTCTTCATTGGGGAAATTGAGATTCCTCCTCAAATCTAAATAAATTTCCTTCAAGGATTTTGAAAGATTTTTTGGGATTTGTTGCCTTATCCATCCTCATGGATTTGGTGCAAGTGATCTCTAATCTTCATCTTGGTCAAATGCACAACTACCTTTATTTATTTCTTGAAATAAAATAAGGCAATTGTACTCTCCTACATCATACTTAGTCCCTCGGGGTCCACCCCGAGTAGGATTTAAGTTCAAATGTTCAACTTTAAAAATTCAACACACAAATTGGGGGTGTTTACAATAATAATCCACGAAATCAAAATGTAAATAGTGGAAATCAAGGAACGACAAAGATAGTTATATAAAAAAGGTCTCAATATTGAAAGTCCATTGTGGCTCGTACGCTCACATAATGTTCGGGAGCTGACATGAGAACATTCGTTGTCGAGACTTAAAATTTATAATCGTCAAAATTATACAACTTCATCCAAAATTTCTAAGCCGTCGAAAAATTATAGAACAATGAGAGGGTAGAAATACTTCTCCTAACCGTGTTCGGTGAATACCGACCGCAAGTTGCAAGAGGAGTAAATGTTAATGCCGACATGGAAGCCACATCTCTCATGGGTCAAGAGAGAGAAGAAGACACAAGTCGTACCACCGTAGAGACAAACTCCAATACAGAATACGTATGCGTAACGACACAGAACAAAGAGAAAATGATGAATGAGAAGAGAATAGCTACCCAGGAGGGAGAACTCCATTCCTTCCACACATGTTACAAATAAATAGGAAATTTCATAACTAAATACAAATTGGAGGTTGGCGTTCAAATTAGAAAATAAACGAAGATGGCAATCAAGGGAACAACAAGGAATTGCTCCTCACATAGTCGAGGGAAGAAGCGAACCGTACCCCCGAGAGGGGTAGAATCCCTATAGCGCCATGTGAATGACCTCGGGAGAACCTTCGATGAACGGGCGAGAGAAGCTCCAAAACCAAGAGCATTCGTTCCGCTTTCGCCCCCGAGAATACGTGTAAGGAAATACAAATACTATGAATTTAAACCAAGAAAATCGAATCACTAGCCAGAGAAAAGAAATTCTCTCAGTAATATAACAAATTGTGTATAGTTAAACAACTGAACAAAATTGATGGTAAAACGCATCCATCTAAATCCAAAATATCGCATCGGCTCGACGCAATGAGCGTAACTCTTAAACAAGAAAAGGGAAGCCCATGTTAAACGGTAAGAAAAGAGCGGAAATTTCAAAACTCCGAATTGATCATGGGCCCGAATTGTTGTTTGAAGCTCGTGCATACGCTCAAGACCGAACACGCCGCTTTTCCATGGAGTTTAATTTCACGGTCATGCGACGAACCAAACAAGTATCAATGTCCCCCCGAATCGATCAACGAAACCCTAACGCACTAGATGAACTGTCACCCACATGGTAAGATTCTAAGGCAGAAGCTACCGTATCGAAGAATAATGTCATGTACCACATCTAACATTTATCAGGACAAGCACGAAATAAATGTCACAGCGTTCTGGCCGCCAGAAATTTCTGGCAATAAGGTAGGCCGGTGGGATGAGTCCGTAGCCACGTGGAGCTAACTCACGTGACCACGAATGGAATGAGACCCATTACAACTTCTTCTACGTACGAGACCGAAAATCCCATATGCGCTATGTGGAAACTAGGCTTTCACGTTCAATTCCAACTACGTTGAACCAATTTACAAATTCGTAATACGTGGAGACCAAAACAAATGAGTCCAATCTTGATATAAATGAGGACAAGAAGTCAATAAATGGACATGAGTGCCGTGTATGCATAGATATCAACGTGTGTGCTTAAATCCTGCCATGTTTATATGTTATCAATGAGTGGGGACATAGAGTGGTAAACATGGGTTATCGACTGATTTCATATAGGTCCATTGAAATATAACAATATGGTGAAATATGTGAAAGTCAATCATCCCACATGCTAATCTGTTGAATGTTCAAAGGTTGATTAGTATACAAATTAAGGTGGGACATGAAAGTGGTCGTGGTGATAAATAAACCATTATGTTTTATGTCAAACATAGTTATGTTTTGTTACAAATCTATTTAATTCCATTTGTTGATATAGTTGACACATGTAACCAAATCTTAATTGTACAAAACCAACTGATCTAGTTAAATCTGAGTAGTGATAGTATAATACCTTGCTAGAATTATACTGTAAATGTGATGAAATGAAAAAAAAAAAAATTGGGAAGGAAAAATGGGAGGTGTGACACATATTATTAAATATCAAGAATTTACTATTAGTTTGGCAAACCAATATAAATAAAGTATTTCCATATGCTAATAGCACATTGGAGAATGGCAAGAAATTTCTATCCCAATATAAAATGCATATTTAATTATAAAGTGAAAAGCGTTAAGTATGTATACATGTATACCTCATATGAGTTTTCTCAAAAAAATATCATCATGAAACTATTATCATGAAATATCAATATACTAAAAGAGAGATTCTTACCAAACTACCTTTAATCTCATGAAAAGAAGACAAACAAAATTACTCGGTTCTTAGGGTTGACCTTCCTCCTAATTCAACAAAGACGATGGCCACGTTTATCTACACATTCTCACTTGGCATTCGTACTCTTGGGCCATTTTTGATGCTTCAAGGAGAAATCCTTCCAATCAAGTAAGCCACACTAAAAATCAGCCCATTACGAATCCCTTGCTTCCAATTTAATGGCAAGCGCATTCTCGCATCTATCTAGCCAGAGGGTCGATTCTCTTTAATAAATGGGCAGTGATCAATCCTTTTGTACCGAGAGCATTGTAAATTCTGTTAAAAAAAAAAATATGGTGGATTGTCATATCGATGACCATGCCAAGTAATCCAATGGTGAAACCAAGATCACGATCCATGATTTTGCGTAGTTTTTCCTTTTTCTCTTGAGACAATCTCCTAAGACTATAAAGCCATACCCCTTTTTCTAATACGCAAATACATATTCGTCTCCTAATCCGATTCAAGAATCCGTCTTATATTAAACGAATTTTTATTTTTCTTTGATTTGAATAATTAAGGTAAAAAATATATTTACCATTTGAATTCAAGCGTGAGAGGTCTCAAGCATGTATTAAATATGTAGTACCTTATTTTGAATTTAATTTAAAAATTTTAATAGTATTTTGACATTAAAGGAATAAATTTCAAAATTACAAGCCTTATTTAAAGGAATATATCTTTAAATAATTACAAGGTTTAAATCTCATTATGAATTAGTAAAAAAAATGATAATTCATATTCATAATAATATGGATATTATATTTTATATTTATTAATTAAATACTATTTTTTGTTATGTCTAATTATATCTAGTAATATTTAATTACCTAACATTATATAAAAAAATAAGATTCGAGAATTATAAAATGTTATTATTAATCAAAATAAATTGTTATTATAATAATTTATAATTTATATATTATTATACATCTATATTATGATAATTATTAGATTTACAATAAGAATAATAAGTATGGTTATAATATTAATTTTTTGGTTTTATTAATTTTATTTTATAATATAAATATGTTTTTATAATATTGTTTTATAATGTCTTCAAAATATAATTATTAAAAATTATAAAATATATTATGAATTCAATATTTTTTATATTATAAATTTTATATTATATATTATTATACATTAATATTATAATAATATTAGAATTTACAATAATAATTATAATACATTTTATTATAGTATTATTATCTTGGCTTTATTAATGTTATTTTTTACAATATTAATATATTTTTATAATATTGGTTTACAATGTTTTCTAAAATTATCATATTTAAAAATATAAATATATAATATAAATCTTAAATATGTTTTTTTATATTATAATTAAAGGTATTTTTGTTTAGTTATATCTAATTATATCTAGTAATATTTATTTACCCAATAATATATAAAAATATAAGATTTCAGTTGTTAATCAAAATAAATTATTATTATAATAATTTATAATTTATTATTTATATATTATTATGTACATTGATATTGTGATAATTACTAGGATTGCTATTAATAATAATAAGTATTGTTATAATATTAGCCTTTTAGTTTTGTTAATGTTATTTTTAATTTTTATATGTGTTTATTATATTGTTTTACTGTCTTTAAAATATCATATTAAGAATTATAAAAATAAATATAAATCTTATATATGCTTTTATATTATAATTTATATATTATTATATAATAATATTATAATAATTATTATCTATAATATAATCATAATACATATTATTATAATATTATTCTCTTGGTTTTATTAATGTTATTTTATAACACATATATTTATATTGGTTTATAATGTCTTCTAAAATTATTAATAAATAAAATATAATATAAATTCTAAATATGTTTTAATATTATATCTATAATATTAAAAATCCATTGGATTTATAACAACAATACAAGTTTTCTTTTAAATATTAATTTATCAATCTTATTCAATTACTAATACATAATATATTAATATTTAATAAATTAGTATATCATTAATATTTATCATACATTAATATTATATAAAGACATATATAATATTATTAATATTAATAATATAAAATTACTAAAGTAATTAAATAACATTAATAATAATTTAATATAAACATATTAATAATATATTAATTTACATATTTATAAAATTTTAACTCTAAATTAATCTATAGTTCATAGGTCTTAATTATAATAATTATTATTGAGATGGAAGATTATACTCAACATTTGCATTATAGTCAACAATAATCGTCATGAGTATTATGGTGAATCGTACTTACCTCTGGGAATCATGGTCTATCTATAAATGACCAATTAAATTATAGTGTACATTCCATGGCTTTCCACCAATGCTTATAGTGGATGTATTGTGTTGCCAATAAATAAACAATACTGCTACTTTCCAACCATAAAGCTGACTCTATTTAGCATGGTTGGCTTCCATAGCCATGGTCAATCATCTTCAACCATGGTCAAGACCAACCATAGGTAACCCATATTGTGCCATAGTCAAGCATGGTCATATTTGGTCAAGTATCACATAGTTGGTTAATCATAGTCACCATAAACAACTTTCAAAAAACCATAATAATACATGTTTAACATTAATAAGTATTTAATATTAATCATAAGGTTTATAATATTCATCTTTAGGTTTATAAATTTTATTAATTTATTACATTAATATAATAATTCAAAGAATTAATATATATATTTTAATAAATAATAATTTATTGATAATTAATTTATCAATATATTATTACTTTCTACATAATTAAAATATTAAAATGTAATAATATTTAATTATGCCATGAAATATATATATATATATATATATATATATATATATATATATATATATATATATATATATATATATAATTAACTCATTAATATAAAATTATTAAAATATTTAATATAGCATTAATCCATATTAATAATAAGAATTGTTACTTACAAAGTTTTAACTACAATTAATTTATACATTAACAAATGTTAACTATGATTTGGTTATTTGTCACATGGTCAACTATTCTAAACATGGACATCTAGTCAACAACAGTAAACATGACTACCATGATGAACCATGGTCACTCAAGAATCAAAACCTACAGTATAAGTGACCTACACCGAACAATAGTGGATGCTTGACCCATAGAGGCTTATAGTGAATGAATAGTGTTAACAATATTAATCCTAGGGTTTAATATATTAAACAAAGGGTATATTATATTGTGTTTTATAATATTAGCATTTTTTATTAGAGTTTAACATTGTGACATTGAAAATGGTACACAAATATTTCCAACATCGCATTGGCAAACATTGCCTCAATGCAATAATCAATCTCTGCTAACTTGTCATATTGTTATACTTGGAATACCACAAATTAGTTTAATATTAATGTGTTTTATAATATTATTTTTAATAGCTTAAAATTTCAGTTTAATAATGAGCTTATAAATTGCTAAAATAAAGGGATTAATATTGGGGTTTATAATATAAATTTTAGGGTTTAAATATTGGGTTCTATAATGTTAGGTTTTATATTAATTTTAACAGACATTTGAATGATGGGCCAAAAAATTTATCCAATGTCTCATTGTGACAAATATTGTCTCTGAATAATAAACCATGTAACAATCATTCTTGCAATTTTACATTACATTTAAATTTAATCAACATTGCATTGTCACATTACCAAACTAGGGTTTAATATTTGGTTTATAATATTAGGGTTTACTATTTTTTGTTTTATAATTATTATAATGGAGTTTATATGAGGTTTAAGGAATATTAATCTTAGGGTTTGACATATTAGTTTTATATAATGCAGTTTTATATTAGGTTTAAAATACCATGAAATTCTGAATGGTACAAAAGTATATCCAACATCACATTGTGAAAAACATTGTCTTAATGCAAAAATCAATCTCACAACCATTGTCAACAATGTTACATTACATTGCAATTTTTTGAAGATCATTAAAAAAACGGGTTTAATGTTAGGCTTGTTGAATATTATTTTTAATATTATTTTATAATATTAAGGTTTAATATTTGGTTTATAATTTATAATATTATGGTTTATAATATGAATCTTCGTGTTTAATATTAGTCCCTTGGGTTTATCATATTAATAATCACTTGGTCATTAATCCATTTGGTTTGTCATATTAATCCCTTGTTATTTAATATTAATCCCTTGGATTTTTAATATTAATCCATTAAATTTATAATATTAATCCATTGGGTTTATAATATTAATCCTATCGGTTTATAATATTAATCCATTGAGTTTTTAAACTTCTTTGAGTTTGATATTATTCCTTTGGTTTTATAATCCCTTGGGTTTAAAATATTAATTTTAAAAGTTTATAATTTAATCCCTTGGGTTTTGAATATTAATATCTTCAGTTTATAATATTAAACCCCGAGGCCCCTCGATAGAAGAGTTGATATGACCTCAACTCAATTGGTGATGCTCACCACATATACATGTGCCTCCTAAAATGCATATCTAAGGAACTATAAACTATTTTGCAGAAAACTGCCCTATACTCCTCATATCTCACTTTTCTTTAAGTATGATAATAAACTCAAGGGACATGCATCCTTTGTAGTTTCTTCCCTTGCAATTTTATTTAATCCACCCCCTACCTTCCTTTGATTATTTTCCAGCTTGTCAATTTGGTGCCATCCAACCATGAACTACAACAGAGGCATGGGACATCACTCCAGTAGAGGCAAGTGCAGATATCCCTCCACCACCTTCGTTGAAGCCTCTCTCACTTATTTTTTTTTTATTATGATACTCCTAATCACATTAAAACGTGATTTTTTGCTCTAGAGTAGGAAGAAATCCACAAAGGTTTTTCGACACTCTAGACCTCCGTAAACCTCCTCGCTCATCGGCTCATGGCCAGGAAGAGAATGACTGCGACAGAGACGGATAAAGGCTTTCGCCTTCTCGTACACCTTCACCTATTGAAGTTATCCGTCTTATTTTGTAAACCGATTACCCCAACATTCCTTCTCCCCGCCCCTATCACCACTTCTCCACTTGGCTCATCCTCTCCTTTTAAATCGAGTTTCAATGTCCCCCTCCCCTTCTTTTCACATCCCTCCTATGCGATGGATGACTCTGACCACCTCCCCCTACCACACCCCCCACCTCCTTCTCAGGTGGCTGAGCAAATGTTACTGCTCGAAGAATCCCCAATCGACTAAGATATTTCTTCATTTGGTCTATTTTTGCAAAGGTTCGATTTTGCAAACGATTGTTTTGGGTTTAAGGACTTTTCTTGAGGTAAGACCAAAGGACATTTTTGCAAATGATTGTTTTGGGTTTGCTGGAATTTTCTGATGCAAAGCATTCAAATGGAAACTTTTGCAAATGGTTGTTTAAATATATGACCTTTTTTTTGAAAGCATTCAAAGGACATTTTCGAGGTATGTGATACATTTTTTGGATGTTTTTGTATTTCATTTTTTTAAGGTATTTTGTTTTTAGGGGTTTTGGGCTTTATTTATTTATTTATTTTTTTTTAAGGTATTTTTTTTAGAAGTTTTGGGATTAATTTTCATTGATTTTTTTTTAAAGTATTTTGTTTTTAAATTTTGGTTTAATTTTGTATGAATCACTTTTGGATGTATTTTCTTTTTTAGAGGTTTCCAGGTTAATTTCCAAAAAAAGACATTTTTTGGTTTTAAGGTATTTTGTTTTGGTTTTGGGGTTAATTTTCATTGTTTTTGTAGAGGTGTTTTGTTTAATTTTCTTTAAAAATATATTTTTTTGACGTATTTTGATTTGAGAGGTTTTTGGGCTTAATTTCCAAAAGACATTTTTGACTTAAATTTCGTGTATGACTCTCTTTTTAGGCTTAATTTTTAAAGGACATTTTTTGAAGGTATTTTTTAAAGTGATATTTTAGAGGTTTTTTTTAAATTAGCTTTTTTAAAGTGGCATTTTTAAGAATGGGAAATTAATTTCATTGACATTTTAGAGGTATTAAAAGGACATTTTTTAGAGAATGCTTGAAGTAATGTAAACTTTTTATAATGATTTTTAAAATGATTTTTTGCCTAACTTTTAAATGAATTTTTTTGCAAGATTTGGAAGGAACATTTTGAGCTTTGCTCATTTTTTATAAGAAATTTTTTCTAATTTTTTAAAGTAAATGTTTTGATCAAGTATGTTTTTTTTGAAAAATTTTAAAAATGAGTTTTTTGAATTGAACATTTTGTGATGTTTTTTTTAATTGAGTTTATGTCTAATTTTTTAAGGAAATGTTTTGAACTTCATACTCTATTATAATGGGAAATCGAACGAATTGCATGAGAAAATATGATCAAACAAGAGACCTTGAGGAACATAGAGAACATGGGAGAGAATCTTGAAAAATAAAGAGAGAAGCACTCTCAAATATTGAAAGGAAAAATCAACCTCAACTAGAAGTTGAAGAAGGTATGTAGATTTAAATATGAATTTGATATTTAAATTTTTCATAGTGTAAAATGTAATAAAGCTTTAATTTCATTTGATGAAATAATTTGGAAAATATTTTTCAATGTAAAATGAGAGAGATATTCCTCAAAACATTGATGTATGAGATACAAAAATTTGAAAGAGATATTGAACCAAATGATTGAAGATGGTGGAAAATGTTGAAATAATTTCTCATGGAAAGAAATTCAAATACAAAGGTAAGTATATATTTGTGTGTGTGTGTGTGTGTGTGTGTGTTGAACACATGCACTTATTATTTAAATTATACATATTTATTATTTTAGTTATTTATTTAATATGTAAACTTATTATGCACTATTCGTTCGAATATGTACAAAAATGAAATCAATGTCGATTATGAGATGTTAGAAAATGTTGACACTCACACACACAGATAAAGAGCTCACCATGTTATATTATATTGTGTTAAAACACATTTTTGATACGTACTCTTTATAAAGGAAAATGTGATGGCCCAAACCCAAATGTTGAAAGGTCTCTTTCATTAAGAAAACTAAAATAAGCTACGACTTATTGGGTATTCAAAAATAAACAAAATATTAAAAAATGAAGGAAAATGATACAAAATATAAATAGTGCTATAAAATTCAATTTGAAAATCGAGACAAAGTACAAATGTTTTGGCTTGTACACAGAGCAACACATATGGGCGTTGGTTTTGATTTTCAAGTACTAAAGATAATCTCTTGGAAAAAATCTAGCATGGCACGAGAATTGGGAACCTTACCAAATTTTTTCACAAAACATCGAAATTTCGATCGTAAATAGATGTAAATGATGAACTCGCTGTTGGAGAGCTAGCTATAGGAAACCATACAAATATAGACTTGAAGAAAATGTTAAAAAACAATATATGAATATTGGAAGAAAAATTCATGTGTTTCACCAAATGCAAATACTGACCAAGAAGAATAGCATGAAATCGTGATGAAGAACATGAAAAACATTCTTGGAAACCACTCGATAGATTTGTTGAAAATTTTCAAAGAAGATAAACGTGAAATTCATGTCTCAATCAAGAAGCTGAACAATGAAAACCATCGCATGTAAAACCTATCACCGCACACGACACTTGTTGTTGTCATTATCATGGAATTCCAGCTATGGGCTTGTACACATTCTTAATTTTGTAATATTTGGAAAGATCACCCTCCTTCCACTATCTGTACTTACATCTCAAATTCTATGTGGAGGAGAAAGCGATGAATTATTTTATGAAAAAAATCGTTGGCTGGGAAAATGCGATGATTGTGGAAATTTATTAAATTTCAAAACAAATATCGTATTGATATAAGTGATCAATAATTGTCCAACATAAAGTGAATACCAAAAGAGATATGAATATATCCATACACTTATCTGGTTCAAATAAGCAAAGAATTGAATACAAGAAGAAGAAATTTTTGTGATAGATTTTTCAAGAAAGTTTGAGGCATAAATTTGCACACCAACCATTCCCATAGAGCTCGATGACAAAACCTACACCTCAAAAAATCCCGTGAAGTTTTTCCACCGCAGGACCATTTTTAGTCAGCACTGATTTTAAGTAAAACTACACATTTTTTTCCACAAAAAGAAATTCGTAGTGAATAGTATCATTCTCACTCAAGTCTCCATGCTCATCCATATTCTATATAGACATGTTGAACAAAATCAACAAATAGAAAGCACCAAATAGAAAATCTGAAGGAGGTTATTAAAGAATATCACTTTTATATCGGTGATGATCACACATGATACATTTGTACAACACTATTTTTGGAAAGATTTATGACTCCTTGAAAAATTTGGAATAAAATTCTGCAATGAACATTGGATATATTCAGACAATGTACAACCCACCAAAATGTTCTATCATTCTTTTGGTTGTGTTGTCTTCATAAGAAAACCTGACAAACATTGTTGAATTTCTTTCAGATTGGCCATGGAAAAGGAGAACATGACATTGCAAGGGTGTATAAAACGAGTACTTTGAAGATATCACTAACCTCTCGCAAACTGAATCAGTGATAAATAATTTGTTCAATGGTGCACGTCGGTCTAAGCCACAGACTACTTATCAAGGGAAGCAAGTATGTACATTCAATTTAATTATTATTTAATATTCAATTTTTAAACAAAGGTATTTGTCACAATGATTATCTTTGACAATATTTTGATATCATATTTACATTATTATTTTAATTTTCCATCTATAGGTTTTTTCTCATTGGGTTCAAGATGTATAGATCACCTGAAATTACATCAAACAATAGTAGACTTAAAATTTATCTAATTAAAACAAAGATATCCACAAATGTGTTTGCATTGGATAAAAGAAAACATTCTCATTTTTGTCATGTTTTCATAGCCAACACAGAATCCAATGATGTTTGTGAAAACAAATGTATGTAAAATATTGGAAACACAAGTACATAAATGTTAAACTGAAAATTTTCAAGGTAATGCCTTGAAGAGATGCAATTAGAGGAGACTACAATATCTTCTTATGGTGACTTGTGCTTCGATCTTGTTAGAGAAGGTAAATACCTGAATTGATTTCAAATGATAGAGATATAGAAGTAAATACTAAACTTATTTTAAAGATAATTGTTCGTGTTAATTATTAGGATCTAAATTTTAACATAAGTATGTTAGGTTTGTTTTATTGTGTAGGAGATGTTTTTGTTGTAATTTCACCCCACCGACAATGATGAAAATGTGAAGTATTATTTGGATGCATTGCACTAAAACAAAGATGAAATTATTAGAAATTTATAATGTCTGCTGTGTTTCATGTATGATGACAGATCTTATTATACTGAAGGCTATTTTTTTCAAACAACCAATTAAAGGGTATTTTGTTTATCAATTTTATGAACCTGATGTCATAAGTTTTCAATATAGTCACTTAAAAGCATACAAAGTTTGAAAGAGGTTCAATCAAAGAAAAATGAAATTAAGAAATGGAAAATGTCAAAATCCGATCATAAATCGATCATTGAAGATGGCATTCCATTGGAAATTTTTTTTTTTTTGAACTACCTAAAAATTCTTTCTGGATTCATGTTTTAGAACCCAAAACTCAACTAAAAATCGTAGCCGCCTTGATATGATATATGTGTATGTGTTGGTACATGTACATTTTTTCGGTAGATGCACACTAGTATCATCCTCAAAGTAGTTTTTATATACATGCATTGATGAAAAATCTTGCATGTATTGGATATATATATATATATATGTTCAAGAATGAATAAAACTGAAATGAGTTTTTTCATATGCATTAATGAAAATGTTGCAAATACCGGATATATATGTCTATGTCTGAATAACTGCTCAAGTAGTTTTACTGTGAAGAAGACACAATTGTTTCACGATCAGTATATATGTTCTACAATGAAATTAACTGAAAGTAGCTAAATTCATTGCATTGATGAAAAATGTTGAAGTACTAGATATATATGTTCTAGAATGGAACAATCAAAGTAGCTTTTCAAAAAAGGGATGATGAAAAAATGTTTTAATGGATTTGAGAGTATATGTTCTAGAATGGAATTAACTAAAAGTATTTTTCATACAATGATGAAAAAGCCATTGTATGTACCGGATATATATTACAGAATTCATTGCACTTCTATGATTAATGATTACATCTAATAAGATCTAGGATCTTATGATTGTTTATATATATGTGTGTGTGTGTGTGTGTGTGTGTGTGTGTATTTCTATCAATCATGTATCATATATATTCAAACATGTGTACTTAAATTGTTTCACATGGCATATATATTCATGTGAATTATTTTTTGTTTGGAAAACGACAACTTGAATTTAAAAAAAAAATATTATAGATCACAAGTATCATATCAAGTAACATTATCAATATGCCAAATGTAGTTCAATCTCATTCAAAACTAGGTTAAAAAACAAATTTTAACACTTCAAATTACTTCACATCATATGCACAATGTAATTGAACCATCCAAAACTTGACAAGTTTTAAAAAACAAAAAATTATGATACACCAGACATTACTTCACATGCCAAATGTAGTTCAACCATCAAAAACATAAGTTTAAAAAAAATTATATATCACATTCACATGTACCAAATGTGGTTCACATAAAATATGTCCAAAATTTGTAGATCTCGACAAATATAAAGTATCAAGCATCAAGTTATATATAAAAACATTATATCACATTCCATATACTAACAGTCTATATAAAATTAAATAAAAAATTTTAGATCTCACAAGTATCAAGTATCAAGTTATATATGAATGTATCTAGATAGGACTATCTATAAAAAGTAAATCTAAGACTGGCCATTAGAAATATAATGTTGCACGTGTGTGTGCATGTGCATCATCCATCAAATACGAATGGATGTAGTGTCTTTCCAAAGAAAGTCACAATCCTCGAGCTATCCCGCGAAGCATGGGAACCTCGTATAATGTGTACAAACATTGTACTTAATGTTTTAAAATTGAGTGACAATATATAGAACTCTCTGTAAAAAATGTAAAGGAAAAATCATGCAATATCTTATGATGTTCCCTCTCCATTTGTTGCTCGTCCACTAAAAATTCTCCTATAGGAACATCTTCAACAATAAATTGTACAATATATATATATATATATATATATATATATATATATATATATATATATATATATATATATATATATATATATTAAAATTTTCAAATTAAATGCATATATAAAACTTATTTTCAATAATATTAAGAAAAAAGTAAGACAACTTGTTCAAATGGTTGAAATGGTGTGCATGTTCCTATCTCCATCGCTAGAGTGTGGAGAAAGGAATCTTCTATAGGAACGTAAAATTAAAAAATAACAAAAGTAAATAACTCAAGATGAAGATCTAAATTTATAATAAAAATTTTAAACTTCAATTTTTATAAATTGCAAATTCCCTAAAAACATATTTTAAGTAAAAATTTAATACTTATGCCGGTGATTTGCACATCTCCCCGAGAGAGGCTCCAAAAGAAAATCTCCAAAACCTAGAATTCAAAAAAATTATTATAATAAAACTTCTTAATCAATTTATAACTAATAACTTCAAAACATATATCTATTTAAGTGAAAAATTGAATAAAGGTGTTGTGATTTGGCACATCTCAGTGAGTGGCCTTAAAGAAAATCTCTAAAACTGAAATTCAAAAAAATTTAAAAATAACCCAAGATTTTATATATCTCATTTTTGAATAACCTTTTTAGATGGAATATATAATCTCAATAACATAAATTTTAAAAGTGAAAAATTTTCCATAATCAAGAGATTGTGATTTTAAAGACATCCCATGAAAATAAGTTAGTTACATCTTCCAAGGAAGAACACAAACATTGAAAACCCAAACATCAAGATGAAATCAGAATCATGAAACATTTTAAGACATATATGTGTATATGCACATGTGTGCACAATTATTTATTTTAAAAAATATCTTAATGTTTTACATATAAATAATATAAAAAGTAATTTTTACATCATCATGTTCACTAAAAGCACTAGCATTTTACAATATATATTGATGGTGAGAACCATCTTGATTGTATGATTGCTGGTGAGACCTATCTTGATTGTTTGACCGGAGAAACCACCATATATTAATATTTTTTCATTCATCAAACACAAAATTGTAAAATGGTTTCAACATATAATCATACATTTTTGTTGGGTTAATGCATACAACAATGCGATATGTGTTTACTTGTTGCACTTCAAGAAGTGTTAAAACAATAGAACCCTAACCATTAACACATACCATTCCCATGCCCTATTTCTCATGAAACACTAGGAAGTCCTTCCTGCAATCATTACACACTCTTTTTTTCATATGTTTTGAGTTGTCTAACACTCATGTTGTCAGTCTCTTCATCTCCATAATGTACAAAACAGAGCTAAACACATTCTCGACGTGCTCTTTTTCGATTCGGTATCAACATCGACTCCAAATCCATTCCACCGTGAAATTTTTCAATGATGCAGGTCCATTTATTCTCGACTAATTTCCATGGCTTCCATCGATCGCAAATTTTTAGACATGAAAAGGTCAACTCAATCAATGGTGGCTCAAAATATAAAAACCACTTCACTATGCCTAGCGCCCCGACGTGGTGACACAATCCACCTTTTCACAGGACCAAAAAATTCAACAAAGGTCATTGTAAATTGTGTTTTCATTCTCAAAAGAATTCTCGTATAAAATAATTTTGCAAAACAAAGCGAAACCTCATCATTCCATGGTACCATAGGCCGCAAGTTGTCTATCATGCAAATGGTGAGCTATATGAGGGTGTTTGAAATATTGCACCTTCTACCATGTTTTTGGCCCTTCTTTGAAATTAAACATAGAATTGGCCATTTCTCGTTGTAAACTTTTGTTTAAAAACCTCCCATTTATCAGACCATCACTATTTCCTCTTGTTCTCATGATTTCTGAAGCAAAAGCACGTTACCTGCCCAGCTGCACACATCTACTAAGTTCCAAAGAGTGTAACTACTTCAATCTGTCGACTCTCGTAGGTAGAGCTGTGCCACTAGATCTCTCTTCACTTTGTACTGAAGGGTGTTGATGCCTTTCTAAGGTATCACAATGTTTGTTTCTATGGGTATACAGAAATGTGTCAACCAAATAAGTCGTGGTTGGTGGACAACCTCCCCTTTCTTGAAACATGTTCTGCCCTACGTCTTTTGAGCAAGAATGGTTAAACATTTTTATCCTCCGCATCAATATATAAAATTTGTATATTAAAAAAATACACAAACAAATTTAAATAAATTGAATGAAAAAATATCTGTACCGATTCAAAGCACCTCGATGTGGTCGTCAGCATCTCACCCACTCTAAGATCAAGTGAGAACCAGAAAAACCCATCGAGAACCAACACACCACTGATTGGTTGAGAACCAACATGACCATCGTTTGATTTCATCTTCCGGGGGAATACAGTCACCACCTTCACTAATCAACACTTATTGATGGTCTTCTAAGGAATGGAACCACCACCAACTTCACGAGACGAGAGAGAGGATTAATAAACAACAGCAACTTATAATCAATTCAAAAACACATTCAAACATATAAATACATGTACACATTTATTAATTAAATCACGTGAACCATATCAATATTTATGTGAACCATGGGCATGGTCCATTGATGGAGTAGACACCTTCTCCTCTTATGCCCTAAAAAATAAAAATATGAAACTTATTAACAAACTAATTAACCCTACAAAATAGATAAAAAAATCAATTCCATATGTACACACATGTATTTATATGTATAGATATTTTAAGATTATATTTAAATACTATGAATATCCTCGATCCCCAGTCCCCCTCTCTCATAGACATTCTGATCTTCGTTGTTCATCCTCCATATATATATATATGTAATTATATTTATAATTATTTTTTTAATTACTATTAAAAAAAATTAAAAATAAATTTAAAAATTAATGTAATGCAACGTACACAAATTATTTAAGAAATAACTTTCAAAGCATTAACTGATGTGCAAACCTAATTAAAGAAAAAAATTAGTAAAAAAAATTAAGTTCAACAAATTGCTTTTACAAGGGGTGAAATGATGGCAACTGAAACAAAAACATAACACAAAGGTTAGGCCCATTTAAACAAAAATTTACAGTCCCTCTATTTTAATTTCATAAAAATGTGAAGTTCACCAATTTTTGCAAATGTGAAGTTCATAGTTGTGATTAATGGTGTGAGCACACTTTTATATAATTGAAAAAAGCTAAATGTCATTAAAAAAGATGCATTTTAAGAAAATAATACATCCGTGTGATATGTTACAATGTCCATCAATAAATTTTTAACAGAGTGTCTCAACAGTCCAACTTCATTCCAGAGATGAACTTGAATTTTAAAGAAGAGCATCTCAAATTAACTCATATTTGGTATGAAACTTTTAATTTTTGAAGAAGGTGTTCAAACTAATTCATCATATTTGAGATGAATCTTGTATCAAAATTATAATGTATAATTTTAATCATTAATTCAGATTTGATGGCTGAACCAAAATTGCACTTGCCCACGCAATAGATACATAACATATTATCTAGATTTTTACAATGTCTTATACTAAAAAATTGAAATTGGCTAAAAATATTGTTTTCTTCATTCCATGTGCTCCTTTTGGCCTTCCTCTTTAAACTTGGTACACGCCATTCATCTAGTTACACAAGTTCAGAATTGGTGAAAACTTATAGTCTGTTTGATCCATACCCCATAGTTGTTCCCACGTTCTATCAATGTAATATAATATGCCTCGTTGTTTGTTGTTATTCCCCGTATATTCATTTTCTCCTTTTGGACGACTTTGCTAGTCACAATATTTGTTAGAACATATGTAATCATTGCTTTCCCAGATTGGGATAGCAAGAAACATCTATGCATAATGTCCATTTTTCAACAATATTTAATCGGGTTTTTATCCTCTAAAAAAACAAATTCAATAAAAATATATTAAATTAACACTTATTGCAAACTAAGGGGAGAAAATGGCACATGTGCATGAGATAAATTACATGTGTGCATGGTTTATCTTAAATTTTTACTTAAATTTTATGAATTTACATCTAGAAATGAGATGCATTAAAGATTGCATTCCCAGAGTTTAAGGGAGATTTATGACACATACATGGTTCAAGCATGGTTTGCATGGACTTTTTCCTTAAAATTAATGGAAAAATCACATCTAGAAATAACATGCCTTAAGAAAGGATGAGATCTAGATGCTACCAAGTTCTCTACATACTTCTTTAGAACTTAGTTAAAACTCAACCAAAAAAACTAACATCTTACTCAGTTTCTTAGCCACTTTAGGTTCAATTTTTAGGCCTTAAATTTTGCCTTCAATTAATGGGGGAAGCCTTGAGTTTGGGTTATATTATCCCATGAGAGTTCAACCACTTTAGGTTCCGCTTTAGGTCAAATTTTTTCCATGAATTAATGGGAGAAAGCCTTTAGTTTGTAGGATAAATTACATTTACATGGTTTCTAAAATTATTTTATACATTCTCATTAAAACAATAATTGTGGTGGTTGATGAACTTATGTCAAAATTCACACCTTTATTATTTTGTGGGAGAAATGAAATATAAATGACACGTGCCTTAAATTTTGCCTAAAATTTTATGGGAAGTGGGAGAAATGATATATGCATAAGGCTCGCCTTAGAGTGGTAGTGGTTTATGGATATTAAAATGAAGAACTTCTATTTATGTTCGAGAGAGATTGGACTATAGGGTAGTCTACTTGATATGGCTACCTTTGATAAAAGATAAGATCGAGAGGCTACCTCGGCCCTTGCGTACTTTCCTAGTTGTAGAAGCAATACCTGCCGTACAGACTAAAATCCTGGGTTATGGAAGTTCAAAATCCTATGAGAGTTCAGCCACTAGGTTCAATTTTTAGGCCTTAAATTTTGCCTTGAATTAATGAGAGAAAGCCTTTAGTTTGTGGGAGGAATGAAATTTACATGGCTTGAAAATTATTTTATGCACTTACTAAAAACATGCTTTAAAGTTAATGGGAGAAAGACAACATGACACATGCTTTAAAAAAATTTTCCCAAGAATTTATGGGAGAAAGGACACATGTACACAATTTTACTTAAAATGGTTGTGGGTTATGGATATTAAAATGAAGAAATTTATTTAGATCTATTCCACAAATTGATCAGAAAATACCGGATATGTCACCTTTCAGAAGGATGAGATCCAAAGGCTACTCTAGCTCCTTTACAAACTCTTCCTTTAGAACTTATAGAAAGCTAACACTACCCGGTCCTTTATAGACTTTGCCTATAGAACCTTGTAAATGGCTTAAACTCGCTGCATGCATTCAAAACTTCTATGGAAGCCCTAATTACCTCTTAGGTTCAGCTTTTATTTCAAAATTTTCCTTTAATTAAGGGGAGTAGCCTTTAGTTTTATAACCCTACAAAAATTCTTTAATGTGAAGATAGTACTCTACCTACAAAACAATAACTGAAGATTTTGCTTATATATCGTGAGTTCTGGTTATAAAATTAGTTATGTCCTTAATATGTATGATTTAGTACTTATCAAAATTGTTTAATAATTTATAATAATGTTACTTCTTTATTTAATGCAATTTCATCCGATACAACAAAGAATTTTTACAACTTCATTACCCATCCACACTATCATAAAAAATTATATGTATTTAATAATAAGTATGATTTTAAAATTTACTGTTGTTTAATAATTTATAGAAATAATTGATATGTACAAGAGTTTTACAACCTTCAACATCAACCTACACTATCATCATATCATTTTAGCCATGTAAATCTATATTATTTATATCCATTACACTTACAAACACTTCACCTTCAACATTCTAAAAGAAATAAAGAAACATGGAAAGTGTTAATTTAGGTACATTAATACACTCCGCCTTTAAAATTTTACAAGAATAAAGCAATAAGTAGTAAGTGTAAATTAGGTACATTAATAAAATATAGTCATGTCAATCTAGATTATTAAAACTATTGCTAATTACATTAACACAATATAGATTATTTATATCCATTAAGAATCCTTTAAAATACCTCCACTTTAACATTTTAAAAGAATAAAGAAACATGGAAGGTGTAAATTTAGGTACATTAATAAAATAAAAGCCGTATCAATATAGATTACTAAGATCCATTACATCATAAAACACTCCACTTTTAACATTTTACATTTTACTCACCTTGAGTTTGGGGGATACTTATCCTACAGTTCTATACAACCACAATCTAGATTATTAAGATCCATTACATTACAAACACTCCACTTTATCATTTACATCTTCCTCCACATTTGAGTTTGGGGATCCTATCCATGGAAGTTAAGCTACTTTCAACTTTTAGGCCTCAAAATTTTGCCTTGAATTAATGGGGAAAGCCTTCGAGAAATGACACATGCTTTAAAGTTAATGGGAGAAGTTTTAAACAAACATCCTTTAAAGTTTGCTTTAAGAGTTTATGGGAGAAAATGACACATGTACATGATTTTCCTTAAAGTGGTTGTGGTTTATGGAGATTAAAACGAAGAAATTATATTTAGATCTATTCCGCAGATTAATTACATTATTTACTGGATATGTCACCTTTCCTAAGCATGAGATCCGCAGGTTACCCTGCCCTTGCCACTCCCTACTTATAGAACTTGTGGTGAAGTTAACACCGCCTATCCCAATTATACCCTATGAAAAAGGCAGGGCTCGTGGTATCACTCACACTACTTTACGAGACATAAGGGTGCATAAGAGTGTACTAAGTCTAAAAATATGGTCATATTATTGACGTCTTTCCCAAGAGCCCAAATGTAGTCCTTAAGTATATGTGGGGTCTATATAACCATCTACAAAAACAAGTTATTCTTCCAAGCTAAGGATAACAAGTGTGCCATGTGTATATGCATATTCAGAAACCATAGGCCACAAAAGGGTACTTAAGTGGTTTGGAAGAAAAAATAGCTCCAAGAAGCTTTGAAGGAGGGGAATAAGAACTGGAATGGGGACGGATAAGAATAAAACAACCACTACACATCCATGCAAGGGTAGTAAACAATTCCAACCATTGCAACATTGATGGTCAACATTAAGGACAATTATTGGATGTTTGGTATGTAAGAGTAGGCCCTTTATGTGAATACCCCCATGCACTATATATTTTTCTAAGCATAGTGGTGGGATTAAATGGGAGGAAAGGATCCCTAATTTAGGGTTCCATAGTGATGAAAATCCTCCTACACACACGTGGTCGGGGTGTAGTTCCCAAAAAAACGTTTTTGGGAAAAACAAAATCTCTCCCTTTGTGATCGTTTTCATCACATGGTTTTTTCTTTTTAGCATTTTTCTAGTGCATGGTAGTTTACCCCATGGTTATACGCTTCAGCTAAATAACTAAGTTTATTTGATCCATGTAATGATTATTATTTTATAATTGTCGTGGGATATATGCATATATACAAAGATAAATGTGTGTGTGTGTGTGTGTGTGATGGTTTAAAAATTAATATAATAAAAAAAAAATGATCTTATCATTTTGGGTTTCTATAAATTATATGTTAATGCATGTTTTTGCATTGAATATTTTTCATTTTATTAAGAATTATTTGAAACAATTAACTATATAATGTTAAAACCTATGTTTTGTAAGAAATTAATTTTGGTTTCAATGTAAACTTTATGGATAATGTGTTTTCTCGAAATGTGATATACACCATTAAAATGGGAGATATATTGAATTGATCCTATGGTGAAATAAAATAGTTGAGTAGTTTAAAGATATAGATGCAGAAATTCAATGAGCATAGTTTTGAGATATTTGAGTCGAAACCGGAATAGTTGTTGGAAAAGAACAAATATCGTGGATCACTATGGATATATCTCATTTCATTAAAAGGGATTTTTCTATAAGGATGGACGGTTGGAAAGAAAGCAAGTACACTAATTATATGCTAATTCATGTTTTACATTGAATATTTTTCATTTTATTAAGAACCCATTTGAAACAATTAACTATATAAGGAAACCCATGTTTTATATCAAATTACTCTTGGTTTCAATGGGAAAAATTTTATGCATAATGTGTTTTTCAATGTGATAGACCCCATTAAAATGGGGAGATATATCGAATTGATTCCTATGGTGAAATAAAATAGTTGAGTAGTATAAAGATATATACATAAATTCAATGAGCATATTTTTGAGATATATAAGTCCAAAATGGAATAGTTACAGAAAAATTATCCGTGGATCACTATGGATATATTTTCTTCATTAAAAGGGATTTTTCTATAAGGATGGACTACGTTGGAAAGAAGGGAAAATATCACAATTATATGTTAATGCATGTGTTTTTACATTGAAAATTTTTCATTTTATTAAGAATCTATTTCAAACAATTAAATATATAAGGTTAAAACCTATGTTTTGTATCAAATTACTTTTGGTTTAAATGTGAAATTTTTAACATATGTTTTCCTAAATATTGATAGACCTACTAAATTAGAGATATCTAATTGATTCCTATGGTGAAATAAAAATACTTCCAATAGTTTAAAGATATAGATGCATAAATTTAATGAGCATAGTTTTTAGATATAAAGTCTAAAATGAATAGGTTAAGTTGCAACAAATACTGTTAGATCACTATGGATATATATTCTTCATTAAAAAGGATTTTTCTATAAGGATGGAGTAAAGTGGGAAAGAAGGGAAAATATCAAGCAATACAATTGTGTCTCTTAGATGTTGAAGAATGTCGATAGGTTCAAAGATTCATTATTAATATATCCGTCAAAAATGAGTTTATAGCTATTGTTTCTAACAAAAAATCATAACTATTATCAAACAAATTTTTTGTTAGGAAACTATAAAAAGGCTAGACAAGCGGACAAAATGGTTATACTAATGATGAAAGAGTGAGACCTTCAATTTAGGAAGGTTGTATAGTATGTACTTTGGGATGCATTGCAAATTTTTAAGTAAGAATTTTGATTCTATTATTTATGAATGCCAGAATTCGTTGTTGGTTAAAATTTTGTCTATTGTTTGTACAAGATCTTTTAATTTTGTTGATGTATGTTTACTAGATGAAAATAAGCTGGAGGTGAACTAAATTTTTCCTTCTAGCGCTGTTTCTTCTATTGACTACATTTCATTATCTCATTCATCAAGTCAAGAAGTCATGTTAGTTCAGCTCATTATAAAAATACACATACCCAAATGAGATTTTCTATATTTATCAAATACGTAATTTTGTAATAAAAAATGTAGAGATAGGTTCAGCCTAATTACGTAGTTTCAGATGGGTGAATTTAGGCTTCGTACAATTACATTAGGACTAAATTTCAAAGCAGATACAAAGACATAAATTCAAATTAATTTTGTATTTCTTCAAAGGATATTTTTGGTGTTATATTGTACTTTGATGTTCAATGTAATTGCAGTTAATTAAGCCTCAATATTGGTGTTATTTATGTTTCATTACCACCACATAAATGAGCTTGGATAAGAGAATATTTTTGTGTTATCTCATTCATTGAGTCACTAAGTCATGTCGGCTCATTTACCGTGGAAAAATAATAAGGTAGCACTAATTGAGGTTTTCACATTACCAACATATGTTTTGTAATAAAATTATAGAGATAGGTTCAACCTAATATATCTTTACATTTCTATGAAACTCAATTATGTACTCATTTATATTTCACGTTCTTGTAACAAATTCAAAATGTGTCCCTAGGTCGCTTAAGGAAGTGAGTTGCAACACACCAGCAAAACCTAATTGAAAATCACATTCATGCAGTCCATCACCTGAATTAGAATATTAAACAATTTATATGTAGGGTATCCATTTCCTAAAAAAATGTTTCATTCAACTACCCTCTAGAATTGAGTTACCAAGGAACAATGCACATTTTGGAAAAGGGAAGTTGATTTTCAAAAGAATGGCTTGGGAAATTGCAGACAACATATTAACATGGGCCTGCCAAATACACTTATGAAATTCATAAACTAAAATTACATTGCTACATTTTATTTTATACCTACAAATCCAAATATTAGTAAGAGCTAAGGCCGAATAGCAAGATCCGAGGCCGAATGTGCGCAAGACATTGATGCATACGTACGTGGGCCCGAAAATTAGAAATTCGAGCCAACCCGAAAATCAATAGCAAGAGCCGAGGCCGAATAGCAAGATGTAGACGCAGTATGTAGACGCAAGCCGAAATGTGCGATGTAGAAACACGATCATAGCAGTACATGTATAATAAGCCCAAAACCTATTACTGTACTCTCCGGTTGGTGTATTTATAAACTAAAGTTTGGCCGAACTATTTTAAGAGTTCGTAGAACTAATAGTTCGAATCGAACTTATGTTTAGTTTTCCAATCTCCAAATGGCACCGCTTGACCACACCGTCAATATGCTATTAATGTAAATGGTAATTAGTCATTTCAACTGATCAAAACACGACTAAAAATTCTTAATAGTTCACCCGAAATTTTATAGAAATTCGCCGGAATTGTTGAAAATGATTTTTTCCACCCTCCATTCTCAAAAAACATCCAATGTAGCTCTAGTATGTCCTTCTCTTAGTAAGCACTAACCTCTCAAAGAACTGCGGCACAACGGCTGGTAGTCTAACCAGCTTGGTTCACAAGAAACCACCACAAAACCACGATTTACATTTGGTTCATGAGTATTTAGTAGAGAGCCACTAGGCTCACTATTTAAATTTTTGTTCCTAGTCACATCAGTTCAGAAAGCGACACAATATTACTAGCATGACCGTTCTAAAATTTAAACTCACTATTAGTTTATTGTAAAAATTGCAATGTCTCAAGAACTTGGACTCTAGTTTCTCCTTCCAAGGTAAAATATTTTTTTGGTTTTCCTCCGGTTTCTTGGGATAGATATAAAGGCTTCTCTCAAGGATGTAAACTATGTATTTTTTTTTCATGTTAATATAATGTAGATATGCGTGCTTATAAAATATTAATTTCTTGATTTATTAATCCCTTGTTTTTATATTATTAATTCTATTTGTGTTTATAATATTAATCACATTGATTTATATTATTAACCTATTGGCTTATTAACTTTGGTTTATAATATTAATCCCTTGGGTTTAGTAATATTCCCTTAGGATTATAATCCATTGGTTTATAATATTAATCCCTATGTTTCATAATATTAATACCAATTAAGATCATAATATAAAATCAATTGGTTTTTCTCATATAACCCTTGAGCTTATTAATCTCTTGACTTTAAAGTATTTATCCCTCGGTTTATAAATATTAATCCATATGAAAACCATTGTCAATGTTACATTACATTCCAATTTATTTAATGTTGCATTGTTACATTAGCAAAACGAAGGTTTAATATTATGTTTATAATATTAATGTTTTTTAATATTTAGTTGATAATATTAAGGCTTAATATTAAATATAATATTTATCCCTGTTGTTTTAATATTAATCCATTAGGTTTATAATATTAATCCATTGGGTTTACAATAATAGGGGTTTAACATTGGGTTTATAATTTATAATAATGTAATAATATTATAGTTTATAATATTAATTTTAGGTTTATTACATTAGTTTTTATAATGTTAGGGGTTTTATACAAAAATCTATGCAATGTCGCATTTGTCACCAAATTGTCTCAATACAACAATCAATTCGACAATCATTAAAACTAGCAATATGCTTATATTGCATTTTATTAACTAAGCAGTCAGGGTTTAATGTTAGGTTTTAATGGTTAGGTTTTTAACATTGAGTTTATTATATTAAGGTTTAATATTACGTTTATAATTTATAATATTAGTGTTTATAGTAATAGGGTTATAATATTAACCAGCTTGACAATCACTGTCACAATGTTTCTTATCTCTTACACTTAAAAATTAACTTACAGGGGATGACCTGAAGCTAACATTAATCCCAGTCTTAAAAATATTTTGTTTTTCTAGGTAACTTTAAATCTATTAAAAAAACATATAAAGGCAACTAGTCATGTGCCTTCGCAGGTGACATAAGTTTAGCAAGATGACAAAAATTGAGCCGCACGCAAGGGGAAAACCATCCCAAGCAAGATTAGTAAGTCGCCTCATGAGGAAACCGTATATGGCATACCCAAAACTTGTTACAACCAGAAACAACAAAAATGACATACGAACTGAACATAGTTACTTAGGCAAAGTTGATAGCACTAGAGACCATAATCCTCTAAGGGCGGTTCTTCTTCAATCCTGCACTAGCAACCATCATCGTCGTCAAGAACAGGGCGCCTTTGAGCTGTTGTAACGCCCGCTTCGCTACCTCCATCCTGCAAGCCAATGTCTTGGAGGATGTTCGAACTGCACTCGCCAGCTTTGCGTGAGGGACCTTTGTCTACAGGCTGAGGGGCTTGCGCAACATTAGGGGAGGCCAACAAGTTAGCAGGATGTGCAAGAGGGGGGGGGTTCAGGAATTGCCCCAGGGATTTCCTTAAATGAAACAGAGAACATCGCTATGACTAAGGGACGATTTGAATTGCACTAGAAGTGGAAGATGGCGGTGGACAGATTATGGAGGGAAGCAGAGACAGGAGAACAGGGTTCTGAAGGCGAAGGAGAAGCAGAGACACCACACTCGGGGGAGGAGGGGAGTCGATGCCCACGACCCCTCCCTCGTTGACTTCGAGTAGGTGGATAGTGACCCCGGAGACTCTCAAACGAAGACGACGAAGGGTTGGAGGAAGGGGAGCGATACCGATTGGAGGTGCGAGTCCTGGAAATGCCCCGCCTGCATCTTAACCGGTGCCTAAGCCTCGACATGGTTGCACTGAGACGAAGGGGGAGAGCTGAATGGACAGGAGACAACAGTGGTGGAGAGGGTGAATTGAAACCAAACGGAGAAGCGAAATGCAGGGAACAGAAGGGACTGTGCAAGAAATGGTAGCTAGGGAGGATATTGATACAACAACTCAAATAGCAACACCTGCCTAGGGAGGTGCGGAAGCTGGGCGAGTGTGCCTCCGGAGAGCAGCCAGACCCTAATGGCAGAATTTGCAGCGGCATGGAGACCACTAGCCTGCGTCGAGACCAAACCAAGAAACCTGAAGCCGAATTGAAAGATAGAGACGACGAGCCATGAGAAATCATGTTGAACCGCCTACCTCCTCGGCCTCCCCACCGGCATAAATGCCGCGCAGGGTGACGGCCTGTGGTATTAAACTTTCCACTGCGAATTAACTACGGCCTGCGGGTGGCCATGTGGCCATGCCACGCGCCGTCCCGCAAGAAAACCACCATCACGTCAACAATTACCACCCGCATCCGTGGTGTTGTGGTCCTGGTGCACCAACTGAGTGCATTCCTGTAGGAGTTTACTATCATTGATACTAGAAAGGGGCCCTGTTGTAAGATTTTGGCCACTCATAACACCTTTTTTGGCTAGGAGATCAGCCACCTTGTTTCCTATCCTTCTTATATGCTTGAGACAGATGGCTCTGTGTTCTTGCAGCCATCCAGCAATGAGCTCTAGTCTGGCCATAAGCCTCCAGCTATCTGCGATTCGTGATGGAGGAGAGCCCGTGAGGAGCTTATGGATCATATTGATAAGAATTTGCGAGTCTCCTTCCATTTCAATGGGGAAGAAATTGTGATGCTGGGCTAATTGCATTCCCTGCCATAATCCCTCCAGCTCCACAAAATTATTGGTGTCCCATCCTATAGATCCATAGTAAATGAGCAGAGGGAGACCTCTATGATCACGGAAGATTCCCCCAAACCCTGCTTCTCCCGGAGTTCCCTTGGATGCTCCATCAAAGTTGAGCTTCATGAAGCCCGTTGAGGGGGAGGCCCAGTTGACTTGCATATCCTGCTGAGGCCCACGAATGCGAGTTGGAAAAGGATCAAGGTTGAGCTTAAATTTCCAACTCTCCCATATTTGTTTTTCAATGGGTAGTGTTGGGAGGTCATCCTGATGCCATTGCTGAAGCGCCATGATTTCCTGAAGGTTGTTGCAAAGATTGCTCTAGAGGATTTCTTGTGGGGTACATTGATTCTTGAATATCCGTTTATTCCACTCTTTCCATATGGTCCAGAAGGTAAGCCCGGGAATGAGCCTCCAAAGTGAGTTGAGGAGAGTGCATTTATAGGGAGCGGCAGGCCAGTTGCGGATGATAGAATTTAAATCCCCTGAACTTCTACCCTCCCTTCTGCATCTGAAGCTTAGATTTTCCCAAATAAAGTTTGCCAGAGGGCAGGTAGTCATGAGATGCTGGATGGTTTCCTCCTGGCTGCTGCAGTTGGGACATCTGGAAGGCCCAGTAAAACCCCTCTTAATTAGATTGTCCCAGGTAAGGATTTTCTTATGAAAAAGGAGCCACATGAATGTGGAGACCTTCGGCCACATGTGCGGAGACCAAAGATCCTTCAAGATGGGGTAAATGGGGTCTTGATCGTGGGTTATTAGAGAATATGCTTCCTGAGTGGTGAATTTTCCTTTTGGGGTGTGACCCCATCGAAGGATGTCCTGCTTCTTTGAGTATCTGATTCACCTGCTTTTCAATTCCGCATCCAGAGCTGCGTGAGCCTGTTCCTGCTGATGGTTCAGGCAGCGGGCTGCCGGTTTCCAGTGCCTATAACCTTGGGTATGGTTCTCTTCCCAAAACTGATGAACCGTAGCTTCAAGAGGAGTGATCAAATTAGGCTGAGGTGGCGGGTTAAGGGTAGTAAGAAGTTTGGATCGTTGTTTCCAGGAGTCTGTCCAGAAGCGGGCTGTGCGGCCGTCGCAAACCTCCCAGAAGCTGTGCTCTTGGATTAGGAGGCGGTGCTGTTTGGCTGCATTCCAAATCTGTGAACCTGCCTCTACTACAGTAAGTCGGATGAGCTCTGTGGTGGGTCTATGATTGGCATATTTGGCATTCCATAGCCTCGCCCATGGGCTATGGGGCGAGGTTAACCATTGCCACCAGATCTTAGCTCCCATAATGGCGTTGTTGTGGTGAGGATCACGGAGTCCTAAGACACCTATATTTTTAGGTTTGCAAATAGTCGTCCATTTCACCAGAGCCCATTTTTTGTTTTGACTCGAGGCTCCCCAGAGGAAGTTGCGCTTAAGGGTTTTGATTTGCTTGAGAACCCACATGGGGGCAGCTAAAACAGAGAAGAGGTAAAGGGGCATGGACTGTAAGACTGACTTGACCAGAGTAAGTCTGCTTGGGAGGTTAAGAGAACGAAAAGTCCAGGAGGTTAATCGAGCCTCGAGCTTGTCAAGGATATTTTGCTAGGAAGAGTGCTTGAGGGCAAAATCAATCAAGGGAGCACCAAGGTATTTAGCAGGCAGCTTGGCTATGGTGAACCCAAGGATCCTGGCAACACGATTTTGGATTTGGAGAGCAGTGTTGAAGAAAAATATTTGCAATTTGGAGGTGTTGACCATCATAAACGAGGCTTCAGCAAACGTATCCAGGATGGCTTTGAAAGCAGAGGCTTCTTGAGCAGAAGGGTGTCCGAAGAGCATGTTATCATCCACGAATTGCTGGTGGGTGATAGTAGAGGCTCCATGAACGGATATGCCCCGGAGGCACTGTAAGTGGAGAGAATGATTGATGGAGCGGCCTAAACCTTCAGCCATAAGCACAAATAGAAAGGGAGACAAAGGGTCACCTTGACGAATACCACGAGAGGGAGAGAAGGGATGAGAGGGAATGCCATTAACCAGGATGGAAAAGAAGGAAGAGGAGATTAAACTCATGACCCATCTGATCCATGGGGAACTGAATCCATAAGCTCCCAACATTTGATGTATGTAATGCCAGCTAAGTTTGTCGAAAGCTTTAGATAAGTCAATTTTCAAGAGCATACCTAGCTTTTTGGTCTGCTTCAGCGAGTGAATGACCTCATGAGTGAGGATGATACCGTCTAGGATTTGGCGACCCTCCACATACCCTATTTTCTCCAGTGAGATGAGTAGAGGAAGCAGCGGCTTGAGCCTATTGGCGATGACCTTGGAGATGATTTTGTAGATGACGTTACAGAGGGAAATAGGTCGGAATTTTTCAGGAGTGGCAGCTTGGTCTTCCTTAGGGAAAAGAGTTATGAAGGTGGCATTGATAGATGGAAGAAGCCAGTGCATGGATCTGGATTCCTCGACTAAATGCAAAACATCATTTTTTATCAGGTCCCAAAAGTGATGGAAGAAGTTAGAGGTGAAGCCATCTGGTCGTGGAGCCTTACCTTATTTATTTTGGGCTACGACCTGTTCCACTTCTAAAAGCGTGAATAGACAGAGTAATATTTGATTGTGCTCCTCCGTGATGAGTTTTGGAATGTGTTGCAGAACCTGGTTAATTGTGGGTTTCCTGTCGATTTGCTCTTCCTGCAGCACCGATTTGAAGTGATTAACAAGTTCCGCTTCTATGGCCTGATGTTCTTCTAGTCTTTCTCCTCTCTGGTTATGGATAAAGCCAATGTTGTTGTACATCCTGCGCTGGATAGTGGAATGATGAAAGAACTTAGTGTTTCTTTCCCCTTCCTTTAACCATCTAATTCGAGATTTTTTTCTCCAGAATATTTCTTCTTGCTGCCTTCTTTCCTCCATCTGTTTGATTAGGCTTTGCTCTTTCGTGGCCAATATCTCATTGCGGCCCTCTTGGATGATATGAAGTTGGAGATCTGCCATTTCCTTTTCAAGAAGCTTTTGTTGATGAAAGATGTCGCCGAATGTGGATTGATTCCAACCTTTGATGCGTGCCTTAAGATCCTTGAGGTGCTGCTGAAACTGGAACATTTTAGAGCCTGGAGGCGGGATGAAGGCATTCCAAGCAGAGTGGACCATTTCCTTGGAGCCTGGGTGAGTGAGCCAGAAAGCTTCGAAGCGAAAAGGTCTTTTGGTGGTGTCTCATGGTCTGGACCATTGGAGAGTGATGGGCCAATGATCAGAGCCTGAGAAAGGCAAGATTGAGGTCTGAAAATCTCCCCTGATATGTATAGCATTGTCTGAAAGGAGGAAACGATCTAATCTGGAGGCGATCTGTTGTGAGGCAAATCGCTTATTGTTCCAGGTGTGAGTGCCATTTGCAAAGGGAAGATCTATCAGCCAATTCTGTTGAATGAAGTCTTTGAAGTGGGTACTGTCTGCCTCCAGCTTTGCGTGGCCACCCCTTTTCTCGTCCAAATTTGTTATCATGTTAAAGTCTCCGCCCATGATCCAAAGGGGATGAGTTCTGTTGGAGTTGAGAGCAGTGCTACTGTATTTAGGAGAGCTATTTTCCTAGCCACCTCCTGAGGGAAGTAAACATTGGAAAGATGTCCATGCAAGTTAGTTCCAAGTATGTGGAATGAAGCTTGGATCAAGTTGTGAGCTGCATGTGCGTCGCTTATTGAGACAGCCTGCGGATCCCAGGCGATGGCGAGTCCTCCTGAGGCTCCCGAGGCGTCGACTGCCATGGAATGGCAACCCGGCCAGGCCCTTGAGAGAATGGGACCTAGGGTAGTGCTAGTGCATTTAGTTTCCTGCAGGAAAAAGACTTGAGGTCTTTCCAACTGTATCAAGTTCTTGAGCATACAGAGTTTTGTGGAGCTATTTAAACCCATTATATTCCAAGAGATGAGTTTCATTGGAAAATGTCTTCAAGGGGTTGAAAGAACTTGGTAAGTTTGGGATACCTACCAGATTCCATTAGCATCTCTCCAATGAGGATAGTCCTTTGTAGATCCGTTTTCCTTCCTCTTTTTTTGGAGTCTTTGAAGAGTTTTTTCCCATCCCATGGGCTTCCCATTTGAATTTCTAGGGATTTTTGATGCCGTTGAGCTCGGGTGAGGGCCACAGCTAGGTTTTTGATCTGTTTCTCAGAGATCTGATCAAAGTCCTTTTTCTTGCATGCCTGTTCCAGGGTGAAAATGTCCAGTTCTCCCATATCAAATGATTCCGATTCATCTTCCATTAGACTGACCTGGCTTGCATTCATCCCAGAATTATTGACCTCCATGTTATTGGAAGGTCCAATGCCAGGTTCAAAAACAGAGGAAGATTTGGGAGGCAAGAGGGAAGCATCAAAGGAAATCAGGGGGGGGTCAGAGGAGCCGGAGGGGACTGGAGTAGGCTCCGAGTTTGACAAGGGCAGTGGGTTGACGGTCATTTGAGGGGTTTGAGAGTTAGGCTAAACTAGATTGGCTAGGATTTCGAAGCTATTACTGGAGGAGGGGAAATCTTGAGCTTGAGAGGAATATTTAGGAATCAAAGGGGGGGCTTTCTTATTGTGGCTCTTCCGATTCTAGACTTTAGTGAAACCCTCTGCATCACGGGGGGAAGGAGAAGCAGAGGACTTACAGGGAGGCGGATTGAGAGGACAGTCGCGGAAGAGGTGGCCATGAGTATGGAATTTCCGACACCTGAAAGGAACATGTTCATAATCAATGGTCTGCACCCATTCATAGTCATCGTGATAGAGAGTTACCGAATCTGGAAGAGCTTGTGCAAGATGCATGAAGACGCAGATTCGAGTGTAAGAGGTGTACCGCCTGAGCTTGGTTTCCTCTGCGATCTTTATGAATTCTCCTAGGCCATTTCAAATGTCTCTTAGGGATTTTCATCCCAGTACTCTAGAGGCAGAGAGTAAAGCCTGATCTAGACTAGTGCCCAGTTGAAGTCTTCCTTGTCTGGGTTGAATCTTTCAATCCAGTCTCGCAGGTAGAGGCCTGAGGAGTTAAAAAAATAGGGACCCTCGTCCATGACACGGTTCCTGTCCTCAAGGTAGTTGAAAATGGCTGTGAAAAACCCTTTAGGTTCGAGTTGGAGGGTAACCTGCCCTTTCGGCTTCCATTTGGACTTGATCCAACCATGTAGGGCTTTTTCAGTGGGCTAGAAATCCACAAATTTTCCAATCAACGCGTGGTCTCTCATGTACTGGATCTGGGCATTGATACGATGGCTTGGGAGCTCAATCTTGGGGCGTTCTGCAGCTATCGGCCTGCAGGTGGCAGAGGTAGCCTTGGGCGCGGTTGTGGTGTCCGACGGATCCAAATTTTTGTCTGTTTGCCCATCCGACGCTTTTCCAGAAGATTGATTCTGTGCAGTATTGTCCAGTGGTTCTTTGCCCGTGATAGAGAACTGTGCATTGCGAGAGGAGGGCCGAGTTATGTCAGGAGGAGGCTTCTGGTTTGCTGTAGGGTTGATGTTGGGGGAGGCGTTTTGCGCCCCCCCTGTGACGGGTCCATTAAAGGAAAAACAACAGATGCAATGGAGATTAGGAGGGGGCTTGCGTAGGGGATGATGGAAAGGTTTTTTGCAACGGGGTGACGTCATTGCAAGAAGGCTAGAAACCCTAGCCCGGAGAGTTGCGAGAGCGTTTTTCATCGAAATTCTCATCAATTTATTACCACATCCTCACCACTGCCAATTGTTACATTGCATCTTCTAAGCTGCAATACTTTGGGACAATGATGGTAATAATAATTTCTTGGTATATTAATGTAATTATTTCAACATCAAACGAGTTAATCTTGCATTGTCGACGTGCTTACTAATTGATATCATATATTTTTTTAATAGTCATGTTCAAATATATTTTTTGAAATTATTAGGATTCTAGTGACGATGAGTGACCTACCTACCATCTTCCATTTCACCCCCACGACAATGTCTAATCGAGAGAAGGTTGAATTAAGATAAAAACTCTGCAGACGAACGATACCAAGAATGGTTGAATCAACCACCTATTCAATTCCCACTACGTCCCGGATTCACCGATTCACGAATGATTGCCAAAAAATAGTAGTTCTTCACAAGTCGGCAATGGAGGAAATCAAATAGAGGTTGGTATGGATGATTACTTAAGGGATACGACTTCCATGGAGACAATTTTGTTAGATTCATTCCGGAACGATGATTAGCTAGGGGATAATTCTCATATCATTGATACATTTTTTCGAAAGCCTTAAATTTTCTTCCACCACCCCTCTCTTTGGACCTAGCGGTCGATCAAAGTCTACCCGGTTGGGGACAACGATGTTACTATACAACTTGAAATTAAATTTTGCCTTGTCAAATGCATGTTTCTCGAAAATTTTGAGGTAATTGACAATCAAGTCCTCCCTTATATTTTGATAAATATAATCACACAATGAACATTACAAATGGTCAATTTTATGAATGTTAATAATTATATCAGACATTAATGTACATTTCATATTGTCCATGACGAATTACATGTTATTCAAAGATAAGGTTCTTCCAAGTGATAATGTTTTACCCGATAGTTGCGAAGAGGCAAGGAAATTGTTGAAAATGTTGGGTGTTGAGTATATATCATATCATGCATGTCCAAATGATTGTATTATATATAGAGGAGAATATGCGGACAAAGAGATATGTTCGAAATGTGGGCATGACAAGTATGATAAATCAAAAAAATAAGGGTAAATCACATGGTCCTCCTTTTAAGATACTCGAGGCACATGCCTATAATCCCAAGGATTCAAAGGCTCTTTCGTTGCACGTGAATTAGCTATGTTGCAAGGATGGCATGCCTCACACGAAGTGAGTTGGGAGTTATGAGAATCCCAATAGATTCAATATCCATGAAGCATATAGAGGATACATGGCCCGAAAAATTCAAGGATGAAGTATGAAGTCTACGACTCAACATAGCCATGGATGGTGTCAAACCATATTCCCTCCAAAACACCAAATATTATGTCGGCCCTGTAGTAGTGATCAATAACAATATCCCACCATGGTTGTCCATAAATAATGAACATCTTATGTTGGCTCTCATAGTCCCTAGTAGAAGAGAAGTGAAGAATACGGGTGTCTACTTACAACCACTAGTAGATGAATTGAAGGAATTATGGGATGGGATAAATGTATATGATGTATCAAGACCCATCATAGTAGAGAGAGAGTTTTACGTTGTATGGCATATGTGCTTACATGACACATGATTATCCGAGGCTTAGGATTTTTTTCGGTAAATTACATGTTTATTGATTTGTTTATATACGTAACAATATTCTTCCACATATTAGTTATTTAATTCGTTGTAATTCTTCCGATCTTTGTGATATTATTTAACATGCCATGCATATATATTGTATTCAATAATTTCGCATGTCTTATAACAAAAGGGTATTTTGGATGTAAATGTTGTGGACCTTCTCTGAAATCTAGATGGTCCAATGACCTATGAAAGCGAGTGTATGACTTTGCTCCGAGGGTATTCCTCCCAAAATAACACCCTTACTGAAGAGAAATATCCAATTTCAATGGTAAACGAGATAGAACCCAAAGGCCTCCAATAATGACACCAGATTTGAATGGCTTAGAGCATATGAGAGAGAGAAGGAGAATGAGTTCATAGAAATGTTTGATTCAAATGGGGAGCCTATGTTCGATGATCCGGGAATTCTTCGACACCTATGTTGAGAAATTTCCCATTGGGATGAAAAGGAAATATATCTTTTATAACCTCCCATATTGGGATCATCTTAATATTACCCACTTATTATATCCCATGAATATATTTAAAAATGTTTCATCTCCTTTATGGAGGCACATATCATCGAAACAAAGTGACATATTGGGTACGTTAGGAAAGATATTTATTACTTCAAAAACTAAAAAAGAAACATTGGCCAAGATGACTAGAAGGTACGGGATCAAAGGCGAGGCATTGGTCCCTCTAATTCATGGTATTTCAAAGAAGATGATGTCCCATGGATTTTTAAAAAATATGATCTTTGTTTAGCAAAGGAAGTTATAATGGGTGTGACGGTGCCATCTTCATATGAGTCTTCACTACGGCGCTACTTCACCGTGGATGACCACTTGTCGAGGGTTGAAATCACATGACCATTTGAGTCTTCTAAGAGTACATATAATGTCAAAAGCATGATTTTATTATTTTTTTTATATTAATAATTTTTTATCCCATGCGGGGATCATAAAACATAACTAATTTTGTATATTATTTCATGTGTTTATAACTTTGTAGTGTCATTATCCTTTGTTCATGCGTGGGTGTGTTAAAAATGAATTCCCCCAAGACCTAGGACGTTCCATATCCAAATTATTTGCATTTGTACATTGGATCTCGTCAAAGGAGATTCATGTGGCTAGCATTCCACGATGGCGTCAAGAGATAGTTGATATTGTTTGTATGTTTGAGAAGGAAGCGCCACGAGTTTCATGTGCTTGCGGTTTCATCTTCTATTCCACCTAGTAGATGAGGTTGAATTAGTTGGGGTGGTTTCTTGTCGTTGGATGTTCTTCTTAGAGAGGTACATGAAGAAATTGAAAGGTTTTGTTCGACAAAGGGAAAAACCCGAGGGGTCTATGGTAAGAGGGCGCATATCGTATGAGTCTTTCTATTATGCCGGTGAGTACATCAAGCATATAAACAACATGCCCGGTGTGGTGATTTGGGATGATGAAAGGGATGAAGACAAAAAGAGAAGGAGAGCTGCTCCAAACAAATGGAAAAAAGGCGCTTGATAAAGAGTAAGCAACTTATAATTTTTCAAATTTACACAAAGTAAATATTCATGTTGAACTTCGATATAATGTATATTTTGATCTCATATGTACTATATGTCGGTTTTATTTCATCAACAAATGCGAAATTGAAGCAATCAATAAATTCTTTCTTTACAATTCCAAAGTGACACAACCGTGAGTCACATTGTACGAACAAAAGAAGATGAAATGGGATAGTGACGAGAAAGAATTCAGACGGTTGAATGGTAAAAGTGTGCCTTATCTCAATCATTTAAAAGAAAATATGCCAAAAATAAGCTCCAACGAGTTGGGTTGTTGACCAAGTCGGAGAGAAATACGGTGCAACTCAGTTGTTACTAACGTCTTTGAAGAGGATGCGCTAAACGTAGGGATTAAGTGAAACCACTCTGTAATAATCTATTTATGTACATTTTAATATTAATAATGCACCTTTGAAATGTAATTATATCTATATTTAATATTTTTAACGATTGGTTTATTATAAGACACATGACACTAATTTTTTTAATTTTTTTATAGGTCAATTTGTTCCCATCTATGTGGGCATATGGACACCATTTTCGCACAAAAAAATGCCGATGATGGACACATGAAAAAATATTGTGGAGTGGAAGTCGAGTTCGATCAATCTAGTCGATCTAGCCACCGTGATCAAAACCTAGTATGAGGGATGTTAGGTTACATTGGAAAGATACAAGAGAACATTGAAGTGGATTTATCTTCTTTCCAATGTGTTATTTTTAGGTGCAAGCGGTGGGACACCTTTGATCCGAGTAATCTAAAGGAAGATCGCAATAGTAGGCTAATATGTATCAACTCTAAAAAGATGTGGGATGAAGTTAAGGAGCCCTATGTTTTCCCCAAACAACTGCAACCGGTGTTTTTTTACCCGGATGTGTTGGATAGGGATTGGTGGTTCGTATTGAGACATGACCCTAGATAAAAACATATTTTTGAGAAAAATAGTGTTATCATGCCAAGCGAGATGGAAGATAATGAGGGTGATCATGAGAACCGAGAGTGATATGGTACATGTGTTATTTCATCATTTATATTTTTTTAAGATGGGTTTTTATAAAGAAGAGGACTTAATTACCTTATACCTAAGACACTTTTTTTCAAAACATTATAATATGTATTTTGAATTAATTGGCTTGCATTGTGTTAACGTTAAAATCATTTCACTTGATAATTTGCAATTATGTTCATCTCGAAAACAATGGCGTCTTTAGTATAAATTTCTTTTTTTTATAATGTCAATTCCTAAAATAATACAACTACTTGATTTCTTTAAATGTGTGTGAATGATATCTTCAAAATGTATACTTGTTATTTTTGGTATGTAAGATCGTAATAAAAATAATGATAATTTTAAACATGAATTTATTTTCATTATTTTTCTAAACTTTATTATGTTACAAAAAATTCATATTATTAATGTAGATTTATTATTTTACAATTATTTATATTCATACAAATTTACAATTATGGTAATTTAACAATATTTACTGAGTATACATTTTTTCTTACGGTAGTAATTATGGTTCAAAATTGACAATTAATTTACAAATTTACAAATTTACAAATTTAAAAATTTTAATAAAATTGAATGATGACAATACATACAATTACAATTTTGCAATTTCACAATACAATTACAATTTTACAAATATTTTACATACAATTACAATTACAATTACAATTTTGCATACAATTACAATTACAATTACAATTTTTTCATACGATACAATTACAATTACAATTTTACAATTTCACATACAACTACAATTAAAATTACAATTACAATTACAAATTAAAATTAAAATTACAATTACAATTAAAATTAAAGTTACAATTACGAATTACAATTACAATTACAATTTCACAATACAATTACAATTACAATTACAATTTTACAAATATTTTACATACAATTACAATTACAATTTCACAAATATTTTACATACAACTAAAATTACAATTTTACATACAATTACAATTTTACAATTTCACAATTTCACATACAATTACAATTACAATTACAAATTACAAATTACAAATTACAATTACAATTACTAATTACAATTACAAGTACAAATTAAAATCACAATTACAACTAAAACTAAAATTACAAATACAATTTTACAATTTTACATACAATTAAAATTGAAATTACAATTACAATTACAACATAATATTTAATAAATATCATGATTTAATATTAAAAAATAAACATCACAATCATGATAACCATCGTACAAACATCATATTCGACTAAAATACACATTCAATCATCTAATCATCGTGATCATGATCATCTAACAAAACACAAACATTGTATAACATCATCACAACACAAACATCAAATATACATCTCAGGTCAAATAATTGCTATCACATACACATCTATCTACAAGCACATTAAAGGAACATATCTAACATGACCTAACAATATACACATCATGATGAACACCAACATGTAAATTAAGTACATCAACATGAACATAAAATACATGGACCATATATATATATATATATATATATATATATATATATATATATATATATATATATATATATATAATGTCAAAAATATAAAATTGTAATATATAAACTACATATAAATGTCAAAGATTTGATGGTACATCAATACTAGTACTAGTCGAGGCTTGCTCGGTTGATGGTGGAGCCTCATGCTCGGGATAAGGGGGCATGTATGCTCTGGAGGTGAGCTGGCAGATTAGTCGATGGTGTAGTCTCGCTCAAGAAGCTGCCTTATGATTATGACTCGTCGATGGAGTAGCACGCTCGGACGTGGATGGTGCGGCCTATGATGATGGACCCTGCCTCCTCGGATGCACTCGCTTGCTCGGGGACTAGGCGTCCGCGAGATGGTGAATATTTTTTCATACGATGCCGGTTGAGGTGAAGTAGGAGGAGGTGGAGTACTAGAATGATGATCACTACCCTCATGATGGTACAAAAATACCGCAAAAAAAATCACAAACCCTCTCACAAGTCGTGGCGCACGGAATAAAGAATCAACATAAAATAAAAGCGAGAAACTAATGTGTTTCTCGTCGCCGGTATAGTGTGCAATGGTTGTCAACGAGTAGTGAGAGGCACCTCACCTCCTCTGCACCAAACAAAACAATACGTATCGACCACCTAGCACCTAAAAATCTGCGGGAGAAACTATATCATCCCTAATGTATCTCCGGGAGTACGCCAACCGACTCCCTCGCTGCATAGTCGATGGGGACATCCGGGGGACTGGGGAAAATCCTTCCCTCTCCTAGATAGTCTAGTAATAAAATATATGCCCTCCTCGGTGGGCACATACCATCGGTCAAGACCAACCCGGAAAGCTCTGTTGGTGGGAATTCCACCCGAAGATGAGTTGTCCCAATAACCCACTATGGCCCTTCAAGGATGTAGCCTCCTCATAGAACTTGAGGATGCCTACTTACCTTAAGAGAAACCGGGTGGTTGCCGTAATAGGGTGAGGGTACATAAGTCTCTCCATCTCTTGTGCCTTCCACGGGAGTGAATCATGTTATATTGGTCCTCCATATGTTCTTTTTGTTCCTTTTGTTCTCTCCTTTGACGACATTGAATGATTGACATATTGAATACATATTTTTTATTAAATGAGACATGTATTTCAAAAATTATATATATATATATATATAAGCGGTCGGTACACCCACAAAAATAGTCATGCATCGGTACCGGTGTGTACTTTTTTACTATGCACCACTCTCGGTGCGTATGGAAATTGTTCGTGCACTAAAAAAAAATAATTTGTACTTTTTTTTGTGGTGCGTTGACGAAAAATATCCGCCCCGAGGCGAGATAGTTCGATCAACGCACCACCCAACAATAATTCATGGCCAACGGTGCGGTCGTTTAAATGACTACACCATTGACTATGTACCAGTTTGGGAGGGTGGTGCGTTGACCAAAATATTCACCCTAGAGCGGATAATTAGGTCGGTGCACCACCCTCCTAACATTAGTACATGGTCAACGGTGCAGTCACATAAACGATCGCACCGTTGACTATGTCTTGATGTGAGGAGGGCGGTGCGCTGACCTAACTATCCACCCCGGGGTCCATTGTTTGGTCAACACACCGGCCTCCCGACATTGATGCATAGTCAATGATGTGGTCATTTAAAAAACCGAACCATCATGTAAATTTAAAAAAAAAGCATGGTGCGCTTTTTTAGTACCGCACCAGAGCCCCAATGCGGTTTTCGTTAGCACCGTTCATGGTGCGGCATGTAAATTTACGGGTAGCACATGAAATGGTGCGAGCCAAATGGCTCAAGCGCACTATGCGAGAAAAATAAATAAGTAAATTAATTAATTAATTAACTTCAATTAAAAAATTGGTAAATTTTAAGGTTTTTTTATAATTCTAATCTGCTAAAACATTTAGTTATTGATAAACAAGTAAAATAAATGTACATTTGCACATCGAGGAGGCATATTTGTTGAGGAATTGGAGAAACAAAATTTTTCCCCACCGTTTTTCCAAAATTCAAACTCCACAAGGTGGGCAATGGACGGCAACGATGTGTGCAATGGGAGCACCGATGGCGGGGCGCCTCACACAAGAGAAATTTGCACTCTGGTGCTTGAGAGGTTTGGAGCACGAAGAAGTGAAAATGCGGTTTTTTAGTACGGTAATTTTTTTTATTTAACCCTCGTTTAGATGCACGGGTTTTTTGAGATGCACCAAGCAGTGCACATGTTTTTGAGACACACCAAGCCTATTTATGCATAGCGCACTGGCGCACTATAGTAATGAGACACACCAGGTAGGTTTGTACGGAGATCACGGTGTCTCGGTGTGCCAATTTTCAGTACGCTCTTGTGTGTTGTGAGTTAAACGCACCGGTGCGGTTTATGATGAGAAACACTCAGGACAAAAAACATCCGCAAAAACCTCCACCTGCCAACCACCTCTAGAGACCTCCACTAAAAATAGATATCTAGGCTATTTTTATAAGGGGTTCCTCAAAAACATCTGCTAGAGGGTCTTTTCCTTGTAGTTCCTGGAGACGTAGTCCACGAGGAATGAACTTCGTAATCAATGTTTTTTGTCTTCTATCTCTATTATTTGTTGCAATTTCATGTTTAATTGTGCTTCTTAAGTTCTGAATTAAGTCGTAAAATCAATTTGTTTCCTTCAGTATTCCACACTAAATGATCAAGTTAACAATCAATTCATTGTTGGAAAATATTTGGTCCTATTTCAAATCTATTTTAGATCATATATTTTGGTTTCAGAGTAGGTTGCGTTTGTAGGATTTTTGTCAGTGAATGTTAACCAGGTTTAGGTTGCGACATGGAGAAAGAATGCTTGAGGATATATAACTAGAATTTGGAAAGCAGAAAGTCGCTTAACAATCGACAATGGGAGGATCCGATGCAAGTGAAACTCCCTGAAGTGAAGGTCATGGGCAATGAATAGGTTCAGCAAATGTTTTTGAACATGCAGCAAATGTTGGGAGAACTCTATGAAGATAAGAAGGCGAGAGATGCATCTTCTTATTCAAAGGAAACGAAGAAGGAAAATGGAAAAGGAAAAGCTGATAAACCTCCTTCTCCTCCATCATCTTCATCATCTTCTTCTTCTTCTTCCAGTTCAGATTCTGAAACAGAAAAGAAAACTTAAAAATCATCTCTTTTTAAACTTGATGTAAAATTTGAACTACCTATTTATGATGGTGAAATGAACCCTGAAAAGTTAGATAACTGGATTAAACAGTTAGAAGTGTATTTTTGAATTTAGAACATTTCTGATGTGTTGTAGCTCCTAGAGACAGCCTAGAGTTGTGATAGACCAATGCCTAGGACATCTTATATATAGCAAAGAGCATATGGTATAACAGAGGAAGTTATCATTGAAAAATCTCATGCTATCTCTTGTAAAACAAGGAATATTAATCTGAATGGGACCAAGACCTTCAGAAACTGAAACAGAGGAAGGGATATCGCAGAGGCAAGATGTAAAGCTCTAATACAAAAGCATCAGACAATTCAGAGACAGCTTACTGCAAAGAGGGCCGATTCAGAAATACATCACAGAAATAAGTTATCAGAAGGTGTATGTAGTGAATGCAATGTAGAGGAAATATTGGTTAACATTGAGTTGATACCCAGATATACAATACCGCCATGCATGGGCTTACCAATCTAAGAATCCATACATGACAATAGCATTTTAAAAGTACCCTCCCTAAGAAACTAATATAGCAGAAGTATGGTTTAGCTGAATAATGGAACAGAATATCATGCATGAGCCATATTTAAAGCGCTTGACTAATCTAAGCATGGGTATCAACTAGGATAAATCCATACCAAAAATTAGTGAGCCACTCGCATTCCAAAACATGATACAGGAAAGATGGATGAAATGAAATGATATATTAAATAACACATAAGAGAGAGTTACAGGCTGTGAAATACCAAAGACCAGAATCCTCTTTAACAGATGGAACTCCTCCTCACTGAGACCCTATGGGATCTGTGCCTTCATACAAGAGTTTTACAAAATGTATACAAAAAGCCTTTCACTGCGTAATTTTTTGATAAAATCTGGAACCCTTAATCATCTGTTCTTTGGGAGCTTTATAGAAGAACAAGAAAGCTTAATAAATGAAGTAGGTGATGAACCATTAATTTTCTTATTAAAGACAAGATGGTGGAAACGTGCACGCCCATACTGCTCGATGACTTTGTAATGTTGTATGTACCCTATGATCTTCTTTCTGAAATGAATGTTCTGAGTGAAAGTCTCTTCAAGAACATGGTAGAGAAATAAAAACCTTATGGGCAGTCTGTCCTTTCTTGGAGAGAAAATTCTGCTGAAATAAAACCTTGAGGGAATCGTTTTCTGTGTATTGTACCCTCTGCCTTCCCAATCCTGAATTAAGGTTTAAAATCTTCAACGTCGAACGCTGAATTCCTCAATCATTCACTGATCTTCCTCTGCGGCTCCATTAATGTTTTCATCTGCTCAATCTGTGCATTGAACTCTCTGCTGCTTCATTTACACCTCTGAATATGAAATCTTGCTGCTATAATATGGACTGTGTAATCATGGCGGCCCTTCCCACCTGGTAACCCTGTAGAAAACAGCACTCGGTTATGAAATCCATGCATACGGGGGCGATTGTGGAGGACAGGAGAACAATGGCGCGGCGGTGGTGGAACAGTGTTTTATGCGTAAAAACGGTGAAAAATGCAATGATATGGTGTATAATAGGGTTTGGTGGAGAAATGCATCGTGGGTCGTGTGATCATGGTCTATAGGCATAGATCAACGGCGGAGATCAATCGGTGGAATGATTATGAGAATCGGCAGAATGCATGTGACACATTAAAACTTTAATGCAAAACACGGAACCTTGGTTATAAGCGTAAATGCATGAAATGTAATGAAATGGACGCGTGAGGTGGGACCCATATGGAAATCACAATTGGAGACGAGAGCGGGGAGTAATCACAATCGCGTATGGAAATGTTGTGATGCGACCAATCGGAGGAGCGGGCAATCGGGGAATCGGAATTGGAGGGAGCAAAAGGGAAACACGACAGAAATTGTGATTGCGATTGGACGGGGAAATGCGACGCGATCAATCGCATCGCAAATGTTTGCGATGATCAATCGGAGGGGTTAACATAAATGTTGCGATTGCGAAGCTTTGCAATTAGCGCGGGTTGTCCGATCTTCGTGTAGATCAACGGTGCAAAACACAACGGAGGACTTATATAATAAAACAATCACATCGGAGTTTTTCTGAGTTAACAAAAGGGTTGCGCTTGTTTACAAGCCGCGATTGCGACTAGCCCCCAAGGCATTAAGCGCTTGGTCTTGGGTAATGGTCACATGGGGAAGTGGTTGAAAGGTGCTAAGCCCTATTACAATGTTAAAAAGTGGGTTTTGGCCCATTTTTAATAGATTTTAAGGGTTAGGAGGGGAAATGATAAGGGAGAAAAGGGGAGTTTTGGGATGGAAAGGGGACTTTGGAAAGAGGGAAAAAGAGGTAAAAAGGGACATTCTACAGGGATGCAAAGGGCAAATAAAGGCCTTTGGGGCACATATTTTTAGTAATCAGTGAGGCTTATTGACTCCAGAACAGCAGAGGGAAAGGGCTTGAAGAGCAGGGAACATGAAAGGCTTCAAGGATGATGTCTTTCCAGAAGGAAACCATTACTTGAAAGCTCAAAGACAGCTTGACCCCCCTGTTTGTTTTTCAAAAATTAGCAAGGGGCTAAGATGATCAACATTGGCTCCACCTGGGGATGGCACGTTCATCCTTGGGCGTGTCGATAACTCTGCAGATCACCTGATCATCTTCTATGCAAACTCTTTTCTTCAGCATTTCAACTTCTATCCTTATTACTCCATGAGACCAGATTAAACTGTTGGTCTCACATTTTCTCTACCTAAACTACATCTGCTAGGATTAAGCTATCTAGAAAATTTCTTCTCTACATTCTAAAACAGAAATTTGAAAACAGCCAGGCCAGGATTAGACTGTCTAGGTTACTGGACTTTGCATAAATTAAAACAATTAACTACATGCTCATAGACTGAGCTTTATTGAGCTTTTCCTACCTACCCTACTTTAACTGGACTATTTACAAGTTTAGCTTACCAACATTGTCTTCCAATGCAACCAGTCCATCAAGTGATCCCATGACTGGTTTGTTCTGCCTAGCTCCTTGAGCAGGCTGGATAGGCAAGGCTGCTCCCACTTTTTCTGTTCTTCATCAGCAGCTTCGAAAAAATTTCTTTCTGTTTGTAACATGCTGCTCAAAAATACCCTTGATCCTTCTTCAAATGTTTGCAGGAAATGTACATAAGGATCATGAAATGATACCTGGCTATGAATATCTGGCAGGCAGGCTTCGACCAGGATTTTTTCTTCTTCCACTGGATTGAGAAGAAAACTCTTTTGAGAAAGAGTGTCTCAATCATCTTCTGGACTGGAGGACTCATCATATACTGCAGTTGAATCCTCTTGGAGCTATGATATGTTCTGCTCTACTGCGCTGAGCTCCGTGAAAAAATCTATGTATTCTTGAGCAGGGGCTTGTACCTTTGCTTCCTCTTTTTCAAGAGAAGGCTCGTTATTTTCATCTTGCTCAAGAAATTCTTCTTTGCTCTCCTCCTCATCTTCTGAAAGGGAGGACTGCTGACCACCGATCACATGACACTCATCACTGATGCTTTCATAACTTTCCCCATTAGTGTCATAGATAGGCTGACTAGGTTCATTGCTCCTTTAGAGTTTCTGGATCTGTATTTCCTCCCATGGGTCTACTGATGATGGTTTTGCAGGCGCAGCTTCTCTCTGGAAACAATCATCATCTAATAGATCATAACTAGGAAATTCATAATCGTAAACAATGTCACCAATCAAACCTGTTGGATTCTTAGCAGGTTTTCCTTCGTCCTGATCCACAGAGGAGTCTTCTAGATTTGTATCATCGAACTCAGGAGATGAATGAGAAGGAGTGTGTGCTCTATAAGAGATTTCTGAGGTGGACTGCTGATTTAATATCTGATCAATCTCCTCCTCAGTCAAAAAAGGGGTTTCCCTCTCATCGTGGACCGAAGAACAGCAGTCCTCTTTCTCTTGTGTTAGATGATTTGGAGGTAGGATGTCTTCTTGAACCTCTTCTAGAGTATCCTCAGTGATGCTTGCAGGGAAAACTTGAGGATCTTCTGATGTTTCTTGATCTCTCTCTGATTCAGAACAGTCCTCATGAACCTGATGATACTCGGTTAGACTACAAGGCTCATGAGTGGTTTCTTCCTCCACATCAAATTCTGCATCTTCTATGTGGTCTCTCGTTTCCTCCAAAAAATATTCCCTATTTTCCATTGCTATTAGGTCCCGATACTCTTTGATCAGCGTAACATAAGAAATAGGTAAGAAATCAGGCAGTTCTTGATCACTTTCCTCCTCATCTTCCATAGGTTTTAAAGCATCATACATGTCTTGCTCATTATCTAGGTCTAGAGTTTGTTCTTGTGATTTCAAGAGTTTGATCTCAGCTTCATATCTTTCAATCATCAATCTTAGAAGGACCTTCTTAAGCACAGGTGTGCAACTTGGGATGAGAAAAGTGATCCGTGGAAGGTCCTCCACTTCTAGTTTTTCCAAGCCACGTGACATTTCATCTCGACACTCAGCCATGAAACTTGGATGCATTTTTGCAAACTGCTCAGAGTCTTCCATTGGTGAAGCGGCTTGGTCTTCGGCATGGCTGATGTTGTACTATGACATAGTCTCCCATTGGAGTCTCGTGAAACCAAGATAATCAGTGGCCTACTGATCACTAGTGGAGTCTTTTAATCATTTAGGAACTGTGGAGTCGCCAAGGTGAGGGATCTACAACTCTCAACTCTCTGTGCTCACCTACTTAGAGAGTGAATATGATTTTTCGAGGCCTAGGGATTCTGATTTTCTTAACTTCGTTCCCCGGCAACGGCGCCAGAAATATGTTGTAGCTCCTAGAGACAGCCTAAAGTTGTGATAGACCAATGCCTAGGACATCTTATCTATAGCAAGGAGCATATGGTATAACAGAGGAAGTTATCATTAAAAACTCTCATGCTATCTCTTGTAAAACAAGGAATATTAATTTGAATGGGACCAAGACCTTCAGAAACTGAAACAGAGGAAGGGATATCACAGAGGCAAGATGTAAAGCTCTAATACAAAAGCATCAGACAATTCAGAGACAGCTTACTGCAAAGAGGGCCGATTCATAAATACATCACAGAAATAAGTTATTAGAAGGTGTATGTAGTGAATGAAATGTAAAGGAAATATTGGTTAACATTGAGCTGATACCCAGATATACAATACCACCATGCATGGGCTTACCAATCTAAGAATCCATACATGACAATAGCATTTTAAAAGCACCCTCCCTAAGAAACTAATATAGCAGAAGTATGGTTTAGCTAAATAATGGAACAAAATATCATGCATGAGCCATATTTAAAGCGTTTGACTAATCCAAGCATGGGTATCAACTAGGATAAATCCATACCAAAAATTAGTGAGCCACTCGCATTCCAAAACATGATACAGGAAAGATGGATGAAATGAAATGATGTATTAAATAACACATAAGAGAGAGTTAAAGGCTGTGAAATACCAAAGACCAGAATCCTCTTTAACATATGGAAATCCTCCTCACTGAGTCCCTATGGGCTCTGTGCCTTCATGCAAGAGTTTTACAAAATGTATACAAAAAGCCTTTCACTGCATAATTTTCTAATAAAATCTGGAACCCTTAATCATCTGTTCTTTGGGAGCTTTATAGAAGAACAAGAAAGTTGTTGGCAATATGATGAAGAGTGTTGTCCTTGATGGCAACCCATTGAATAAAGATGAAGACATGAGATTGTTGACATGTGTTGTCCTTGATGGCAAACCACCTGATGAAGTTATTCTTGACCTGATGGACTTGGTAAATGATGTAAATCTAATATGAAATGATAGCAATATGATGCTGAGTGTTATGGCAACCCACTTGATGAAGATGATGGCAACTTACTTGATGAAGTTGTGCTTGATTATGTCTTGATGAACTAAATCTGATGTATCTACAGTGAGTACAGAAGGCAATGAAGAAAGGATTTCAGCATGTGCTAAATCTATGGTGAAAAGAGTATGTCTCAAGGAATACGCGGATATGTCTAGGAGAAGTCGCGTATGCACGCGGGAAACAACGTGCCAAGTCGCGTATGGGCAAAAGCGCTCTTAAAGTGCAAAACCAGGGGTAACCACCATGGTATTGACCCATTGTATTGGGTAATGATTCGTCTAAATGACCCCGTCCGGGAATACCATCGGAAGTAATGTGGTTTTGGCTCATGGTATTGAAAAAGGGTAAACCTATATAAGGAGAAGAAATTCATTGTGCAAATCATGAGTGTGGGGGCAAGATGTCTGAGCTTGAATGAATACTTCTCTCTGAAGTATATCTGAATGGAAAGGGTTACAGTTGAATGATAGATCTGAATGCATGATGCACCAATGAAGAAAATGATGAAGAAGGGTATCTAGATCTAAAATATATTTATACTTGCTAGATCTGTTTATGGAATGATTAGATCTAAGATGAGGCGAACATCTATCTGAAGTAAAGGGTAAAATCTATGTGATGTATCTGTTCTGAAGAATTGCAATGAACTAAATGTCTGAAGAACCATACGCTAGTTCATCGCAGAGGAAGCGCGTATATACGCGGGTTGTATGAAGTGAAAGCGCGTATGGGTAGTAAAATCAGTTCTGAAGTTTGTGCAGAGGTATACGCTTGATGTGAGCGAAAGCGCTTATATACGCGACATCGAGTGAAAGGAAGCGCGTATGAAAACTAGGGTTTGCGGGAGTACGTAGTGAAAATGTATGATATGTTCTGTTGGTTTAACGATATCTATCGATGAGTTGTATGTATCAGTTTCATGTTTGGCGGTTTAAATGTATGGAGTGGGTCTAGTCTGAAAATATGATGAAACGTGGCCTGCAAGTTGTGTTCTAAAGGAAGCTTTGGATCCAGTGTGAAAATTGATGAAACGTGTTCCATGGTGGTGCTGAGGGTTGTAGCCTTCAGTCAGGGGGTTGTAGCTCCCTTCCAGGTGAGGCTGGTAAACGAGAGCAGGGGGTCGTAGCTCCCTTCCAGGAGAGGCTGGTAAACGAGTCCGGGGGTTGGAGCTCCCTTCCAGGAGAGGCTGGTAAACGAGCGCAGGTGGGTGCCTGCGTGCTGGTAGGAGTCTGCACCAGCACATATGTTGTAAGATGTTTTCTCTATAATAAAATATTGAAGTTTGAGCAACTGCAGTGGTGGTTTTCTCTCGACTTGGGTTTCCACCTAAAAATCCCGGTGTTCATGTGTGATGCTTTGTGTGATGGTTTATTCTGTTGTTACTACACATGTTTACTGCTAACTTAACATCAGATGAATGAATATTGCAAAGAACTAAGTTAATAAATATCTGCATATTTAGATCTCTGCTGATACGCGATTTGTATGAAGGATATATGCGTGTATACGCGAGTTTACTAAAGGAAAGTGGCGTATGGGTTTTAGAGAGTGAAAAAGTAAAAAGTTTTGAATATGCAGCAAATACTGATTCACCCCCCCCCTCTCAGTATTTTTCCCAACAAAAGCTTAATAAATGAAGTAGGTGATGAACCATTAATTTGCTTATTAAAGACAAGATGGAGGAAACGTGCACGCCGATACTGCTCGATGACTTTATAATGCTGTATGTACCATGTGATCTTCTTTCTGAAATGAATGCTCTGAGTGAAAGTCTCTTCAGGAACACGGTATAGAAATAAAAACCTTATGGGTAGTTTGTCCTTTCTTGGAGAGAAAATTCTGCTGAAATAAAACCTTGAGGGCATCGTTTTCTGTGTATTGTACCCTCTGCCTTCCCAATCCTGAATTAAGGTTTAAAATCTTCAATGCCGAACGTTGAATTCCTCAATCATTCACTGATCTTCCTCTGCTACTCCATTAATGTTTTCATCTGCTCAATCTGTGCATTGAACTCTCTGCTGCTTCATTTACACCTCTGACTATGAAATCTTGTCGTTGTAATATGGATTGTGTAATCATGGCAGCCCTTCCCACCTGGTAACCCTGCAGAAAATGGCACTCAGTTATGAAATCCATGCATACGGGGGCGATTGTGGAGGACGGGAGAACAATGGCGCGGCGGTGGTGGAACAGTGTTTTATGCGTAAAAACGGTGAACAATGCAATGATACGGTGTATAATAGGGTTTGGTGGAGAAATGCATCGTGGGCCATGTGATCATGGTCTATAGGCGTAGATCAATTTCGAAGATCAATCGGTGGAATGATTATGAGAATCGGCGGAATGCATGTGACACATTAAAACTTTAATGCAAAACATGGAACCTTGGTTATAAGCAGAAATGCATGAAATGTAATGAAATGGACGCGTGAGGTGGGACCCATATGGAAATCGCAATCGGAGACGGGAGCGGGGAGTAATCGCAATTGCGTATGGCAAATGTTGCGATGCGACCAATTGGAGGAGCGGGCGATCGGGGAATAGGAATCGGAGGGAGCAAAGGGGAAACGCGACGAAAATTGTGATGGCGATTGGACGGGGAAATGTGACGCGATCAATCACATCGCAAATGTTTGCGATGATCGATCGAAGGGGTTAACATAAATGTTTCAATTGCGAAGCTTTGCGAGTAGCACAGGCCGTCCGATCTTCTTGTAGATCAACAGTGCAGAACACAGCGGAGGATTTATATAATAAAACAATCACATCGGAGTTTTTCTGAGTTAACAAAAGGGTTGCGCTTGTTTGCAAGCCGCGATTGCGACTAGCCCCCAAGGCATTAAGCGCTTGGTCTTGGGTAATGGTCACGTGGGGAAGTGGTTGAAAGGGGCTAAGCCCTATTACAATGTTAAAAAGTGGGTTTTGGCCCATTTTTAATGGATTTTAAGGGTTAGGAGGGGAAACGATAAGGGAGAAAAGGGAGTTTTGGGATGGAAAGGGGACTTTGGAAAGAGGGAAAAAGAGGTAAAAAGGGACATTCTGCAGGGATGCAAAGGGTGAATAAAGGCCTTTGGGGCACATATTTTTAGTAATCAGTGAGGCTTATTGACTCCAGAACAGCAGAGGGAAAGGGCTTGAAGAGCAGGGAACATGAAAGGCTTCAAGGATGATGTCTTTCCAGAAGGAAACCATTACTTGAAAGCTCAAAGATAGCTTGACCCCCCTGTTTGTTTTTTAGAAATTAGAAAGGGGCTAAGATCGTCAACATGATGAAAGAACAAAAATTCAGTTAGCTAAACTTATAATGGGGGGAACAACTTTAATCTGGTGGGAGAGTAAAAATCAAGTAGATTTAAAGCGGAAATGTAAATTCATCTCTTCATGGTCTAAGTTTTTAAAAGCTCTCAGAAAACAATTCTATCCTTTGGATACATGCAGCAAGTTGTTATTGATTGGCAGCATTTGAGGCAAGGTAAAGGGAAGAATTTTCAAGAGTTTACTCTAGAGTTCAAGAAGAAAGCTTTGGTGCTTGGTATTCCATTGGATACACGTGAAACTTTATTAAAGTACATTGGCGGTTTACAATATTATTTCAAAATATTTTATTGATTTTTAATCCCATTGAATTTGATGAAGTGTGTGTTCAAGCCATACATATTGAATCAAGTGGCAGACCGTTCAATTTTTCACAGAAAGCGTCCAAACAGTTGCAAATCAAGGATTCCAAAGACAGCAAGAGGAAGAGCAGTTCGAAGGGAAAGAAAATAGCAACAATTCAGAAGGAAGTTGAAAGACCTACTTGTTCTCACTGCCAGAGGATCGGACATGATGAAGCCAGATATTGTAAACTTCACCCAGAACTCAGACCAAATAAGTTCCAGAAAAAGAAAGGTGAACAGAAGGCTAATACAGCAATCCAACAAGATTTGGGCTCCGACTCAGGTGATGAAAGGAAAATAACCGCAATGGTTTCAACAGGCAAATGTTTTGATGCTAGTTCAAGTTCTAGTACTTCTGCATCTTCTTCAAACATAAATCATCTGGATGAGGATAAAAGAGTTGAATTATTTCACATAAGGATAACTTATAAGCACACAAAAATAGATACATTGTTTGATAGTGGATTACAAGCAAATTTAATATCTGAAGAATTAGTTAAGAAATTGGGTTTGGAGACACAGAATCATCCAAGACCATACCCATTAGGTTGGCTAAAATAAAAGACTCAGATTAATTTCACAAAGCAGTGTCGTTTAAAATTTTCCATCATAGCTAATTAAATTGATGGAGTGGATTTAGATGTGATTCCATTAGAAATAGGTGGAGTGGTGCTAGGAATTCCTTATCTCTTTGATCATGATGTTGTGTTTCATAGGAAAGAGCATAAATATCACCTTAAGAAATATGGGATTGAATACATTGTCAGGGCACATAAAATAAAAACACACTTGGATTTATTTACTGCTAATCAGATGAAGAGGCTAATAAGTTCAAGTAAAATATATGTACTCATGGTTGTAAAAGAACAACATAAGGATCAACATGATGCTTTTTCAGGTTGTGAATCTTAGTTTAAAGATAGTTTGGTTAAAGTGGTAGATTCTTTTCAAAATCTATTTCAATAACCAAAACATCTGCCTCCTAAACGGGAAATACAACATGAGATACAATTGTTGTCTGATGCCCCTCTTCCTAATGTCGGAATGTATCGCATGCCAGTCATATAGAACGAAGAAATAAAGAAACAAATCCAAGAGCTGGTTGAAAAAGGCTTCATTCGACCCAGTTCATCTCCATGTGGTTCACCCATAATTTTGGTTCCTAAGAAAGACGAGACATGGAGAATTTGTGTCGACTTTAGGGCCTTAAACAAAATCACAATCAAGAACAGGTATTCCCAGGATACATGATTTACTTGACTAGTTGAAAAATGTTGTCTATTTCACTAAGTTGGATTTACGTAGTGGGTATCATCAAATTTTTATTGCAGAAAATGACATCTGGGAAATTGCATTTAAAACTAGGCAGGGGCTATTTGAATGGTTAGTGATGCCTTTTTGTTTGTGTAATGCTCCAGCAACTTTCATGCGGGTTATGAATGGTCTATCATGTCCATACATTGATTAAATTGTCATAATCTACTTAGATTATATCTTGATTTTCAGTTCCAGTATGGAAGAGCATGTTAGGCATGTTAAACAGGTCTTCAAAGTGTTGTAAAGGGTAAATTTGTACCTTAAATTGTCCAAATGTGAGTTTGGGAAAACTTCATTGATTTATCTTGGTTACATAGTTGGAGGTGGTGATTTGAAAATAGATCCATCTAAAATCTATGTGATTTTTAAGTGGCCAAGACCACAGAATGTGACTGAAGTTAGGAATTTTCTAGGTGCAGTTCAATAATGGAGAAAATTCATTTCTTATTTTTCTTTTATTGCATCACCGTTACATGCTTTAATAAGTTCTAAAGTTTCCTTTCAGTGGGGAGGGAAACAACAAAAATCTTTTGATACACTTAAGCTTAAAATTGTCACAACACCAATATTAGCTTTACTAGATCTTCAACAGCCATTTGAAATTGAAACAGATGCTAGTGGTTATCAAATGGGTTCAGTCTTACTTCAAAAATGGAAACCTATTTTTTTTCATTCAGAAAATTTTTCTAATAAGTTGCAAACTATCCAACATATGATAAAGAATTGTTTTCTTTGGTTGAAAGTGTTAAGAAATGGAAACACTACTTAATGGGTAAGGACATAGTGACCATCTTTGAATGCTTCAGTAGTGTTGCAGAATAGTTCTTTAAAACTTGAAATTTATTTAGAAAAATATAGTACAGATGTCGATTTCAAAAATATTTATGAATCACTAACTCATGGTACTCAGGTGAAAGAATTCAATTTTCATGTTTATGACAGGTTGTTATATCATCTGGGTAAGTTGTGCATACTACAGACAGAAAGGGCGCATGTTATTTGGGAAGCACATTATTCTCGTATTTCAGGACATTTTGGTGTAAGCAAGACAATGGCGCAAATTCAAAGGTATTGATATTGGCCTCGCATGTGTGAAACATTTGTTAAGTACATTAAAGGATGTTTTATGTATTCGACAAGAAAACCAAGCAATCGAAAGATTGACTTGTATATGCCACTTCCAGTTCCTTCGCGACCACGGGACAACATTTCCATGGACTTTGTTGGAGGGCTTCCTATGTCTAGGAGAGGGCATGATTACATGTATTTCGTGGTTGATCGTTTCAGCAAGATGTGCATTCTTGTTCCATGCAAAAAGGAAATTGATTGTTGAACAGACTACACAGATTTTCTTTCAACGGGTATGGGTTCATTTTGGGCTACCTACTTCCGTCATTTCCAACCGAGACACTCTCTTTGTAGGAGAGTTTTGGTCCACTTTGTGGGGACTCATGAACACAAATCTGAAGAAGAGCACAGCTTTTCATCCACAGACTGTTGGGCAGACAAAAGTGGTGAACAAGACAGTGATACATATTCTCTGAGGTTACTGCAGAAAACATCCTAAGTTGTGGGATGAATCTTTACCTTATGTGCAGCATGCTCACAGTTGTATCTTAAGAGACAATCCCTCAGTTGTGGAAGGAATCAATGCTTAAGACATTTTAAAAGTGTGTCACATAAATGATTTTATCATGAGGTCTTTTTTCTATCCCTCTGGAAACTAGTTTTCTAAAACCCTTAATGATCTGGAATAATAAAAGATTTCATAATGCCATTCACTGTTGATATCTGAATGAAAAGAAGAACTGCAGGGGAAACTCAAAGTAATATGCTAAAAACATAGAATCTACCACTTTTAAGTTTCAGAGGAAATTCATGGAGAGAGAGGAAACTTGAAATAATATGATGTAAACACAGAATCTATTACTTTAAAGTTTCATCAGGAGTTTGTGAAGAGAGGGGAAACTCAAAATAATATGTTGAAAACACAGAATCTATTACTTTTAATTTTCAGAGAGAATGTTTGAAGGGAGAAGAGATGGAGTGAAGGAGCGCAAATTAAGGTTATTTAACTCTTACTCACAAATGTAATTAAGAGATCGACTACTACATTACTTCACTTCATTCAAAGAAGAAGAGATACAAAATGGCACAAGAAACACGAATCACCATCAATAGTTGCAGGAAACTTACTACTTCTTTCATTTACCCATCAAAAAAAGAAGTAAAAAATGTAATCCCCCAAGAGGTCCAAAACTAGGAACCCTCTTTCTTTCCTTCTCTCTGCTTAAATACATCAAAAACAGTTTGTAATTTCTCAAGCTTCTTGAAACTCCTAAACTGCCTAAATTGTTAAACTACTTATTATATTGCAATCGAGGGCACCATTGTAGATTCAATCTTAACAAAGAAAACAAAATACACTTGGAATATAATCCTTTTGCTGAGTCTGATTTGTTGTTGATGTGTCTCCTTCCGTTTCGGTTGTGATGTCCTAACAGTCTGCATAAACGCATCTCCACCTGACTCTGCAAATGTTTTTGTGTTTCGAACGTTGTCATCATGTCACCTGCTATCTGACTGTGCCTCTTTTGTGCATGTCTGTTGTGTTTAGTCTTCTCTACTCCTTTTCCCTGCGTCGGGTCACTTACCCGAGTCTCTCTGCCCGCGTTCAGACTTTCTTCCATTATCAAGGTGTTTCACCAGCTTTACGTTATAATCCTCCTTTCTTCCTGTGATTCGATTTAACACAAGAAATGTCTGACCTCCAGATTTGAAAACCTTTTGAATTCACTTTTGAAACCACATCGCATCCGCCCAACATCGCACTTCGCATGTCATTGTTTTAAACTTTTCTTTAGCACTTAACCTTTAAAACTTTCGATGTGAGATATGCAATCAGGTGCCATTGTCATCACATATCACACTTCGGCGAATTTAACACTTACCTCCGCCTTATTCATTAAAACTTGAAATTTGCGATTGGGCCCCACCACATCACATATCGCACTTCGGCGATTATAACTCATACCCTTTGCACCTAACTTTTAAAAATTGCGATGTGCGATATGAGGGCCAAGGCCATGTCATTTGCCACGTCACCTTGCCACATCACTACCACGTCATCATAAATAAACTGTGATATGTAGGGTCGGGGCCAAGTCATCTGCCACATCATATTGCCACATCACCTTGCCACGTCACTACCACGTCATCTTGCCACGCCATCACATATCACACTTCGACAATTTTAACATTTACTTCCCACGCCTATCTTTTGAAACTTGCGATTTTCGATTTGTGATTTAATCTCTGTCGTCAATCTCACCGTTTCAATTCTGCACTTTGATCTTAACCTTCTATTTTTCCCCTTGCGCCTCCTCCAAAACTCTTAAGTTTCTAAGGGAAATATGCCATTTCTCTGCCTTCTCTAATTTGAAAGTAAAGGGTGTGGGCTCCAGCTATCAACATGTAATGTCTTCGCTGAAACCTGAAATCACTTGCATGGGAACTTAAGTGGTTTTGGAATTTGAAGAGAGTGTTCCCGCAGTTGATGTCAGCCGTTGATTTGTAGGTGAGCGAATTTAACGAGACCGATTGTGGGGGCACTCATTGGTATAAATCTTGTGCAACTTGTGCTCCCGGGTTGTCATTGGATCTGGGCGCAATGAATACGTGCCTTCGCTATACCGAACGTGGAAGAATGATAATCTTGTTTAATTTTAGCTTCAAGACATCTTAACATTAAACGACATTCTATAGTGATAGTCTCTCCTGAGCTTGTGAATGAGCCCGACTCGACCCTGACCGATGTGTAATGTTCTGAACGTGCCCATCGATCTAGTTCTTGAACTGTTCTACACGCAAATAAGCCTGACTTGACCCCTCCTACATGCTTCTTTCTTTGCTGCTCCTCTGGATTAGATTACACCTCCAATGTTGTTGCTTCCTTGATTTTGGTTCTGGTGCGCATGTGATGACGAATCCTCATTGAGCTTGTGGTTCTCCTTTCGAGCATATTACAGGTCTTCTTGAAATTTTAACAATTGTTCCTCAATAAACTTGAATTTCTCAGAACCTCTCTTGACTTTTAGCTAAGTCGAATTAGGCTACAATACTTACAATTGAGCCTTACATTCTTCAACTAAGCGATATCCTTTTGAAACATGTTTTGGGTATCTACCAAATTCACCAATGGATTTCATGTTTGGTGAAGAAGATAAAGTGGATGGACATGACAATTCAAATAAAGTAGTTAAGTTCAACGGATACAACATATACATGAAGTAGTTCAGGATCAGTTAGAGAAGAGTCAGGCCAAGTACAAAATGTGCCATGACAAGCATTGAGTGGATCATCATTTTCAAGTTGGTGATCAATTATGGTTGTATATCAGTAAAGACAGATTGAAAGGGAAGGTAAGAAACTGAAACCCATCAGGTATGGTGCTTTCAAGATTGTGGAAAAGATTGGAAATAATGCATTCCAGTTAGATTTACCTCCTTACATGTGTATTTATTCAGTTGTAAATGTAAAAAATCTGAAGTTGTATGAACCTTCGATGATCATTGATCCAGAGGAAGATACAAAGATTCCTACTGTTGATGATTTGGCACCTGAGTGTATGAATGAGTTGTAGGAAGATACCATCTTGGACAGGAAAGTTCACACTTCAAGGTGTGGAGATGTTGAATTAACTTGAATATCTTCGAGTGGGAATCAAGGGCATGAATCCTAGCAAGGTGAGTTGGATGGAGATCGGAAGAGTGAGGGAGTTGTACCCTCACTTGATATCTGCTTAAATCAAAATTTTATTGTTCCAAAAGCTTTCAAGTGGAGAGTATTGATCCAGGAGGATCTTGCATCAGTTCAAATCGACAGGGAAGTCCAGTGTCATCTTTAGTTTCTCCAGTGTTCTAAATGAAAGAGGAAGTCTTCGACTTATTATATGGTGCAAAGAAATGGCAAGTGACTTCATGGTGTTGGAAATGTAAATGGTTCTATGATGAATATTAAATGGTGGATGTAATGCTAAGTGTTAAACCCTAAGGTCAAAATCCTAAGTGGTAAAACCTATGCTAAGACCTAAGTCCTAACCATGGTATTAATCCTAAGTCCTAAACCTATGGTGGATACCTAGCGCAAATGTTATGTATCAATTTTTTTAAACCCGTGTAATGTGCTTTCGGACTATGTAAAAATTATGTAATAAAACCCATATTATAAAACATAACAGTCTAACTGAATGGAGCTAGACCATGCAGAGGGCGGAGTTAACCGCAGTTGCAATGACATGTGAGTAGTCAGAAATGTTAATGCAATGGTTAGACCTGATTGTTGGGAAGACAGCAGAGTTAGCTGCCGGGATATGAAATTGTCACATGGACAGTTGGTTTCCAGCGTGCCAGAACCGTTGGGCTAGACCACCAATGTGGCAGACAATGATTAGACCGCCCGCCAGTCATATGGCAGTTAGTTCAACCTCCACCGATAGCTAAGACCATTAGCATTTATTTTTATCCTATGGTTTATTTTTGGTTTTGAAATTAAATAAGCACAGTTTAAATATATCCACCATGTAACAACTCCACTAGGTGTTATATTCTTATAAGACCAAGAACCTAATCACACCTATTTCATTCAACCATTTTCCAAGACTAGGCCTAGGGAGTTCGAGATTGAAACTTCATTACATTATAAATTTACACCATTTCTCTTGATGAAGAAAAGAGTGATTTTGAAGGCTTGGATTCAGATTTCTATAAGAGAGAAGTAGTTTTTCTTTCAGGTGTAACTTGGCCATCCAGAGGCGGAATTGGGCACCGATATGGGCATTGCAAAGCTAGGAGAGAGAGCTTTATGTTGATAGAGACCAGAGTTTCCTGCGAGCATGTTCAGTTTGGTGAATTTCTGTGTAAATACTTCCTTGGATCATTCCTTAATAAAACGAACGCCCAGCTTGAAAGTGGGCTCGGAGACGTAGTCCACCAAGGACGAACTCTGTAATCAATGTTTTTTGTATTCTATCTATGTTCTTTGCTACAATTTCATGTTTAATTGTGCTTCTTAAGTTATAAATTAAGTTGTAAAATCAATTGTTTTTCTTTAGTCTTCCACACTAAGCGATCAAGTTAATAATCAATTCATTGTTGGCAAATATTCAGTCCTATTTCAGATCAAATAGTTTCTCATTCTCATATGATTAATGAAAAGCAACAAAATGGTTTTTCCCAGTTGTTTTCCCCTTTAAATCATTGTGTTTTTATGGTTTTAATGGTTGCATGTCATTTCATGTGCTTCTAAATTGTGATTTCCATTCTGCAGAATAATAGAGGAAATGTGTAATCTATTGATTTCAATTCATTTTCACCAGTAGTATAAAATTTCTATTAATTTCTACAAATCCAACAAGGGAGTGACACCAAGAAGAAGGGTAGGGAGGAAAGTCATGGATGGGTGTCCAAGATGGGGATGGACTAGGATGTAAATGCCAATCATGGATAATGGAGGATTCCTCTCTGCAAGCCTATCAATTCCATGCAATCCAAGTTTGTGTGGCTATTGATTCATGATTGTTATTTTTGATGAGGAGCCAAAGAGTATCATTAGGGAGGGAATGATTGCAAAAGATTCAACGGTGCCTTTCTTTCCATTTGGCCCATTGAAGTAGATTTGGTAGGAGGATTCATATTTTTTTCATGATGGGATTGTGGAAAATCTAGGATCTCGAGTTCTCAATGGTTAGAGGAATACTAGTGGGGTACCAGTCCAATCAATGCACACTGAATTCCAAAGTTCTCCAAATATGGCTAGTGTATGGGAAACAAATACATAGGTTCTTAATGTCCTATGCTTCTAGGTGACATAGATAACATATAGAAGTGCCTTAATAGTTGCAATTTTGTAAGTTATGTCATGTCAAAGTTTTCCCTTGGATATAGAAAGATGGAAACTTTTGGCCACGTACACTTGGCTGATTTAGGGTTGATGCAGGAGCATTCTTCAAAGTTTATAAGACTTAAGAGTCTTATCACACATTTACTAAAGGGAGTGGGTTCCCTTAATTATTTTTTTATTTTCCTAATTTTAGTTGAGTTCTAAAGAGATTTAAATGTAATTTGAGTAATGAATAATATCTCGTGAGTTGTAGAGATCTTAGGGATGAGTGAACAATCCTAGGAAGAGTGAGGATTTTAGAAATCTAGAGGTCTAATATAGGATTTTGTTGAGTAAAGAGTGGAATTGAGAGAATTTTTAGGAAATATTGAGAGATTGTTGGATCTGAACTGAAATTGGTTCATGATTCCTTTTTGTATATATTTGTAAGCATTTTGAAACAACAGAAGTAGGCAAGGATTGGAGAGATTGGCTCGAGATTAGAGGTTGGTTCGAGGTTGGCTAGTTAAGGGAGTGAGAGTATGATGAGTGAGAGAAGTCATTTTAATGTGTGTATTCAGGCCGTAGAGGTCGTAGTATTGTAATCGAATTAGATTCAATGATGATTGAGTAATTATGTATTTATTCTGATTTGTTGTAGCATGGCTTATAAATCCTGTGTGATTGTGTAAACTGTGGCGTGTTGTGTTGTTTAAGTAGAAATTCTTTTGAAATTTCAGAGTGGATTGAGACTGTGTATTAAATTAGGAATTGCACCGTGAGGAAATATCAATGCCTAACCGTTGGAACCTCCAAAAACGAGCGGCGACGGAACACCTTACAATCACATAAGTTTATTGATGAGTCATTGACGAGAGTAGCATGGAGGAATGGTTGATTGCAGAGAGAAAAACTGTGTTTGTTTTCCTAAAATCTCAGAGGTTTCAGAACAGAGGCGAGAAGGAGGAATGCATGGTCACAATTAGATCGCAGATCTGAAAGGGGAAAGATGAACAGACGAGATCACGTCGCAAGATCAGTCGGGAAGATGCGATGTGATGAAGAGTTAGCAGGATGATTGTTAGATCTAAGTACAGATCCACGACAGACAGTGAATCACAATATCGCAAACCAGAGGTTTAAAGTTTAATACTAAAACATCGCAAGTATGTTATTTTGTTTGTGATGCGGTAAAGAATGAAATGTGCGATGCGAAGTGGGGTGACCATGTGTCGGCATAGTGCATGAGCGCATACCGCAAGATTTATGGCTTAGCGTTATTGGTAAAGAGTTAAGTTTGCGGGCAAGCGATTGTGATATGACAAGAGGTATAGCATACCGTTGGATCTGGCAAATATCTACAGTAGAGATTGTGTCGCATCTTCGCATTGACGATTGTGTTGCTTTCCATTTAAGTTGCAACTTAAGTTTGCTAAGATGCGATGAGCCCTAATTGGCTATCGTGATGTGTGACCTGATAACCCTATTCCACGCATATGTAAAGTGATTTGGGTATGTGTAACATGTTTAAGGTGAGCGTTGTTTGATCGCTAGTGTATGTATGTTTATAATATTCTCATCATTGAAATCTGTTGTGAGATTATTGAGTTTAAGTGGGACATAACCCTCAGGGTCCACGGTGTTATGAGAAATTACAGTTTCGGCTGCATCAAGGGTACTCATGAAAGTCGACCAACAATCCATATGCTTCTTTGATGGAAAAGGTTCCATTGGTCTCGTAACCCTATCTTAGCTTATTGGCTTGGTTTGAGGTTGTGATGCAACGCTCTTTGAGTTCTTGCCAAAATGAGTTCTAGATTTCTCCATTTGGCTCGAGGTGTCATTCCTTGGACAACAACCATGGCCTCCTTTGAAGGGTGACATTGGTGTCACTACAATAGTCTGCAACCTTAATATGACCTTGCAACAAAGTTGTTTGGCCATCTAATATCTCCTAGAAACAATGATGTTGGATTATGTGTATGCCTCATTTGGCCAAATTCCATATAGAGGATCTTCCTTGATTGAAAGGTGTTCTAATGAGTTGTTGAAATCGAACATGCTTGGAATATTTACAAATTTAGATGTGCTTCTAGAGATCTTGTCCTCCTTGTAGCCGATGCCACCAAAATTTGGCTCACAAGACTAGAGAGAGAGTGATTGAATCTTTCAATTTGAAGCTTTCCCTCAATTTAGAATTGTATAATTTCTCCCATGCTACCAAGGCCCATTTTTTCTCTAGCTTAACTCATCTCCAGAGAAAAAAGAATAAAAAATTTCATTGTGTTGAGAATCGAAGCGACCACCATCACAACAAAAATGAGATAGAATAAAACCAATCTCCAATTCTCTAATCAATATATCATAAATTCTTCTTAAAAATATATATCCACATATATAATTTCATTCTATATTAATATTTACCCTGTACTATACTACAAATTAGAAATTCTTCTTAAAAATATATATCCACATTTAATTCCATTCGATATTAATATTTACCCTATACTATACTACAAATTAGATGGCAAATTAAATATAAAAATTATCATGAATTATTACATATTTGTAAATTTGATGCATTCTTACCAAATAAATTGTTTAGATTAAATTTATTTAAATAAAATGTTATTGGAATAATTTTGAATATATTATATTTGATTTGTAATTATTACCAGGTGTGATGTAAAAAGATATTTTATTATAATTTCTTATTTATATGTCCAACTTGCTCAGGCCCAGCCATAACAAAGCAATATGAACCTTGGAGGGTATGAAGGGAGGTTATGACCTTTGGAGGGTCCAAAAGTTTGGTCCAACGAATATAATGTTGGTTAATTATGATATTTTTTTGGAAGTTTTGATTGGAATTTAATGAAGATAATTAAGTTAAATATTATTTTTTATTTTACATTTAATTTTTTTATTTTTAAAATAAATTTTTAATATTATATAATTCAAAACTTTATAATTCTAACATATTTTTATTTAAAAAAAAAAAAAACTAAACTTTTCAACAAAAATGCGTTAAAATACATTTAGTAATAAAACTACAACCTTTCAACAAAATTGCGTTAAAATCCATTTAGTAAGTAATATGACTGAGAGTGAATGTTTTATGATACCACCCCGGACGAGAGGACCCACTTTTCTTTCAATAAGGTCATTTTCCCATGTTCTAATCAAAAGGGAACTCACCTCCCTCAATAGTCAATGAGTGGCGACTTGCTTTAAGCTTATGGTTGGCAGTATATGTCCAAGCTTAGTTACGGTTGAATAGTTTAAGAAATAAATTTACGGTGGGCAGTATATGCTCACGCTGAAATAAGCCTCGCAGTGTGTAACAGTGAATTATCCACAAATTTTATTCACTATAAAAAAAAATTTATATTTGAACAGATTTTTCACCCTTGGATTATGACATCATTACCATCATTATAGGTCTTGTCAATACATACTTTTTATCAATACAAATAGCTGAAATGTTAATTGCACACTTGTACATATTAATCAAGCTATCATAACTGAATCTACGTTTTCGGATCTTTATGAAGTCACAATCATTTATAACACTTTTATAATGTGTACTTAGCAAGTTATCATTATAGTTTTGGCATCATTTGTGAATGTAAACCCTATGAAATTTTGCGCACATATCATTTGGATTTAACAAATTTGTCATTACGCCTATGATTTTGGTGTTCGACTTAACTTGGCACGTAGTCTTGGTTCTATCGTCTTGCACGTGGCATCCTACACATCGTTGATTTGGATTAAAATCCTACGGTGGAGACGTTCTAGGGATCACTAATGACCTTGGGCAATAACTGATTTCCCCATTCATTGTTTCTTCCGACCGATGGCTCCAGAGCGTCTCTGCTAGGGTTTGAACTGGCCTCAGCAGAACTATGGCGGCCGGCGGTGAAATGGTATCCATCAACTATAGTCTTCCACGCTATCAGGTACTCAGCAATTCTCTTAAGCCCTCTAGCAGATCTACACCGATTTTCCCCGTGATTTTTTTTTTAATTCTCGCAGATTGTAAGAAGTTAAGAGTTGTTTTCAGTTTTCTTATTTCGTTGCAAAACTTGTTGAAAATTTGCCGTCAGGAGCAACTGGTGTTCCTGATTTCTATTCCGTCCTGAGATCTACAGGTATATTTTCTCTCGTTTTCCTTGTTTTATTTATGGCTTTGAAGGCGGGTTAAAACCGCCTTTGATCTTCGTACTCTTCTAACAAAATCTTTGGTTTCGTTACAGGTATTACCCTCTTCCTACTTCTCGTCAAGGTTTCCTCATGGATTCTGGCTGCGGAGAAGTTTTTAACCCTCGCTTCTACACACAGGTACCCTGTCGTTGACGGTTTTGGGTTCCATGGCTCTCTGCCTGGCTGGAACATTTGTTATTTGTATTAGTTGTTGGGACGGCTAGGGTTTTAAGAACCTGTAGCCTTGTATGCAGTCTCGAACTGTTTAATTATTTAAAATGTTGAATGTAACCCAGGTTGTGGCTACCTGCCGGATAACCTCATTATGCTAGTCATTATTCGAAAGAATTCTCTAGGTTTTAACAGAGTTTCCATGTCAATGTAATATGTATATTTCTCCGTGACAGACTGGCCGGGGTTCTCAACCTCCGTGCCCTTTTCTAGTTATATGACCAAGAATTTTTTCTAGACAGCTTGGGGTTTGTAACTGTTCTTCTGTCTATTTTTCGTTATATAAGTAATTTTAACTGACAGCTTGCGAGATGTGTTTCTGTGCTAAACTGTATCTATTTTTTTACCTTTTGTTTCCTAATTCCGACACCCATATCGACATGCAAAGTTTCATAATGTAGTTTTCTCTGTCGTAATGGATTCTATGGGTGTATGCGCTGTGCCATGAGAATTTTGTGGGTATTTACTCAGCGTTCTATTGGATGGCGACCCTTCCGGGGTTTTATTTGCTATGTCTTCTGTAATGTCTATTATGGTGTTATATGCTACTAGGCTTACAAGGTTTTCCTGAATTTTTTCAGGCTGTAAATTCTTCTGAGTTGCTGCAGAGTTTCCTCAGATATTCTCATCTCATCTTTCTGTAAAAAAAAACTGAGTTAAACTACGTTCCTGTTTTTCCCGTGTTTATTATTTATTTTTTTTAAAGAAAGAGTACTACAGGTGATCGGACCACCAATTTCGTCCGAGTTTATCATAGATAGGAGGGCGAACTATCCAAAAGACTGAGTTATTCAGGCATTTGGACTAACAGCCTTCCTGAGGTTACATCTCACGTTTTCTTAGTATTATGATTAACTTCTGCAGTATTATCTCAGGAAAGGAAATACTCTGACTTAGTGATTCACCTATCAGGTCGATACCTAACAATATTTACTTCATATTACCATCTAACCAATTTTTGTTTTTGAACAATCTAAATCTTCGTTACATACATATTTATTTGTTTTCACTACTTTTCCCAGAACCAGATTTCCTGGAATGCATCTGCTTGTGTTGCACCAGAATGTCTAATTAAAGAAAAGAAAAAGAAAACAATAATTACCACTGCATTTACACAAGAGTTAATCTAATTAGATACAGGCAACCTGAACTGTAACAGACATAATCATTCTCTTTCAAGAAACAAGAATTTCTAACTGCATTTACTCATCTGCAAATCCAACTGATGGTACTCGTTGCCTCCCTTCCACGAACTGAGGCAATTACGTCCCACAGTTCTCCCCCGAGCTTCAAGCCTGGGTCTTGTTGAACACGAATTTCTGGAGGGGAGTCCTCGGGACAATCCGGTCCAACTCTCCAACTCCAGTGAAAAAAACAGAATTTCTGGGGAGAACTCGGGACAGTCCGGTCCAATTCTCTAACCCAGAGGTCAGTTTGTTCTGAAAAATCTTTTCCAGTTTAACAGAGTTCCTTCATTTTCTCACCGAACCCCCAACTCTACTTGGAATTCCTTATTTATTCCAGAGTTTCTTTCTGGGTAACTGTGGAGTTGTTTTTCTGTTCAACTAACTCCAGATCTTGATTTACTTTTACCATCAATTTTTACTCATGAAATTAATTTCACCAGAAAATCTTTTATCCAATATCAAAATTTGATTTTTGTTCGACTATTCTAATTGAAGTAAAACGGCAGTCATAATTAATCCTTAATTAAATAAAAACCTAACCATTTGTCTCAGCTAAGACGGTGGTTACAGTTTTCCCCCTCTGGAAGAGAACACCGTCCCTGGTGTTCTTACTTTAATTCAGAAAAAGCTCAGGATAAGCTTCACGGATGAAACTCTCGTCTTCCCAGGTAGCCTCCTCTGGTCCAAAGTGCTTCCATTGCACTTTAACCTGGGCGATGGCTCGTTTCCGGAGCATGATTTCCCTCCGGTCTATTATACTGTGGGGCTCGACCATAAATTCTCCGTCCGGTTCTACCTGCACACAATAGACTTATGTTAATTATATAAGTCTTTATCATCATGTTATTATTTGAACCATTATGCTTACCCACTACCTGAATGTTCTGCCAATGGATTATGTGTCTTGGGTCATGAACATATCGTTTTAATAACGATACATGAAAGACGTTATGCACCCGAATATGGCTAGGAAGGGCTAAGCGATACGCTATTGGTCCTACTCTTTCCAGTATTTGGAAAGGACCACAAAACCGGGGTTCCAACTTTGCACAAGAGGCCCATCTTAGTGTACTCTTCTTTGGCTTAATTCTAACATACACATGATCGCCAACCTCATACTCACGGTATGACATTTTTTTGTCTACGTACACCTTCTGCCTGTCCTGTGCTGCTTTCAAATTCTGTCTAATTCTCTTCACTTCTGCTTCCATTTCCGCTAACATGTCTGGTCCCAACATGAGTTTAGTCTCGGGACTACTCCAATTAATGGGGGTTCTGCACTGCCGCCCATATAGCGCCTCAAACGAGCTCATCTTTAGCGACTCTTGGTAACCATTGTTATAGGAAAACTCTATCAAGTGCAGATACTCCTCCCATTTAACTAGTTGTTGCATGACATACATTCTCAGCATGTCTTCCAATACTTGATTCACTCGCTCAGTTTGACCATCTGTTTGCGGGTGGTATGCAGTACTAAAATGTACTTGAGTTCCTAATCCCGTAAACAGTGCCTTCCAGAATGCTGATGTGAATTTTACATCTCTATCCGAGATAACGGTCTTGGGAATGCCATGCAGTCTGAAGATTTCGCGCATAAATAAATCTGCTATCTGCACTGTCTTATAGGTGGATTGGACAGGTATGAAATGTGCTGACTTGCTTAATCGATCTACAACTACCATTATGGAGTCATTACCCCGTTTTGATTTTGGTAATCCAGTGATAAAATCTAATGAAATCACTTCCCATTTCCATTCTGGAATGGGTATAGGCTGCATTAATCCAACTGGATGCCAATGCTCTACTTTCACTCGCTGGCATTCTAAACATCTGTTTAGATATCTTGCTATATCCTTTCTCATGCCGGGCTAGCAGTAATCCTTTCTTATAGCTGTCAACATCTTTTGATATCCGGGGTGTCCCGCATAATTACTTCTATGATATTCATCTAGTACCATAGTTTTCAATTCCACTCTGTTTGGGATGACTATCTTTTTTTTGAAAGTCAGTAATCCGTCTTGGTTAATCTCATAATCCCTTTGTCCACCTTGTCCTTTAGCTTCTTGGGTTTGCTGCCTCAAAAACTTATATTCAGGATCCTTGTCAGCTTCTTTTCTGATTTGATCTAGAAACTTGGTTTCTACCTTGTTAACATATAGCTCATAAATGTTATGCAACTTCCTGCTCAATGCATCCGCAACCTTGTTCTCTTTTCCTTTTACGTGTTGTAGGTCTATATCAAACTCACTCAGAACAGCATTCCACCTTGCTTGTTGGGAGTTTAAGTCAGCTTGTTTAAAATAGCTGGTTAGACTACTATGATCAGTCTTCAATATAATTCTCTTTCCAAGTAGGTAATGTCTCCATACACGAAGAGCGTGCACAACTGCAGTCAGCTCTAAATCATAAGCTGAATATCGTTGCTCATGATCTTTTAGCTTGCGGGATTCATATGCAATTACCTTCCCTTCTTGTGATAATACAGCCCCAACACCTTCCTTGCATGCATCCGTACAAACCTCGAATTCCTTAGTCGGATCTGCTACACTCAACACAGGTGCTGTTGTCAGTAACTGCTTCAACCTTTCAAAGCTATCCTGACATTCTTTTGTCCATTTAAAAATTTTCCCTTTCCTTTGCAAGGAGGTAATAGGGAAAGTTATTTTTGAGAATCCTTTTATAAATCGCCGTTAATAACCAGCGAGGCCCATAAAAGATCGTATGTCTGCCACATTCTGTGGCACCTTCCATTCCATAATAGTTTTGATTTTCAACGGGTCTACTCCTATACCTTTTTTAGATATTACATGTCCAAGATACTATATTTCTTCTTTAAAGAAGTCACATTCACTGAATTTCGCATACAGCTGGTGCTTCCTTAGCATTTCCAGTACCATTCGCAAATGTTCCTTGTGTTCTTCCGCATTCTTAGAATAAACCAGTATGTCATCAATGAAGATTAACACAAAGTTGTCCAGATAAGGGTGGAAAATACTATGCATCAGTCTCATAAAAGTGGTTGGAGCATTAGTTAATCCAAAAGGTAATACCACGAATTCATAATGGCCATACCTGGTGTGAAAGGCAGTTTTGTGTATATCTTCATCCTTAATTTTGATCTGGTGATAACCGGACCGCAAATCAATCTTTGAGAACACCGTAGCTCCCCTTACCTGGTCAAACAGGTCATCAATACGGGGTAAAGGATACCGGTTCTTAACAGTCAGCTTATTTAACTATCGGTAATCCATGCACATGCGCATGGTTTCATCTTTCTTTTTAACAAACAGTACAGGTGCTCCCCAGGGTGACACACTGGGTCGTATATACCCCTTATCTAGTAATTCATGAAGTTGCATCTTCAGCTCAGTTAGTTCTGGCACACTCATATGGTAAGGAGTCCGCGAAACTGGCGAAGCTCCCGGCAGCAGCTCTATAGTGAAATCAACATCTCTTTTTGGTGGCAATCCTGGTATTTATTCAGGGAATATATCCTTGAATTCCTGTACTACAGGTATATTATCTAACAAGGCAGATTTATCTTTAGACTCAGATAGTCCAACTTGTATAGCATACAGTTGGCATCCTTTTCTTATACATTTTCCCATTTGGGAAGCCGTAATTGGGCGTAGATGTACAGGGTTCTTTATGCCTTGAATTTCTTGTCGATTACCATTTTGATCTCTGTAATAGACTATATTTTCCTTACAATCTATGAGAGTCCAATGCTTCTCCAACCAATCCATACCCAGCAACACATCATAGGATCCCAAGGGCAGAATATTTAAATCTACCATTAACTGTTGTCCACCGATTTGCAGTGCACAATCTGGTATTTTGGCACTAACTCTTCTTTTAGCTCCTGTAGCTAACTGAACCAACCAGGTCTTTTTAAATTTTTGACTTGGCAATTTACAGATTTCTACTAATTTAGGACTTATATAACTTAGACTTGCGCCTGGATCTACCAAAACAGAAACAGTTTTGGATAACAATTTACCTTCCAGTTCTATCATGGTAGGTTTGGAATCCGCTTGCCGATCCTCCAACGCTGCATGGACTCTCGGTATGCTTCGAGCAATATCTCCCACAGTAGAGGCCTCCTGCAAATTGGTTACTGCCTCGGTTTTACCCCACTGTGGGCAGTCTCGATAGTAATGCGCTGCTCCACAGCCCCAACATTGCAGAGGTGGCCTCTGATTTTGGGGTTGTTCAGGTTTGCTAGAAGCCTCCACAGTTTTGTCTTCCCCTGGCCATCTTATCCTCTGATGATTTCTTCTGAAATGCTTACTAATTAAGTTTCTGGCTGTGCTTCTGAAATTACTGGTTTTGCTTCTTTTGGAACCAGCGTTGTTTCTATTTTCCTTCCTTGGTTGCCACCCTTTTCCTTGGTCCACTTTGGTTTTCGCTTGCTAGTAACACAGCCTTGCCTTTCTGATAGCCTCGTCCATTGTTTTAGGATTTACAAACTCAATACGCTCTTTCATATGGGTGGGTAAACTGCTCAGAAATCTCTGGACCTTGGCTTTCTCATCTTTTAAATATGGTACATAGCGCAGTAACGATGTAAACTTAGTAATAAATTCGTCCATGGTCAATTGGCCTAGTCTCAAATCATGGAATTCTCGAGCCTTCTCACCATAAAAACGTTCAGTTAAGTACTTGTCTTTGAAGTATTGTTGAAACTTATCCCATGTCACATCCTGATCCTCTATCCCCCGCACGTTCTTCACTTCTTCCCACCATAAGGTGGCTTTATCTTTCTGAATTCTCCGTGCAACTCCACCTTCTGTCTTTTGTTTGCCTTCTGCTGGGTTTCATTCTCAGATTCGGCCTCATTAAAATTTCTGTTTGGATTACTTCGCTGTGACGCACTTCTTTCTTTTCGACCTATATCTTGTTCATCTGTTTGCTGTTCGTTCCCTTCCTGGAATTCCCTGTCAGCACTGGGTTTTTCATTCCTTCGATTTTGCCTATCTGAGAGGCTTTTTAGGATCCTCTCATGATCCTGCATCATTCTTGTGTTTTCCCTTCGTACTCTCTCCATTTCTTCCTGCAACTGTTGTACTGTGTGTAATAAAATGCGAGTATGATGCTGTTGTTCCTCTATCAGTATGTTAGACCGTTGGTGCTGTTCTATTCCCAGCTGAACCTACATTTCGGGGTTTCCCTCTGGTGGAGGTTGAGTCTCTCCGACATTTCACGATGGCGGTTGTGAGAGTGTTCGTCTCGTTTGTCTTTCCATCTAACTTCTTGACTGTGCATGAATACCATACAATTTTTACGTCAGTTGACCCATTAGGGTCCCAGCGTTGTAACGCTGCTCTGCTACCACTTGTAACAGTCAATTATCCACAAATTTTACTCACTATAAATTTTTTTTATATTTGAACAGATTTTTCACCCTTGGATTATGACATCATTACCATCATTATAGGTCTTGTCAATACATACGTTTTATCAATACAAATAGTTGAAATGTTAATTGCACACTTGTACATATTAATCAAGCTGTCATAACTGAATCTACGTTTTTGGATCTTTATGAAGTCACAATCATTTATAACACTTTTATAATGTGTACTTAGCAAGTTATCATTATAGTTTTGGCATCATTTGTGAATGTAAACCCTATGAAATTTTGCGCACATATCATTTGGATTTAACAAATTTGTCATTACGCCTATGATTTTGGTGTTCGACTTAATCTTGGCACGTAGTCTTGGTTCTATCGTCTTGCACGTGGCATCCTACACATCGTTGATTTGGATTAAAATCCTACGATGGAGACGTTCTAGGGATCGCTAATGACCTTGGGCAATAACTGATTTCCCCATTCATTGTTTCTTCCAACCGATGGCTCCAGAGCATCTCTGTTAGGGTTTGAACTGGCTTCAGCAAAGCTATGGCGGCCAGCGGTGAAATGGTATCCATCAACTATAGTCTTCCACGCTATCAGGTACTCAGCAATTCTCTTAAGCCCTCTGGCAGATCTACACCGATTTTCCCCGTGATTTTTTTTTTAATTCTCGCAGATTGTAAGAAGTTAAGAGTTGTTTTCAGTTTTCTTATTTCGTTGCAAAACTTGTTGAAAATTTGCCGTCAGGAGCCACTGGTGTTCCTGATTTCTATTCCGTCTTGAGATCTACAGGTATATTTTCTCTCGTTTTCCTTGTTTTATTTATGGCTTTGAAGGTGGGTTAAAACCCCCTTTGATCTTCGTACTCTTCTAACAAAATCTTTGGTTCCGTTACAGGTATTACCCTCTTCCTACTTCTCGTCAAGGTTTCCTCATGGATTCTGGTTGCAGAGAAGTTTTTAACCCTTGCTTCTACACACAGGTACCCTGTCGTTGACGGTTTTGGGTTCCATGGCTCTCTGCCTGGCTGGAACATTTGTTATTTGTATTAGCTGTTGGGACGGCTAGGGTTTTAAGAACCTGTAGCCTTGTATGTAGTCTCGAACTGTTTAATTGTTTAAAATGTTGAATGTAACCCAGGTTGTGGCTACCTGCCGGATAACCTCATTATACTAGTCATTATTCGAAAGAATTCTCTAGGTTTTAACAAAGTTTCCATGTCAATGTAATATGTATATTTCTTTGTGACAGACTGGCTGGGGTTCTCAACCTCTGTACCCTTTTCTGGTTATATGACCAAGAATTTTCTCTAGACAGCTTGGGGTTTGTAACTGTTCTTCTGTCTATTTTTCGTTATATAAGTAATTTTAACTGACAGCTTGTGAGATGTGTTTCTGTGCTAAACTGTATCTATTTTTTTACCTTTTGTTTCCTGATTCCGGCACCCATATCGACATGCAAAGTTTCATAATGTAGTTTTCTCTGTCGCAATGGATTCTATGGGTGTATGCGCTGTGCCATGAGAATTTTGTGGGTATTTACTCAGCGTTCTATTGGATGGCGACCCTTCCAGGGTTTTATTTGCTATGTCTTCTGTAATGTCTATTATGGTGTTATATGCTACTAGGCTTACAAGGTTTTCCCGAATTTTTTCAGGCTGTAAATTCTTCTGAGTTGCTGCAGAGTTTCCTTAGATATTCTCATCTCATCTTTCTATAAAAAAAAAACTGAGTTAAACTACGTTCCTGTTTTTCCTGTGTTTATTATTTTTTTTTTTTAAAGAAAGAGTACTACAGGTGACCGGACCACCAATTTCGTCCGAGTTTATCATAGATAGGAGGGCGAACTATCCAAAAGACTGAGTTATTCAGGCATTTGGACTAACAGCGTTCCTGAGGTTACATCTCCCATTTTCTTAGTATTATGATTAACTTCTGCAGTATTATCTCAGGAAAGGAAATACTCTGACTTAGTGATTCACCTATCAGGTCGATACCTAACAATATTTACTTCATATTACCATCTAACCAATTTTTGTTTTTGAACAATCTAAATCTTCGTTACATACATATTTATTTGTTTTCACTACTTTTCCCAGAACCAGATTTCCTGGAATGCATCTGCTTGTGTTGCGCCAGAATGTCTAATTAAAGAAAAGAAAAAGAAAACAATAATTACCACTGCATTTACACAAGAGTTAATCTAATTAGATACAGGCAACCTGAACTGTATTCTCTGTCAAGAAACAAGAATTTCTAACTGCATTTACTCATCTGCAAATCCAATTGATGGTACTCGTTGCCTCCCTTCCACGAACTGAGGCAATTACATCCCACAGTTCTCCCCCGAGCTTCAAGCCTGGGTCTTGTTGAACACGAATTTCTGGAGGGGAGTCCTCGGGACAATCCGGTCCAACTCTCCAACTCCAGTGAAAAAAACAGAATTTCTAGGGAGAACTCGGGACAGTCCAGTCCAATTCTCCAACCCAGAGGTCAGTCTATTCTGAAAAATCTTTTCCAGTTTAACAGAGTTCCTTCATTTTCTCACCGAACCCCCAACTCTACTTGGATTTCCTTATTTATTCCATAGTTTCTTTCTAGGTAAATGTGGAACTGTTTTTCTGTTCAACTAACCCCAGATCTTGATTTACTTTTACCATCAATTTTTACTCATGAAATTAATTTCACCAGAAAATCTTTTATCCAATATCAAAATTTGATTTTTGTTCAACTATTCTAATTGAAGTAAAACGGGAGTCATAATTAATCCTTAATTAATAAAAGCCTAACCATTTGTCTCAGCTAAGACGATGGTTACACAGTGGAAGTAGTGGGGCTTGGGAAGCGTCGTCTGGGACTTCAGAGACGTTGTCTTTTCCCAGGGTGTTAAATTTATTTTGGTAGTTCAAAATGATTTTAATTTGGTAAAAAAAAAAAAAAAAATTAGAAATAAGAGTGTTTGAATTATGTTTTTAGAGTAAAAATAAATTTAGCATCATTAAAAGCAAAGCCACTTAAAATTTAAAACTTTTAAAAATTATATCTTGAATTTTTTAAAAAATCTACCAAATTTTATCAATATATTACTAAAATTTCTATAATTTTCTAAACAAATTTGAAACCTCATTAAACTACAACTTTCACATTCACAACCACTTTTCCCCTTCTCCTCCCGATCTTCACATTCACAATATGTTGAAATTATCTCTTTTTTTTTGGGACCTCGTTCCATAATGAATCGCACAGCAATAATAGTAACACGAAACGAATTTCATTAATATCAATTTTTTCCCTATTGAAAAATATATAATTAATATTTTATAAAAAGAATTATAATTTAATTATAAATTTAATATGATGATAATGATAGTGGTGGTGGTTAAAGTAAGACTAAATTTTGATTTATCTGACTAAAAAAAATAATTATTTAGTTTTCTTTAAAATTGTACTCCTATGTTCAAAAATGTTGGAGAGAAGTGTACTACATCACTATAATTTTGACATGTTAAAAGCTAGGAAGAAACAAAATAATTTTCATCCTCAATATTCATATTCTCATAGCAAATCTTTTCCACTCAGTGTTTTAGAAAATGCTCAACGCCCTATTTCACTATAAAACTTATGAGAGTTCATTTTTATCTCAACTATATTACTTTTTTCTTAAAAAAATAATAAAAAAATTAATAATGACAGTGACTCAGACTCATTAAAATCGAAATTGAATGTAGACCAAATAAACAAAATTGCCCATTTATCCAACCTTTAAAATAAAAAGAATATAAAACAAGTACAAAATTACCTTTCAAATATCACCCTCGCCTCGCCTCCATTGAACAAAGTAATAAATAAAGTCTCTCCCTTTTTCACATTCTTCACAAATTACAAAACATCCATGTTAAAAATTACCAGTGTAAGCCCACAACCAAATTTTGTAGAAAATATTCATGTTTGTAGCATTTTGATTTTGGAAACCTCAAACATTTCGGATTTTTCATTCTACATGCCTCAAATCAAAAATCAAATCTAGTGTTTACAGAATTTGTTATTTGAGTGGCCTGCCAAATCTCTGGCACTCGATTTCTAAAACTAACCGGTCATAAGTCATCGCCAAAGTCACTGCCATCATCAAACCCAAAATATTGAAGTTTGATAGCTATAACTTCGATTTACAAAAATCCTTGCCAGATTTTCTTAAAATCTTAGTTGAATTTCAATGTTTTTCAAGGCAAAAAGACAGTCTAGTTAGATTATTGCCATCGAAACTATTATCGCTGATAACCTCACCAAGTAACAAGCCTCCAAGAGCTCCGCCAATTAAGTCGGGTCCGAAAGCCATTCTGAGTTTATTATTCTTCCTAGCGGGCTGCTGCGCCGCAGGAACAACAGGCAGATAACTCGGGTAGGGTGGGTAGCCCTGGTTAGCCAGGTAACCCTGGTAGGGAGGCGGTGGCGGAGTTACAACTTCACTTTCCAAGTGAATTGCAGAGGAACTCATGGTTTTTAGTATAATAATACTAGAATAATAATATTATGTTATTCTCTTTTAAAATTATTTTTTAGTTTTCAATAACTTAGTTAATTCGCTTCCCAATGAACTGTTGTCCTTGTGTGCCATTCATCCAAGTGGGGCAATTTACAATCAGAGGCACGTCGGCCAGATCAGCATCCTGCATAATGTCCTTAATAACCACAGCAAAAGGATCAGCCCTACCCTTTAAACCCCAAATTTCATTTGGATAAAAGGTACAATTGAAGTCACCAACCATAATGGTATTTTCCATACTAAAAAAACCACAGTCCTCCATCCGCGACCAGAAGGAAAAATTTTCAACATAGGGCGCATAAATATTAATAACATTGATGCGAAGACTGAAACCTCTGCAAAAACCTGAAAGTATCATACCCCCGAAGAAACCATAAGGTTTGATGTCGATCATTCTCGGATCCACAAAGCCACACAACCACTTGACAAACCCAAAGCATCAGTCGTCGTCATGTTCCATTCTGGAAACATGGGGTATTCTTGATATGGAAGTTTTTGGGAACTCCCTCATCATAAAATCCTTATGGCGGGGCCTCCTAGGAAAAGGAAATGGCATGATATCATAAATCAGAAGTACATGGTGGGTGTTACTGTTGAAGAAATGGTAATTTCGGGTTGGAAAGAGTGCAGATGCAGATCGTATATTTGGAAGGGTTTCAGCAAGTTATGGCATATTATAAGGAAGCATATGAAATGGTTTTTTGGCAATGGTGCTAAAATTCTCATTCGCGGTAGGATGATGTCGGGGCGAGATGATCAACAGCACCTCTCTGAGCACTTGGTCCATAATCTAAACCAAGGGGGGGTTTTCTACTTGCAACAAGTTATAAAAGAGTGGGTTGGGGGGGTGCCAAACTGGAAAAACACCGTTGATCTGGGCCTGAATCAAATTTGGGAGGATTCCTGGCTGCAGTACACGCATAGTTTAAGCTCAATGGGGCTGTGCAGGAGTATCGATGGTGACAGATTGCTGTGGGAGGGTAAGAAAGAGGATGAAGGGCTGAAAGCAAGGGACATTTATGCTTCACTGATAAAACACAAGGTGGCATAGGAATCGGGCTGTTGGTTTAAAAAATTTTGGAAAACAAGGGCTCAAATAAAAATGACCTTATTTTTATGGTTAGTTTAGAAGGATAAAAACTTAACATGGATTAATTTACAAAAAAAAGGGTGGCAAGGCCCTGAATGTGTTTTCTATGTGTGGAAGCGGAAGAGGATAATTTACAGACGTTTTATTTATGTCCCTATGCACTGGAGACTTTAGCTATTGTTTGTGGAAATTTGCAGATTAACACTCCGGTTTATCATTCTACGGAGGAATGCTTGAAATGGTGGCTTCTCAAAGGGGAACTGGTGAGAACTATTCCGATTCTCTTTCATTGGCACATTTGGTGCACTAGAAATAGGAAACTATTTGAAGGGATTTCCAGTCTCCCGACTTATAATGCTTTTCGGATTTTAAGATCTTGGGAAAATTTGAAGACTATTAAAAAGCCTCCTGGGGACCTGTCAAAAAGATTACATCACTATGAGTTTCACTTTCCGGGAGGATTTTTTGATGGGGCTTCTCAGCATTCTAAGTGTGGGTGTGGGCCTTGGCTTATCATCTCTTCGGATTATCACTACAAAATTTATTGGAACGGTGGCACAGGTTTGAACATGAAGGCTAAATTTTTTGCCCTATGGGGACTTTTATGGTTTGCCAACCACTTATACATGAATAAGATTTGGATAATTGGGGACTCCAAAGTTTTGATTGATTACATGAATCAGAAAGTCTCTATCAATGTGGGATCGATTGCTCACTGGCTGGAGAGAATTAACACATTTAAGACCTCCTTTTTGGAAATCTCTTTCCGTCATGTCTATAGAGAGAAGAGCAATGTTGCTGATCGATTATCAAAGAAAGGCCTGGAAGGTAGATTTGGTGTCATGTTTTACCAGCTTTACAGATCGGACGGATGCGGAGCTAGTGGAGCTATAACCTTTATATGACAGAATGATTTCCTATTCTTGTTTCTGATGTTTTTGCTTCTCTTTCGTTTTTTGTTGTAAGATATTTGTAATTATTTAAGGATTGTTGTTAGAAATGCTCGGGAAGTGGGTAGCACTTGTTTATGTATTTTTGGTAAAGCTGGACTGGTCAATTTTGGACCCTGGTCACTCGATTAGTTTTTAATCTGTTTGGGTTGTTTATCTCAGCAGAAGATAAAATATTTTGTAAGTTTTGATTTGGAAAAGACTTCTCGGATTATAAGTTTCAGTATACAAGTTTGCCCTGGTACATCTAATATAAACCAGTGTATTTTTCGTGTTGAAAAAAAAAAAAAAACTTAGTTAAGATCGAGCATCTATGTCGTTTTCACTTTAGAAGCGGGTTTGGCTCCAAATTTGAAATGATTTTGGAAAGTCTTCTCTGTTTTATGTTAATTATTTTGTTTTTATACCGGGTAATTAGTCATATTTTTATTGGAGGATCATATTGTTATTTAAGGAAATGATTACTTTTATCAAGAGGATAATAAGAGGAAATGATTACTTTTATCAAGAGGATAATATACATATACGATGTATTATTATATTATAAGTAATTAAATTTTGTGCATAAATTTTTTCGGTGAAAATTACATTCAAGTTGATGTGTTTTGAATCAGTGACTGTGGTTCATCATCAGGACAAGATGAGAAATTTGATCTAGGACTTAGTTTAAATAAATAAAAAAGCAATATTTTTATTTGTTTAGTAATTAAGAGATTTGAATATAATAAAATATTTATATATTTTTAATTAATAATAATCTAAAATTATAAGATTTATTTAAAAATAAATAAATAAATAAACAAGAATATATATAATAATAATAATAATAATGATAATGATAATGATAATGATAATAATAAATAAATAATAAATGAATAAATAAATAATAATAATAAACAAATAAAGAAATAAAATAATAAAATAATAATAAATAAATAATAAATCTAAAAATAAATTAATTAATAAAGAACAGAAAGGGAGACAGAAACTGGGGACCAGAGGAGAGGAAATGACACGAGGGAGAACCGAAGGGAAGAAAACCAATAACTAAGAATGAAGGGCAGGGATCCAACCTCTGCTAACACTCCACCCATCGTCCCTATTAAGGTTGATCGGCCTTTTTTTTTAATTTCTAAGGCCTCTCTCAAATTTCAGTGGTGGAAATGGTCAATCCTCGCAATAACCATAGCATCTTCAATGCAAATGTGATGCTTTGTCTTTTCAGCATGCTCTGCTAGCGAGATCGACCAGTTTCACCGATATAAGGTGTCCCACAGGAGCACGGAATCAAGTAAACACCCCTACCATCCTTAAGGCAAATCAGGTCCTTAACCGATCTAAGCGAACTCTGAATGGTGCGGAGGGGCTTGAAGGTTTAGGGAACATTATGTCTCCTTGGGGTCCTAGCAATTTTATCAATGATTCCTTGGATAAAAGGAAGGTGAAATCCAAATAACCTATCACAATGATAATCAAATTTTCTTTAATTTAGTTTATTTATTATTTTTTAGTCCCAGCATGCATGGTGGGGCGGGGACTATAGTAATCCGAAATGTGCCTTTTAACATTAGTTTTGCTTTCTTATTCTAAGAATTAACCAAATTTAAGTTAACTCTTTTAAATTTAACCAAACTATTTTCATGATGAAAATGTATTTTTTTATGTTATATGGTTTTGGCCTCTTCCTTAGGCAAGTATGAGCCAAACTTAGGATACAGTACGAGCAAACGATGAAATTTTTAGAAATTTTTAGATTCACTCGAATTAATGCTGACATTAATTCTAAATTTTATGTAGCATCATTCTCCAGGGCTAATAAGGATAAATGAGTTGAGCTGCATAGAGTCCATAGGGGGACAATGTTTTTGATGTACCCTGTTGTTGTTTCCAGGTGGTGAATGCATGTCTTTGCATTGTCTGGCATCTACTAAAGGTGAATGCATGTCTCTGTGTTGTATATTGTGTATATTGTAGCATCTAAGAAACTAGAGTTGACATCTGTGGCCCTTTCCCTTACCTTATTCCTCACACAATTACCTGATTCCTCATTCCTCCCCTGATTCCTCATTCGAGGAGCAATGGAGCTTAGCAGGCATTTTTGCATTTTTGCACAATGAGCTGCAATGCAGTCTTGGAGCTTATGAACTGTAAGCCATTCCCTTCTGTCGCTTCTGAGCTGTGATGTACATTGTCATGTCACTTCTGAACTGCCACACACATTGTCATGCAAACAATAGGGCTGAAGCTAGTGCAGCGAACAGGGGCAAAGAGAAGCGAGCAACAAACAAGGCAGCGAGCAGCGAACAGGTTTAACTTGACGGTTGATCCTCTCGTGCGAGCAACAAACAAAACAAAGAAGCGAGCAACGAACAAGGTTAACTCGCCCGTTGATCCTCTCGAGAGAGGAGCGCACAGGGTTAACTCGAGCAGCGAACAGGGTTAACTAGGTGCTATTACTCTTCGTCCAGTCGAATTAGCTACCTGGCGTCTACATCTGAGCTTTGGTCTCGCATAAAACTACAAACATCATTAGCTACCTGTCGTCCGCATCTAAGTTTTGGTCTCACATAAAACTGCAAAAATTTATCTGAGCTTTGGTCTCACATAAAATTGCACACTGCAAACATTTATTTGAGCTTTGGTCTCACATAAAACTGCACACTGCAAACATTCAAGGGATGATGGCGGCAAGAGCCATGATGAACAAGGTTTCTGATTCAAACTTGGGTCAATACACACACCATTCTCCAAACAATCATCATAATGTTACATTATAGTTATTTAACCTTTCAAAACCCACAAGTATATTTATTTATTTATTTTAAAGCATAGAAACTTGATACTTTCTATATTGGAATCCCTCCAGATCGCGATATGTTCGAATGCATGCATTGTGCACCATCTGTCCGCCATTGTCATTGGGCGTTCGCCATTGTCGTTGGGTGAGAGCTATTTGTTTTCCAAGCATGACACATGCAGGTCAGAAAAACCTATCCATCTCCTTGCTTGTGGTAAACTTGAATTTCTTGCAATAATAAGCGGTTGATAGTTAATAGTTATAGTTCCTCTATTCTATTGGTGGCCACTTATGGACCCTCTGTTGAAGAGACCAAAGAGCTCGCTAGACTGGAAGCTACATAGAAGCCATTTATTTGGGTTCTACCCTCTATGTGATCGAAGATCGAATCGAGGGACTGGGTTTGATCATTCATGGTTGGGTGTCTTAGCTGCTCATACTCCACACTGTGTCATCCCTCCACTGGAGAATTTTTCTCACGCTGTGGGTGGAATTCAATCACACTCCATACTGTCTCATCTCTCCACTGGAGGATTTTTCTTGCACTGTGCGTGGAATTCAATCGCAGGGCAGGATCAAATCGAGCTAATCAAGCTGAACAGAGTCCAAGTGGCATACTCCATGTCTTGCATGGTTGTTTTGGGGAAGGCAAGTGGCCTTCATGTGAGGTCCACATGGCAGATGAAGTTATTAGTTTATAATTTTGGTTACACAAAGTTCCACATGCAATTTTTATTATTATTGTCAAACAAATTTTACTTAGCTAATTAGCTAAATGTCATAGGTGTAATTTGTTGTGACGCTTTGATTATATAGTACAATGTAGGGACAATGCTTTGTGGGAGGAACGAAATGCCGGTTGTGGTAGAAGAAACCAGTTTATTGGAAGGTTGTTTGCTACGCGGATGACCCTTTTGAGATGGATATAGGTCACTTCTTCCCTCTGTACCAGCTACCCGGCCTTTCCTTCCTGCCTAAGAGGTGGCTTCCTTCCCTAGGTGGGTAGATTCGACTTGGGGTAACATTGGTTGGTCGAGTGATCTAAAGGTTGAGGACACTGAGGATGAAGATGTTGGGGTGACTAGCAATTATGAAGTAGGACAAGAATACTTGGATCGCCTCTCAAATTCCCTTGGGGGTAACACAATATTACCAGCAGCATTAGAGTTATTACCTTTGTACACATCTGATCAAGATTGGAGGAAGCAACATGCTACACTGATAACACTTGCACAGATTGTTGAAGGTTGTGATAAGGTTAGGTTCTTTATCGATGCAATTTTTTCATATATCGCTTTTTTTTAATCATTCAGACCCATTCCTTAATGAGTCTAACCTTTTGTGGATACAGGTTATGAGAAAAAACCTTGAGCCAGTGATAAACATGGTATTGAATTATTTCAAACATCCTCATCACCGAGTACAATGGGCATCCATCAATGCTCTAGGGCAGCTTTCCATAGATTTGGGTCCAGAGTTGCAAGAACATTTTCACCCAAGAGTGGACCACCAAAATAATCTGCATTAGCACTAATTAAGTGTGGTTAGTACTTAAACCGCACTTATGGATAAAATCATATTAGCGTTAATTAATGATGGATTAGCGCTAATTAAATCTCGGATTATTGTTAATGATGCGCTTAAGGTTTAGGTTCCATCGTGGTCACAGGCCTCGGTTCCATGGCTTGGGGTTGGCCCCCTCTCCCCCCGTCGACAAACCTTACAAACATTAAATATATGTGCAAACATATATATGTTAAGAATCAATGTATGGTGTGGTGATGGCATGTGGCACTGGCAGGGGTCCCGTGTTCGACCCTCGCCGGCCCTTCCGGTCTTCAACAATAAAATTTTATACCATCCTGAAGGGGGCACATGGCAGCCCCAGGGCAAGCCACATGTCTTCCCCACATTGGCTCACACATAACCCCAATTAGAACCTACCGACGCACTCAAATTCAAACCAGTAAGATATTGGCACTTGACAGTGCCTCATTTGACGAAGAAAATTGACCATATTTGACCTTGCCTAGTCAGCATGCCACGTCAGAAATACAGACTGCTAACTGGGCTACTTGTTTGCCTTTTTTTTTCCAAATTTTGCATGTTTGTGCAAAGGAACAGAACTCATTTCTGAAGACATACAAAGTCCATTTTGCGTGAAACAAAGTGCACCGGATTCAGAACGACGAGCACGACGCGGTCGTTCAGGTTCGTGTCATTCTAAGAACTTTTATTTTTTAGCATAAAATTTGGCACCTCATCAATGTCGAACACTATCTCTTTGATGAGGTATTATGAATCAAATAGAACATGATTTTGTGTGGAAGCAACCTGAAAACCACTTCATATTGCAAGGGCTAGACGAAGAAAAATAAGATGGGAAAATGAAACAATAAGGGGCCAAACACAAATAAACATGTAGGTGACTAGGGACTCAGGTCTAAAAAGGAGCCCTAGACACGAGAGGGGGCCAAGAAACCCAATGAGACACAAAAGGAAAGATAATGACAAAATAAATTTAGCAGATGTAAAGGAAAATCCTAGACAAGCCAGCCCCGTTTGTGCAATTATGAGGGGTAATCAACAAGCCTAGTTTTTTAAACAATTAGAGAGCTTGAGAGATTGTAGGACCCTAATTCATCCACAACAAGAGAAATCATAATGAACTAGTGCAAGATTGGGAGCGAAGCCAAAGGAATATATTAATTTCCTTCCATCGAGAATTTAGAATTCAGAGCAAATCCAATTGTAGACCCTCATCAAATTCTGATATACACACGGTGGTGACATTGATAAGAGTGCAAACTGTCCACCTCCGAGAATAGCCCACACTCATAAGAAAATCGGGTCTAAATAGCTCATACCACCACCAAGGAAGATTCATCGTTTCTTCCCAAGATTTGATAGATCTACATTTGATGCCTCAAATTAACTTTGCATTATAGGAATTAAAGTTCACCATTAGAGGGTGGTAAATTCCCATGTTAAACCTCACAAAAAAATGAAAGGTCATTAATGATGGGTGGGACATGTTGCCACGTCCCCCTGCCATTATAATTGGTGGGATGGCGGCAATGTGCCTCCCCGCCTATCTCTCTATAAACACCCCATCCCAGGGAGAAGAGTCATTATGAGATAGATCCCAACATTCTTGTTTTAGGGGAGAATCAAGGTGGGTATTGCGGAATCCTAAGCATAGCATCCCTTATTGGCAAGCCTATCTACAATCTTGTTTCCTTCTTTGCAGACATGAGAAGGTATGATCATTGTAGTGGAAGGAAGGAGAGTAGTTAATTTGTCCAAAAGGTTCTAAAGGCATCCAATTCGAGAAATTTTGCTCAAGGGGGTATTATTGAGAATCATGGAGATCATATTCATTACCAATTGAGAGTCTTCTTCCACCAGCAATTTGGTTTAGCCCTAGGATTGTGCAATTTCAATTCCGCACTCTAAGGCTTTCAATTCAACAACATTATTATTGTTATGCCCCAATGGCCCTAAATAGATATATTTAGGTTCTCCTAAATTGTCCTTCACAACACCGTCATAGCTTGCAGAACCTGGACTACATTTGGAGACTCCACCAAAATTCAAATCGCAAATTCCTATTAGAAATTGTAGAAAGAAAGGCTAAATTTGACTTGTGCCTTAGTCAAATTTAGTAATTCGATTTTCCACATCAGCAGAATGACTTGGTTTGTAGCTAACTTGTGTGATGTGGATTTGTCTACTAGTTTAACGCATCGGATTGTCCATACTTATCCTTAGTATCAAAAGGAAGAGAAAAAAAGCTGTCAAAAAAACATTATTAGAAAAATATATTATAAAGTTCGAGTGATGGTCGGCTTGGATGTGAGGACAACCTAATATTTGGACACTACAGTTGTTTGCTCGAATGAATGAATGGAGGAAAAGGAGGAAAACGTTGTTTGCTCAAATGAATAGAGAAAAACAAAAAGATTGACAATGGTCCCTCGTGAAATGTTTCAAAAAAATACACCTTCAATGTAAAAATGAAAAAATGATTTTAATTTGATAATTTAAAACAAAAAAAAATCTAGTCGTAAGAGTGTATTCTTCCATAATGAATCAATTTCATAAGTATCAATTTTTTTCCACATTTAAAAAGTTGTAACTAATATTTTATAATTAAAAATATATATATAAATTAATTATATATTATATAATTTTATAATTTAAGTATTATAATGTAGATTTGAAATTTAAAGATAAAATTAATAATATCAGTGATTAAAACTCATTAAAATCGAAATTGAATATAGACGAAAATTGACCATTTATCCTACCTTTAAAATAAAAAGATATAAAATTATCTTTCAGGTATCACCCTCGCCAACATTGAACAAAGTAATAAATAAAGTCTCTCCCTTTTTTACATTCTTCAGAAATTACAAAACATCCATTTTAGAAGTTACCGTGTAAGCCAACAACCAAGCTCTGTACAAAATATCCGAGTTTGTAGCATTTTGATTTTGGAAACCTGAAACATTTCGGATTTTTTATTCTAAATACCTCAAATCAAAAATCAAATCTAGTATTTACAGAATCTGTTATTTGAGCGGCCTCCCAAGTCTCTGGCACTCGATTTCTAAAACTAACCAGTTAGAAGTCGCCGCCAAAGTCACCGTCGCCGCCAAAGTCACCGCCGCCGCCATAGTCACCGCCGCCATCATACCCTCCATCGTAACTAGCATCGCTAATAACTTCTCCAAGTAACAGGCCACCAAGAGCTCCGCCCATTAAGCCTGCCCCTAAACCCATCCCCATATTATTCCTCCTAGCCGGCCGCTGCGCCGCAGGAACAACTGGCGGATAACTCGGGTAAGGTGGGTAGCCCTGGTTAGCAGGGTAACCCTGGTAAGGAGGCGGAGCGTAACCCTGGTAGTAAGGCGGTGGCGGGGGATAGCCAGCCTGGGGTGGAGGGTACTGGTTGTTCGGCGGCGGATGCGACGACGAGCCGGCCGGTCGGGAGAATGGATAAGCGGTCACAGGCTCCGCCTTTGCCGCACCATATGACCCTGCGACTGCCTGCGGCTGCTGTTGCTGCTTGACCTCGGCCTTTTCAGCCAATTTCACAGATAGGTTGAGAAGCCCCTTGGGTTTTCCCGAGGGTTTTCGGATCTGGTAGCTCGCGAACTGCGCGGAAGTGGCACCGGGGTTGAGAAATTCGTTCACGGGGATGCTAATGCGTCCGATCTCTTTGTCGCCGAAGGTAGAGTTGGCGTAGACTACGATCTCGAGAAGCAGGTGGCCCTGCTGTAGGGCGGCCTCGTGGAGGGTAAACTTCATAGCGTGGTTCCAGTTCGGATCGTTGCCGTTGTTCTTGTCCACCGGCGTCCGTTGCCTGTTTTTCTGATCGTTGGAGATCCATGCGACTGCGTACGCCTTTGTTTTGGAGAGCATGCTCGGCTTCTTCAGATCGCGGGCCGATATTAGGGTTAGTTCCATGCCCCGTGCCTCCATCGCACCTCGATGAATTCAAAACAGAGGAAGAAAGCCAATGAATTCACAGAGTGAAATTGGGGAAGAATCCGAATTTACAGCTTGAAATTGGGGAAGAATCCGAATTCACAGATTGAAATTGGGGCAGAATCCGAATTCACAGATTGAAATTGGGGAAGAATCCGACTGAATTTGGGAATAGCGGACTGAATAGTAGGTGGTATGGAGATTTGAAACGTACTTATAGTTACATAGCGCGTTATGGAAACTTCCACGCGTTGAAACGTGTTGCGGAGTCGCGCCTTTAACACGGTAAATCTCGATTCAGATGAAACTTCATGGAATGGAAGAGGCCAAGTATAACACAAAGACTCTTCTGTTTATTGTATTTTTTAAATATTTGTTTATTAGTAAAGATTTTTTTGAAGGAAAAAAATAAAATTAATATATAAATATTAATATTAGATTTATTTATATATTTAAAAATGATTTTAAATAACAAAATATATAATTTATTAGATTTTTTATTATTAAATATTTTATAGATGGAAAAAGAGTTGTTGATTTGAGGCTTTTGTGATTTGTATTGTTGTTTGTAGATTTTTCTGGATTAATGGCATCCATTTTTTTAAGTAATGGATATTTCGAACCAATCCTTCATCATCGAAAAAAAATTTGTTTTAGTGTGATTTTTTAAAGTTTCTAGTGCCTAAAAAAATTTGAAGTGAAATATTGATTTTTGTTATTTAAATTGATATTTTAAAAAACCTTAAAAAAATTGCATTATTATACTTTCTTTATTTTAATATTTAAATATAATATAATATAATATTATTTCTTAATAATTTCTCTTAAAAATACCTTATAACTATTAATACTTTAATAATATTTTTTTATTAAATAAAAATAATGCCTCAAGATAATAATATTATCATTATTTATTAAAAATATATATTAGGTTTCCGTATTATCATTGTACTGTACTATGCTTTACGAATACTTATCACGTAATATTTATAAATCTTATACTTAAACGACTTTCTTTAAAATAAAATAACTAAAATGAAATAATATTTAAATATTTTTTTATTTTTTTTATTTAAAATATTCTATAATTTTTAATATTTTAATAATATATTTAATAAAATATATTATTAAATAAAATATTAAATTATTTTTAAATATAGTATTTTTATTTAAATAAATAATAATATTATTAAAATATTAGAAATTAAAATATTGATAATAAATCTTCGTAGATGATTCTAAACCTGGGTATAACAAATCACTTGATGCAGTAAATCCAGAAAATACACCCCACAAAATATTACTCACTCTTAAATCTGATATTAAAAATTATTTAAAAGAAAATTATTAAGAAATAATATAATATTTAAATATATCTCAATATAATAATATTATCGTTATATATTAAAAAAAAATTATATTTTCGTATTACCATTTATGCCCTAAATAATATTTTATACTATTAAATATTAAATATATTGTTAAATAAAATATTAAATTATTTTTAAATATAATATTTTTATTTAATAAATAATAATATTATAAAATATTAGAAATTAAAATATTGATAATAAATCTCCGTAGATAATTCTAAACGTGGATATAACAAATCACTTGATGCAATAAATCCAAAAAATTCACCACAACAAAATATCACTCACTCTGAAATCTAAAATTAAAATTATTTAAAAGAAAATTATTAAAAAATAATATAATTTTTAAACATATCTCAACATAATAATATTATCATTATATATTAAAAAATTTATTATATTTTCGTATTACAATTTATGCGCTAGATAACATTTCATTTAGTATGGATTACATTTTGATGGACTTCTATTAGCTTTGAAAAATACGTCGCAAATCCAAAACCTATTCCTCGTAATCCAAATTCTCTCGATTCCCCTTAAGCAAGGCGCTTTGTTTATAGGGTACTTTATGTGAATTAGGAAATGTTAACCCACCAATCAATTGGATATTTTTTTTTAGTGAAAAAGTAGAAATAAAAATAAATTATAAACGGTGTTTATCATGACTATAATTTTCATGACATACAAAGGGGTTGTTAATATAAGTAACAAAGAGGTTAAAGTTGGTTGACAAATTCAAATTTGTTGCAATAAATGCTGGAGAAAAGTGAGTCCAAAAATGAGTAGGAGACATGACCCTTATAGTATTTACAAAATTCTAGAAAGTGTAAGTGGACAACATAATCAGTCAAAAATAAGTGGAAATCTTGAATAGCTATAACTTTCCTTCCTTTGAGGGTTTAAAATTAAAAATGATAATAATAAAAAATACTACTTGCATGGTTGTTGAGATTTGAAAATTATGCTACCGACTTAATGGAATGGTGTGAACATGGTTGATCCATTGAGTTCTTCTAAGAGTAAATAATTCCAAGTACCATTTGAAGAGTTTTTTTACATAAGCTATCTATAGTTGAATTGAGCTATCTGTAAATATGTTGAAAATTTATTTCCTAAAATTCTTTTTTTTTTTCTCTTCAAATTTTCTTTTCCATGCTACAAGGTTAGAACCTCTAGTTTTGCTTTACCTGCTAGTCAATCAATTATACACTTGGAATCCCCCATAATTTGAATGCTTTTAATGTTATTTATTATAACGAATAACATCAGTACCCAAACAACAATTAATTCTACTTTTGTATTTGTTCCAATTTTTCCTTAACCAACTCTGAAAAGCATAGTTTTATCCCCTATCATTTTGATCATTCCCCCCCTCCACAACGGTTCTCTTGTACTGCACCATCAAAGAAACCGATCAGTTGTTCTTGGAGCAGACATGGGGAGTGTATTCTTCTTAGATCCATCCAGACTTGTAGCAAGGAGTATTCGATGAAGTGAGAAACAATCCTGGTCGAGAGTTATAGAATGTTTAAAGTTGCATTTTTTTAAGATTATTTTGTTTCTTAGAAGCCAAATACCCAAGGCAACAAAGATAGAGAGAGACAAATTATTTTTAAGTTTTCCCACTCAGTCTTGTAGTATTTCCTCGAAAGAGGTATGAACAAGAATTTCCTTAATGCCCAAGACCATCAAGACTGAATGCCAGATTTTCTTGGAAATGTGGCAACTAAAGAAGATATCATCAACATATTCATCTTGAATTTTACAAATACAACAATGGTTTTGGGCCTACAAAATCTCTTTTCTGCAAATTTTTCTAGGTTAAGATTTTATTTTGAAGCATTGTCGAGGAAAAACATTTAAGCTTATTTGAAACGTTCCATTCCAAATGTTTTTGGTTCACCATCTAATATCTTGATCCGTAACTGAGTGGGAAATAGCTTTGTATGCCATATCTGCTTTAACCCTTCCCATGGTATTGTCCCAACTCAATACTAGTTGATCCTCCAAAATATTCAAGTGTACCACATTTATATTTAATTCATTAGTGAAGGAATTCCACTCTTCAGATATTAAGTTTTCCCTCCAAAACTTAATGAGGTAATCTAATCTTATTTTATTATTTCCACTATTATTTTATAATATTCCTTAGGAGGCCCATTTTAGACCTCAAATTTTCTCTAATGGTTTACCGGGAATTCGATTCTTTGTTGGTGTTAAAAGCATCAACCATGGGAAATTTGTTCATGACAAAATTCTCTTGGGTGGAGCTTCTATAGTGATTGCTAAATGATACAAGAAGGTGCCACAAAATTTTCTTACAGCCTCAGGAGGATTGGTAAATTAGGTCAAATCACAAATCTACTCATGAAACATTAGTACAATTTGTCAAAAGAAAATTGCAAAGACACTTGGATTCAAAGTGGTTAAGGATTGGACAAAGTTCAAATACTTAGGAATACCAATATGCTTAAAGAAGAATGTGCCAAAAAAATTTCTTATAGCCTCAAGAGGATTGGTAAATGAGGTCAAATTGCGAATATACTCATGGAACATTAGTACAATTTGTCAAAATAAAATTGTAGAGGCGCTTGGATTCAAAGTGGTTAAGGGTTGGACAGAGTTCAAATACTTATGAATACCAGTATGCTTAAAGAAGCCCTCCTCAAAATCATGCAGAATATTATAGACAAGATCAAAAGCATAATGGAGAATTGGGGAGATCGTTGGCTTAATTTGGCAGGTAGAACAATATGAACTAAAGCAGTCTTGTCTGCCATTCCCTTATTCCAATTTTTGGCTCTATTGGTGCCAAATAATATCTTGCATAGATTGGGGTTTCATTTGCGAAAATTTATTCGGGAAGGAGGTATGTCTTCCACCAAAAAGTTTCACCTTGTAAAATGGGCCACGGTTCGAGCCCCAAAGCTCCATGGGGGTCTTGGTATCAAAGATACTTATTTAATGAATATTTCATTGTGGGGGGGGGGGGGCATTAGATTGGAAAATGGAACTTAACCAAATTATTGTTGGGTACAAATCCTAAAGGAAAAATATCATCAATCCCTAGAGGAAAACAAACAATCTAGACAATGTTCCCCTATCTGGAAGCTTCTCTTATCAGCGTCCTTTCTAATAAAATTGTATCTCACCTGGATCCCTGGGAATGGAGGAAATATCAGACTATGGGAAGATTCAATTCTTAAACATTCTCCGATGGAGAACATGGAATAATTACACTCCCTAATGGATCACTTGTGTCTTCAAGTATTTAATACTTTGGCTCGATTTCTAATTAGAATAGTGATGGGTTTTCGATGGATTGGAATTTGGGGGATATCCCTTATCATATTAGACCCCTTGGTGAAGACTTAAAAATTAGGTTGGCTGGAAGGGCTCCCATTAGTCAACATCAACAAGATAAATTGCACTTGAAAGCTTCATCCTATTCAGTCAAGGAGGGTCATATGGACCTTTTCTTCCATTCCAAAATTCCTCCCAAATACTCCCTCTAGAACAAACTTTAGACTCCAAATTCCCTTCCTAAAGTGAATCTCTTTTGTTGGTTGCTTCTCCAAAAGAAGATATTGACTTTAGAGAACCTCTAGAAGAAAGGCATCCATGGCCCATTGAGATGTCTCCAATGTGAAAAAAATGATGAATCTATCTCCCATCCCTTTTTGGAGTGCTCTTAGTCTAAGGTGGTATGGTCTATTTCCCTTGGTCATCTATATCTTAGACTTGACTTTCCTACTAGTCTTCAATATTTCATGTCAACTTGACATAAAAAAATATTTAGGCTCCCTTTAGACAAAATCTTCCTTTAAATCAGTTTGGATCACCCTTCCCAAATTCATGTGTTGGAAAATTTAGCTCTCCCATAATTCTTTTATCTATAAATCTACTCCTCTCTCTACTAAATTTGTTGCTCTAAAATCCCTATCTTTGTCTTGCACTCAACCCTTTTCATAAAATTTATACCCTAGATGAGCTTGAAGACCAATGGGTAATTTCTCTTTCTTCTGAGCCTCCACCTACCATGTCTTCTAAATTGGTCCCTCTCAGCTAGAAACTCTACTTATCTCCAAAAGAATTGGTTGATTGGAAGAAACAACAACAAAAATGGATTCTTCAATTTGATGGGGCCTCTAAGAAAAATATGGGGGTGACAGGAGGGGGAGGGATATCAATCAATCTCGATAGAATAATAGAAATCAAATATGCATGGGTCCTGAGAAGGATGTCGATTTGTAAGCAAATAGAGCTTTCTCTATGGAAGAGACAAAGCTAGAAATCAATGACTCAAGTTGTTGTTGCCTAAACCCCTAAGACTATATGTCCCTTAGCTTTGGTTTCTAACCTTAGAACCTCTGCCTAAATAATTTCCCCCTTGACTTTATCATATTCTCACTGTGAAAAATTCTGAATATAACTTATGCAGAAACCCTACTGTTAAATCTTGATTTACTTCTGGTGCGGCCGGTGGGTAGAATGGGTAAGCGGTCACAGTCTCCGCATTGGCCGCACCATATGACCATGCGACTGCCTGAGGGTGCCGTTGCTGCTTGATCTCGGCCTTTTCGGCCAATTTCACAGAAAAGTTGAGAAGCCCCTTGGGTTTTCCCCAGGGTTTTCGGATCTGGTAGCTCACGAACTGCGCCGAAGTGGCGCCGGGGTTGAGAAATTCGTTAAAGGGGATGCTAATGCGGCCGATCTCTTTGTCGCCGAAGGCAGAGCCGGCGTAGACTGCGATCTCGAGAAGCAGGTGGCCCTGCTGTAGGGCGGCCTTATGGAGGGTAAACTTCATAGCGTGGTTCCAGTTGGGATCGTTGCCGTTGTTCTTGTCCACCGGCGTCCGTTGCCTGTTTTTCTGATCGTTGGAGTTCCATGCGACTGCGTATGCCTTTGTTTTGGAGAGCATGCTCGGCTTCTTCAGATCGCGGGCCGATATTAGGGTTAGTTTCATGCTTCGTTGCTCCGTGGCACCTCGATGAATTCAATACAGAGGAAGAAAACAAATGAATTTACAGAGTGAAATTGGGGGAGAATTCGAATTTACAGGTTGAAATTGGGGCAAAATCCGAATTCACAGGTTGAAATTGGGGAAGAATCTGAATTTACGGATTGAAATTGGGGAAGAATCCGACTGAATTTGGGAATAGCGGAATGGGTAGCAGGGTGGATTATTGTGAGTGGGATCGAGATTTGAAACGTACTTATAATTACATTGCTCGTTATGGAAACTTCCTCGTGTTGAAACATGTTGCGGAGCTGCGCCTTTAACATGCTAAATCTCGATTCAGTTGAAACTTCTTGGAATGGAAGAGCCCTAATATAAGACAAAGACCCTTCTCGCACTTACTACTCTTTGGTGTTTTTTTATTATTTTTTTTTTTATTAGTAAAGATTTTTTTTTGAAAAAAATAAAATTAATATTAAATTTATTTATATATTTAAAACATATTTTAAATAACAAAATATATAATTCATTAATTTTTGTTTAATAGTAATTTTTATTTGAAAAACATAAAATTAATATTAAATTTATTTATATATTTAAAAAATAATTTAAATAACAAAATACATAATTTATTAATTTTTTTATTATCAAACTCTCAATAAATGAAAAATCTAATACTTTAACTACTTTCTTTATTTCAATAATATTTAAATATAATATAATATAATATTATTTCTTAATCATTTTACTTTAAAATACCTTATAACTTTTAATATTTAAATACTATTATTTTTTATTAATAAAAATATTATTTCTAAATATACCTCAAAATGATAATATTATAATTATTTATTATATATATAAGGTTTTCGTATTATCATTGTATTATCCTTTACGAATACTTATGGCATAATATTTATAAATCTAATACTCCAAATACTTTCTTTAAAATAAAATAACTAAATGAGATAATATTTAAACATAATATTTTTTAAAATATTTTATTATTTTTAATATTTTACTAATATATTTAATAAAATATATTATTAAATTATTTTTAAATATAATATTTTTATTTAATAAATAATAATATTAATTTAAATATAATATTTTTATTTAATAAATAATAATATTGATAGATGGTAGGTTTTTGTGGTGTAGATTTTTAGATATAAAACTCCCAATCTCCATAGTCTTCATTTTTTTTTTCTACATTTCCAGTCTAAATCTAAATCAAGACTCATCTTCAAGACTAATCTAATATTATTAAAATATTAAATTTAAAATATTGATAATGAACTTAGCTAGATGGTTCTGTAATTTTTAATGTTTTGATAAGATATTTAATCAAATATATTATTAAATAAAATATTAAATTATTTTCAAATATAATATCTTTATTTAGTAAATAATAATATTATTAAAATATTATAAATTAAAATATCGATAATAAATCTCCCTAGATGATTCTAAACTTGGTATAACAAATCACTTATGCGATCACAACAAAATATTACTCATTTTGAAATCTGAAATTAAAAATTATTTTAAAAGAAAATTATTTAAAAATTATATAATTTTTAAATATATCTCAATATAATAATATTATCATTATATATTAAAAAAAAATTATATTTTTCATATTACCATTATAATATGTTTTACTAATATTTATGCCCTAGATGATATTTCATTTAGTATGCATTACATTTTGATGGACCTCTATTTCTCGGAATCCAAATTCTCTCGATTCCCCAATCAACAGAATCAAACAGCAGCAGAATGCTACGAAATATGCAAAGGTATTGGTCATCCTCCACGACTGTGTCTAATTCCGCAAAAATACTCAAATGTTCCAAACAACGTTTACTGTGAATTTTGTGCCTCTACAACTCATAATACGGAGCAATGCAAAGCCATTGATGCATTGGCAGAATAAGTAGACAGACCGTCCTATAGAGTAAACGAGACTCCAAGGGGACGAGGAGGAGGAATGAGAGGTAGCAGAACTGGAGGAAGACGATCGGTAAGGTGTTATAACTGTGATCAGGAAGGTCATGTACCGAGAGAATGTCCGCTACCCAAGAGACCATGGTGCTCTCAATGCAGAGTAACTGCACATGCTACTGAAGGCTACCTAGAGCCGATTAAGAGGTGGGAAGAGAAATCCAGACAAAGAGGAGCTAATATGGTTGTAACATACTCCACTATACACCATAAAATTTTTTTACATTGTATCACAGTTAATCCCTATCTACCTATACCATTTATTTAATTGTCACTATAGATTACCAATAACTGTCCTAAGCACGACTTACCATACACAACATTCCACTTTAATATAAATTGCATATGACATACAATGGTACAACAATCGAATTTTGGATTTATTCCACACATATATTAACCAACTTTAATAAGATTGATGTTATGTTTTAAATCATTCGAAATAGATCTTTGTCAGGCTGTATTGTTGGATTTAATTAAGTTATGGTACACATACTTAGTGCAATAAATAAACACTCGATGGTTATTTTCCCGCGCAACGAATCTGGTAGGGATTTGGATATTAACACCGGTTGCTGAGTCATTACCTCCATGTTGTCAATCACTGCAGTAGATAGGTGGGTGTTCCTCCGCCCTTGATCTGACCCTAGGTGATCCAACGATGGTTACTTGCTAGGGTTTTTGGTAAGGACCTTTCCTCTCATAACTGTTTCCACTTTGTTTTCCGCTCATTTCGCCATTGCTCCTCTAAGGATACTCTCCGCCTCTACGTATATCCCCGCAGGATTCTTCTAGAGGAAAATAGGCTTGCATCTGTCAAATTTTCTAGGTAAATGCATTTTTGCTCATGTTTTTTTCTTACAGCAGTACCAAAATGGACTTAGCCTTCTCGCACAAGTGTTTATTGTGGTTTGTTTCTCATCCCACAGACTTGAAGTTGGGTGATATGGCATTTTCTGTCTTGTTCACATCTTAATAATTCGACAGTCTTATGTCTATATCGTTGTATTACTTTTGGCCTCGGTGTGTGGAATTTCACCGACTTCAACTGAGCAATCTCCATGGAATTTCTGAGGTGGAACCCTTACTGCACTCTCGTTTTCCTTTTCACACTTTTTCGCTATAATTCTGCTCATGAATTTCTCTGGTTATTTACCCTAAATTTCGATGTTAACTTTGCAGGCTGCCTCCTTTAGTATTTTGTGTCAATACCCTAAGGTGAGACGGACGCACTTCATCTTGCCTTAATATTCTTATTCCCTTAATTTTATCCAGGTTTGAGATTTAGAAGTTTGATAATCTTTCTCCATTTTCTTTGATAGGTACATTCTCTAAGGATTGTTGGAGAAAAAGTGTTCTTCAAAGAAAATCAATGTAAATTCATTCCTTAACTTATTCCAAACTTGCCAGGTACCCTTTTGCAACGAGAAATCTTGATATCAGAATTTGTCAAGCCTGCAAAAGAAATTTCTCCATCTTGACATGCGGTTTTCGGCTTCGGAATCTTTTAATTCAAACTTAACTTTTTTCCTCACAGACAATACCCTAAATGGGTTTCCCGGAGTCTTCTTGCTATAAAAATATTGTATCTGTTTACTTTTCTTATCAGAAGTACCAATACACAGTTAGGCTTTCTTTGTTCTTCCAGCTTGGATATTTGGTTCTCTGTTTGTCTCAGTTGTAGTCTATTCGAGTCCCTTTCAGGGATTTTCATTTCCGATGGGAGATTTATGGGAATTGCCTTGGTTAGCAGTTCCCTTTTCTCATATATGTATACAATTTATTGGAATGTACAGTTTTGTCATTTTACTGCAACTGGATAATATAATGTGAAGAATTTATATACTGTAAAGAATTTAAGTTTATAGTTTCCATCTCCTAGCACTGTTTAAACTACTGTCTATACTATTCAGAAATTCTTGAACATTTATGTATATATTTACCGAGAGACTGTTTTGTAATTTTAAAAGTATTATTCCGTTTAATGAATGAAATTCTGCACCTTTTCAGTTGTATTTTCATGGAATTGCTTCTTTAGTTCATTGTTTATTTTTCTATCATTCTAGAATTAGAAATTATAGTTTTCCTTATAATTTCTACAGAAGTGTTTTTTTTAATCTGTCTTCTTGCATACAACTACAGAGTCTACTATTTTAATTCAAGAATTTATTTACAATCACACAGTTCTAATTCTTTTGAAATAAATAGATTGCATGATTTTTTTTCGTGGCTATGTTCTTGGCATAATATATTATAATTCGTCGGTCATACACAGACTATTTTCTTTGTTTTTTTTTTAAGTTTTTGATAAAAGATGGCCGAACCATTTTATTCGTGGTTACCCTAAATCGCAGGGAATGACCAAATCGGAGCCCTCTTCTTGAGGATTCTGGGTTAACGGTTCCCTGTCCCATTCATTGTCTGAGAATAATTTCTAACTTCATTTATCTGCCTTAATAATATGGAAAGAGTAACATTTACAACCTGACACATAACAAATTTAAGTACTGTAACTATTTTACATAAGGCACTTGAACTAGCATAATTTTTCCATTCATAAGCAAATAACAACACGCCATTGCAGTAAATTATCTGTTCTGCAAATTTTTCCTGACTGATGTAGTTCCTCCCTACCTCGAGAGAGGCAATCATGTCCTCTTCTCTCCCCCGTTCTCCAATTCTAAGCTTTGTGAGTTGACAGAAAATTATGGAGAGACCTCAGGACAATCCGGTCCAGTCTTCCAATCCAGACAATTTTTCAAAAAATCAGAGTATTCCACTGGATAGCACCAGTTCAGGAATTTTTCTCTGCAAATTCTCCTTCCTCAGTTACTGAATAGAACCCCAAAACCTCCCTAGGATTATGCCTTTATCCTCAGAGGTGGGTAACTGTTTGAACTGATTTTGTCCAACTAACTCTCAGTTCTTGAATTACTTTTTACCTTGAGTCTTGTTATTCTATTATGGAAATCACTTCCATAATTACTTTAATCAAGATTAATTTTCTGCTCATAATATATTGTAAAAATTTAAAAAATAAAAGTAACAATAAATGTCTTAATGTCTTAACAACATATCATAATCATCAGTTAGCAATAAGCCAACTGTTACAATGGTTAACGCAGAACCAAGGATATTAGAGACTCAACCTCTGCAAATTTTAGCCATAATGACCCGAGGAGGGAAGAAAACATGAGAGGATGCACGAGAAATGGACCCGATAAAGCTATTCGAACCTGCATCCCCAAAGAAAGCTTTCAGCCCAGACCAACAGAAGAAGTACTTTAAAGAAGCACTAGAGACATTCTCACAGATGGGAGGACACCAGAGTATCGAGCTTCCACAAAAATCTAGTGAAGGAGGAAAGATAGCCCATACAAGCACACCTATAGAAGAGTGTTTCTGACTGCTCCTGAAAATTCTAAACATTGGACAGATGCTGGAACAATTGAAGAAAAATCTATAAATGGTCGTGCAAGGAGGAATAGGACATGGAGACTCAGGTAACATGGCTAAAAAATATATAAGAAGAGTAAAAAGAAGTAAGAGGATTGGAAAAGAGTTCCACATAAACGCCCAAGTTGCAGGATTCTAGATCAGAGACACAATGCTAGATCTTGGATCATATGTCAATATTCTACCTCGAAAGACATAGGAAGCACTGGGAAAACCGAAGTTGTCATACTCACCAATACAACTTAGAATGGAAAATCAATACTGCATTGTACCGATAGGAAGGCTAGAATAAGTTGAGGTAGATGTTGCGGGAGTAAATACCTATACGGACTTTGAAGTAATAGATATCGTGGGTGACAAGGATCCTTATCCTGCCTTGCTAGGAATAGATTGGGCCTTTGAAAATTACACAGTCATCGACTTAAAGAAGGAATTGATGACATTTGAATATGGTGAGGTCAGAGTGATTCAGCCATTGGACCCGTATCAAGGACCCCGATACACAGAAACTGTTGACAACAGAGAAGACGCAGAGCTTCTAGATCAACTCTACCAGATGGCTGCAGGAAAAAGAGAAGATTACATAAATCCTACAACAGGAGGAACAGTAAGCTGGAGAAGTGTTTAGATTTCTGACCTAGGATCAAAAGTGGCTTGGGATGATTGGTAGCAGGGAGGATATGAAATCAACACTAGAAGATGCGCCAATGTTGGTGGAGTCCACTGGATTAGTACAGAGGTAAGAGAATACCCAAATATTTCAAATATGCAAGCTGTGAATACATTTATTACCAAAGTAGAAGACAAAGTACCAATAGAACATAGGGTCCCTCTCATGGACATAGCACTACAATCCACTTCAGTAAGGTGGTGGGCAACCCATCGCAACTCTCTCTCGCAATGGGAAGATATTGACAGAGCATTAAGAACAATATTTCATGCGGCTTCAGGACTGCAACTAGGAGAAAAGTACCAAGGGAATTATGATCCCCTAGCACATCTAAACAGTTGCGAGTATAAGTGGAAGAAAGAGGAATATCCAAAATCTTTATGGGCGCACAACTTCATACATTCACTGGACACCATTTCGCAAGCTTGGTACCTGACATAAGAGAAGAAGAGAGGAACAGGTACTTGGGAAACAATTGTGGATAAATTCACGCAATGTTTTTTGTTCAAGGGAGACACAGAGCAAGTTACAGATACACTTCAAGAAATTAAAAGAATATTGTTCTTCTTAGAACTTGAGGAAAATGAAGAAATATCTTTATCAGAGCAGAAAGTCAAGGATTCAATAGCATGTAAAAGAATAGATCGCAAGATATATGACGATGATTTAGAAAATCTTCGACGTCTATACTTTGAAGAAAAGGAAGGGAAACGAGAAATACAAGAGGAACCAACTACTGAGGGATTACACCTATTACCCCTGAGGACAAAGAAGCAGAACATTGGAAGCACAAAGAAGCCCAAGATTGCATCCATCAGAGATTATTGGGATATAGAGACAACAAAAGAAATTTTGACCTGCTACAAGAGTATGAAGGCCTATTTCCATCTTCAGTGGCAGATCTCAAAGGAATCAAAGGAGATCTGGGGGAGATGCGCATAGTCCTAAAACTGGATGCGAGGCCAGTAAAGCATAGACCTTACCGCCTGAATCCGAGAGTAAAAGAAAAAGTTAAATCGAAGATGGACAAAATGTTGAATGAAGGCTTGATTTTTTCGGTTGAGGAAGTAGAATGGGTCAGCCCAATTGTGATACAAAGTAAAAAGGAGAAATCAGAAATTAGAGTATGTGTGGACTACAGAAGTCTAAATAATGCATGTATTCATGATCCATTTCCAACTCCATTTACTGACAAAGTTATTGACAATGTAACAGGAAATGAAGCATACTCATTCACAGATGGCTTCTTGGGGTATCATCAGGTGGGAATAGCAGAAGAAGACAAAAGAAAAACTACTTTCACAACATAATGGGGATCATATGCCTATCATGTCATGCCTTTTGGGCTAAAGAATGCACCAGATGTGTTTTCATGGATAGTAATAGCAACATTCAAAGGCTATATCCATAAGTTCCTAGAAGTGTACTTGGATGATTGGACGATGTATAACTTACTGAAGAACCATGCAACTCTGCTTGGGATAATGTTTGATAGGTGCAGAAAGCTTCAAATTTCTCTAAATCTCAAAAAGTGCATCTTTGTAGTACCCTTTGGAACGCTTTTGGGACATGTCGTCTGCAAGCAAGGAATATGTGTGGACCCCGCGAAGGTGGCGGTAATTGTGAATATAGAGGCACCAGAGAATGTAAAATAGTTGAGGTCACTACTGGGACACACATGATACTACAGGAGGTTCATCCACAACTATGCAAAAATCACAGCATCACTAGAAAAGTTGTTGTGGAAATCGAAACAATTCATATGGAACGAAGAATGCGCTAAGGCATTAGACATGTTGAAAGATAAATTAGCTAGTGAACCCATTTTGGCCCATCCTAATTGGGATAAACAGTTCCATGTCCACATTGACGCTTCAAAAATTTCACGGGGAGCGATGCTAGCCCAGCCAAGAGAAACCTCCATTGATCACCCAATATACTTCGCAAGCAGGAAGTTATCAACGACAGAAAGGAATTACACACCAACGAAGAGAAAGGCTCTTGCTATGGTATACTCTCTACAGAAATTTTGCCACTACTTATTGGGAGGCACATTCAAGTTTTTCACAGATCACTCGGAACTGAAATATCTGGTAAACGTACTCGAGGGAAGGATGTGCATATGGCTCCTCTATTCCAATAATTCACTTTCGAAGTAATAGTAAAACCAGGGAGGCTAAATGTCAATCCCAACCATTTATCAAGATTTAAGAATGGAGAAAACAGGGGACCACTTGATTACCAGCTGCCAGATGTCGATATTTTACGAGTAGAAGCCATCCCAGATTATATAAAACAGATAGCAACATACTTGGCCACAAGTCAATGCCCTTCAGAATACAAAGAAACTCAAAGAAGACACCTAGTAGTTAGAGCAGTCGAGTATCAACTCATAGTAGGGCAGTGGTATAAAATGGGCTTGGATCATATCCTAAGAAGACGTGTCTTAGATCATGAAAGAGTAGACATCTTGTGGGAGTGTCACAGTGGAGTTGCAAGAGGCCATGTCGGCGCAAAACCCACCGCAAGAAAAATACTACATGTAGGATTATGGTGGCCCACCATGCATAAAGACAACAAAGAACATGTGAAGAAATGCGAAGTTTGTCAAATAATATAGTGACCGTCACATTGCGATGAGCTGCCCCTTCAACCTATGAGGGCTACGCAGGCATTTGAGAAATGGGTAGTTGACTTCATAGGACCAATTGCACCAATCGCCCGACACTCACAGGAAAGATATATAATCACCGCAACTAACTACCTCACAAGATGGGCAGAGGCGGCACCAGTAAAGGATTGTACTGCAAATACAACAACGGGATTTATTTTTGAAAATATCATTAGCAGGTTCGGTTGTCCAAGGAGCCTAACAAGTGATCAAGGGACGTATTTCATTCATACTACAATTACTTCACTGTTGGACAATTTTATGATACAACACAAATGAATTTACAGAGTGCAATTGGAGAAGAATTCGAATTTACAGGTTGAAATTGGGGGAGGATCCGAATTCACAGGTTGAAATTGGGGAAGAATCCGAATTTACAGATTGAAATTGGGGAAGAATCCGACTGAATTTGGGAATAGCGGAATGGATAGTAGGTTGGATTATTGTGAGTGGGATTGAGATTTGAAACGTACTTATAATTACATTGCTCGTTATGGAAACTTCCTCGTGTTGAAACATGTTGCGGAGCTGTGCCTTTAACATGGATTCGGTTGAAACTTCTTAGAATGGAAGAGCCCTAATATAAGACAAAGACCCTTCTCGCACTTACTACTCTTGGCGTTTTTTTTTTAATATTTTTTTATTAGTAAAGAATTTTTTCTTAGAAAAAAATAAAATTAATATTAAATTTATTTATATATTTAAAAAATATTTTAAATAACAAAATATATAATTCATTAATTTTTTTTGTTAGTAAAGATTTTTTTTTTAAAAACATAAAATTAATATTAAGTTTATTTATATATTTAAAAAATATTTTAAATAACAAAATATATAATTTATTAATTTTTTTATTATCAAACTCTCAATAAATGAAAAATCTAATACTTAAACTATTTTCTTTATTTTAATAATATTTAAATATAATATAATATAATATTATTTCTTAATAATTTTACTTTAAAATACCATATAACTTTTAATATTTTAATACTATTATTTTTTATTAAATAAAAATATTATATTTAAATATAATATAATATTATCATTTTTTATTAAAATATATAAATATATATATTTTCGTATTATCATCGTATTAACATTTACGGATACTTATTCCGTAATATTTATAAATCTAATACTTAAACTACTTTTTTAAAATAAAATAACTAAAATGAAATAATATTTAAACATAATATTATTTTTTATATTTTTTATTTAAAATACTCTATAATTTGTAATATTTTAATAATATATTTAATAAAATATATTATTAAATAATATATTAAATTATTTTTAAATATAATATTTTTATTTAATAAATAATAATATTATTAAAATATTAGAAATTAAAATATTGATAATGAAAATGGTTCTAGAAATTTTAATATTTTAATAATATATTAAATAAAATATTAAATTATTTTTAAATGCAATATTTTTATTTACACCTTCGCCAGGAAAACCACTACTAATATTACCATATCTCATATGCTTATCCCCAAAGTATTGGTTGGTATCACTTGAATAAGGGAATATTTCGAAGTAGGTAGTTGGAGGTCCCCTTGCACTAGGATCTTTCGAAGTAGGTAGGATAATAATATTATTAAAATATTAAAAATTAAAATATTGATAATAAATTACTTGATGCGATAAATCTAGAAAATAGACTACAACAAATTATTATTCGCTTTGAAATTTGAAATTAAAAATTATTTTAAAAAAATTATTAAAAAATAATATAATTTTTAAATATATCTTAATATAATAATATTATCGAATTGAGTTTGAATAGGATGAAAATCTGAAGAACGAGGTTAGGAATAACCCTGGCGAAGACGGTGATGGTTTTCGAAGGCAGAAACCTTAATCATGGTGGAAGGGCTGGTCCTGAGGCGGGTTGCAGGCCCCAACAACGAGGTGATGTATGGGGCGACATATGTCCTAGCTTGTTAGTGTCATGCAGACACCCGGGCAATCGACAGTCGTCCACACAGCAAACAGATTTCAACGTTTTTTGCTTGGGTTAAGTGGGGTTAGGATGGCTGTTTCCGCATTCACTAACCCTAACCTCCTTGCTAGTCGGCAGTGTGAGCACGGGAGGGTTGGTTTGCTAGGATTTTTGCAGTATCGAACAGGCGGTATTAGCCCTAAAGCGCTTGGAAAATATGGGTTTTGAATGGGATTCTGTGGATATTGAACCGTCGCCAGAAGATTTTCTCACTGTCTGGGGTCAGGAGGTGTCGGCGAAGAACTTGGACCATTTTTTTCCAGCTTTGGGTGATTCAACTCAGAAGAACAAGGCTCCAGAAGGTGCCTGGGGTTTTCCGAACAACGCTGCATTACTGGAGGAAAGCCTACAGAGCACGTTCAATTGTGTGTGGAAGGAAGGGCCTAGTCGTGGTTTAACTCAACTTTCGTCAATCCCTGTGAAGATCGGTGGCGATTTGCACCAGCTCCCTCAGAAAAACGTGTCTCTACCAGGTATTTCATCAATCCCCTTTTGTTCAGGTGGATTGGAAGACATAGTAGCTAGTTGTGGTTTCTTGGGCTTTGTGGGGCTCAAATATTTCTTGGGAGAAAGCCACAGAGAGGCGGATTGGGGTAGGGGGCTTCCTCGCGAAGTGTCTACTGTGTAAAGATCCCCCCCCCCCAATGGCAGGGCATTGCCTCCCTTGAAAAGTATCTTCTCTCGCAGGGTAGTGAAGCGGCAAGCTTGAGGCCGGAAGCAGCCAAGGGTTTGGTTAGAAACCCTAGAGGGCAGAGACAGTCGATGCTGGGATAGACGGGAGTTGGTCATTCTGCTCACGAAGAAGGGAAACAAAGGGGGTTTTCAAGCTCTGAGAAAGGAGACAACCACAAGGAGGCTCTTGGGTCTATCAGGCCTGAAGAAGGCCCTAAAGGAACTGGAGGATCTCACTGGGAGGGTTTGAATCAGTTGGAGGAAGGGCGATCTGGGTCGCCGAATCTTGAAGTTCCAGATGCGATTGAAAGGCCATTGGAAGACAAGGAAGGTGGAAGAGGTAGGATTTCAGGAAAGAAAAGGAAAAAAATTAAGTTGATTAAGAGATTGGAGGAGTACCCATGTTGTGTTTTCGGTGTGGATATACACATTGACGAAGTCATGGAAGTGACGGAAACTATCCTTGTCGGCAGAGTTAGAGGCAGGAAATACTCCGCAAGCTACATTTATGAGTGGACAGCCTCAGAATGGACCGATGCCCCAAGACACCCCACAGAGATCCAAACTCTTGCCAAGGAGTGGTTTATGATGAAATTCGAGAAGAATGAACACCTAGAGTGGGTGCTAGAAAGGAATTGGAATTTTGGGAAGAGACCTGTTCTACTCAGGAAATGGACTCCACTCTTCAACGCGTAGAGGGAAAAAATAGAAGACACCTCGGTTTGGGTAAAGCTACCAGGCCTTCCTATACCTTTCTGGACGGACTCTGCCTTCCGTTCTATTGGAAACACCTTGGGCCACTATCTGGAAGCTAACATGTCGTTCCAGCAGACCAAGGATCTGAGCGCAACAAGAATCTTGGTCAACTTAAACCCTAAGGAAGGGTTAGCAGAGGAAATGCGCCTGAAGTATAAGGACTATGAATACTCTCAAGTTCTAGATTACAAACACATGCCCTTCAGGTGCCACCACTGCCATAAGTATGGCCATCTAGCAAAGGATTGCCCGTTGGGGCACCGAAGAAGAAGAAAAAAAAAAAGGATATCTCGAGGGCCAATGAAACCTACGGGGGTTGAAGAGACAAAACATTATGACGGGGAAATGATGGATGGTGTTGAAGGTCCCAGCGCCACTGAAAATGAACTCCCTTCTGAGAATCAATAGGCAGCTCATTCCCCTTCTGAAGCTTTGGCTCATGTTCAAGACCCGCCTCACGCAGCTGAACCTCCACTTGACACTGGAACCGTGGTAGCTTCTCTGGAGGGTATGCTTCTAGTCTCTGCTCCTTTCATTTTCTCCACTTTATGCACTTCTGTTTTTGCTTATACAAAGCCTGGTCCCTCTAGACCTCCTCAAATGGAATATTTGCAAATGCACGATGTCATAGAGTCCCTTGATAGCATTATAACATCTGTCCCTCTCCCTCTTGTTGACCCCCCCTCTGAGGTTGTTATCAGATCGCCCTCCTCTTTGCCTTCTATTCCTGAGAAACCTCCCTATAACCTTCGATCCTTGATGAAAAAACCTTGGAAAGGGGAGATCATTAGTGGTTTGGAGTCTAACCCTATCTCAGTTGGTCCTTGTTAGGTCTCTATATTACTAGTATAGTCCCTTATTGTTATTAGTGTAATCCCCTTATTGTTATTATTGTAGCCCTGTAACCCCCATATTGTTATTATTGTGCCCTTAAATTATTATTGTTAGGTCGTCTAGGATTACATTGTGGCCCCATGGACTCCTATATATAGAAAGGAGGTCTTGTAATTTGTATCATTCAAGAATCATTCATTTATGTAATGTATTGGAGATTTCCCCCTCAAAGTGGCTGATTTCTAAGGCGTTGATCTCTCTTTTCTTCTATTTTTGGATTTGGTTTCACAACATTTGGTATCAGAGCTTTGGATTCTAGGGTTTCACTACTCCAAACAGGTCATCGTGGCATTTACGTTATAACGTTTTTTCTACAAAGGTTCAAAAGCTGAAATTTTTAGAGCGTGAAACCAAAATCCTGAGGAAAACATTGTCACAAAATTTCAGATCTTGGTTCACAATATTTTCGGAGATATGATATGTGGAAGTTAGGACTTTTTGCAGACTCCTGAATTTAACCTAAACAGGTCATCACGGAATTTTAGCTATAATTTTTTTTATACGAAGGTTCAGAAGATGAAATTTTTAGAGCGTGAAGCCGAAATCCTGAGGAACATTTTCGCAAAATTTCAGAGCTTGGTTCGCAATATTTGTGGAGATATGGTATGTGGAAGTTAGGGATTTGTCAGGCTCCCAAATTTCATCTCAAAGAGGTGATCGTGGGAAACACTTCATAAATCTCTCTCTGAGCATCAGATTGGAATGCTGTAAAAAGTGGCTGCAAGTACGCGGACCGTAGTTTCCTGTCTATCAATTTCAGAGCCAAAGGAGGAAACAGTCACACGTGGAAAGTCGTACAAGTTCGCTCTACTGAACCAGTCCATAATTGGGTCATTGTGGGAGATTTGACATAACTTTGTCTTGAAGAATTCAAATCAGGTTAGACCTATGGCATTTGAAAGAAGCTTTAGAGGGATACTACAGAGTTGAATTTCAGATATTTATGATCCGAAATTATAGAGATAATTAAATTTCAATATCAAGCTCCTAAAAAGAAAGTAAAAGGTGTGTGTGTGTGTGTGTGTGTGTGTGTTTTTTTTCTTTTCCGAATTGCATAAGTCTTGTTTGAAGAATCAAGTTGAATTGATTCCAAGGGCATATTGTAGAATAGATATCAGTATTGGATTCTAAAATGGCCCTTAAAAATAATTCAACACCCATTAAGCCTTTAGAAGGCTCTACTATGACTCATGAAGATGAAGAATGGCAACATGACATATCAAAATTACAAGAGCAAGTGCAACAAATTTCGCTCCCGCAAAGAGCAACAAAAAATGACATGGAAGTTTTGAAGAAAGGCGTGGAAACTAAGATGGATGGTTTGAAGAAAGGCGTGGAATCTAAGATGGATGGTTTGAAGAATGGCATGGAAGCTAGCTTCGAATCTAAGATGGATGACATGGAAGCTAAGATGGAAAACATGAAGAATGATCTAAAAGCAGACATGGAAGGTTTGACAAAGTTGATATTAGAAATGTTTCCTAATGGTGAAAAGATAGTAGAGGAAACTCATGATGAGAACAAAATAAATGCTAATCGTGATTTCATAAACTCTAATGTTGGAGGAAAGAACCACCATATTCCAAAAATGGATATGAGGAAGTTTGATGGAAAGGATCCTGTAACATGGATACTACAGATGGAGCAATATTTTGATCTCCATAATGTGCAAAACACACAAAAGGTGCACATTGCAACTTTACATTTAGAACAAAATACATTTGTATGGTATCAATGGCTTTGCTCCCGTAAAAAAATTGTCACTTGGTCAATTTTTACGGAGGAAATGATAGCACATTATGAGGATACAAAGAGCAACACCTTCTTTAGCCAATTGATAAATCTCAAACAAAAGGGTTTAGTGGGGCAGCACATTGAGGACTTCCAAAATTGAATATAAGGGTAACTGATATTCCAGAGGAACACAGGATTGATCTCTTCATAGGCACTTTAAAGGATAACATCCAACATGAAGTTCGTGTTTTGGAACTTGATTCATTGGAGAAGGCATTCAGGTTGGGAAGAAAAATTGAATGTAAAATTATGGCGACAAGGAAGCCTACCACTCACTTCTATAAAGAGGGAAGTGTTGCTACTCCTAGATTTCCACAACCTACAAGGTTGACACCACAAAAATTAGAAGAAAAAAGAGCAAAAGGGATTTTCTACAGTTGTGATAACAAATACACTAAAGGTCATAAGTGTGCTGAGAAGAAATTATTTTACATAAATTGTGAAGAGGAAGAAGAAAATCAACAAGGATCTTCAAAAGAAGAGGATATACACCAGGAACCAACCCTATAATAGGAAGAAATGAGTCCAACCATATCATGTAATGCATTGGTAGGAATTACCACTCCTCAAACTCTCAATATAGAAGGACATATCAAGAAGAAAAAGGTAATAGTATTGATTGATTAAGGTAGTACCCATAATTTTATTCATTGTAAGGTAGCCAAGGAATTGAATTGTTTCCTATACCCAACACTAGAATGTCAAGTGATGGTTGCAAATGGAGGAACTATAAATTTCTTTGGAAAATTCCATAATATAAAGCTAACCATGGGGGAATATGTATTGAATAGTCCAATGCTTTCCATTCCTATGGGAGGTGCTGATGTTCTACTAGGAGTACAATGGTTACAATCTTTGGGGACGGTAGCTTTTGATTTTCAAGAAATTTTCCTGAATTTTTTTCAAAAGGAAAGGAAGTCGAATTACGGGGTATTGCAGGGAAGCCGGGAAAGATAATAAACTTTAATGTCATGACAACGAGGCGTAATTTCACAATTATGCTCACTAGAAGTTCCAACATCAAAATCATCTATTTCTGCAGATCTCCAAAAAGTCTTGGAGAATCATTCCAAGGTGTTTGAAACTCCCAAAGGACTCCCACCTATTCGTGATCATGATCATGCTATTCATTTGATTCCAGGAAGTGTTCCTCCAAACATCAGGCCTTATAGATGTCCTTATGTCCAAAAGAGCGAAATTGAACGTATGATTGCAGAAATGTTAGAGGCGGGTATAATTCAACCTAGTCAAAGTTCTTTCTCTGCTCCTGTAGTATTGGTACACAAGAAGGATGGATCATGGCACATGTGTCCTGATTATAGGGAGCTCAATAAGCTCACCATTAAATATAAATTTCCCATTCCTGTGATTGATGAATTATTGGATGAATTACATGGAGCAATTTATTTTACCAAGTTGGATCTTTGTTCAGGATATCATCAAATTAGAATGAAGACCGAAGATATTCCAAAAACAGCATTTCGAACTCATGAGGGTCATTATGAATTTTTGGTCATGCCTTTTGGCCTTACCAATGCACCTTCTACATTTCAAGGGTCGATGAATTCCATTTTCAAACCCTTCCTTAGAAAATTTGTGCTAGTATTTTTTGATGATATACTAATCTACAATAGGTCTTGGAAGGATCATGTTCAACATGTTGACAGGGTGCTCAAACTATTGCAGGAGAAACAATTATATGAAAAACATCCAAATGTTTCTTTGGAGTACAAGAGGTGGAATATCTGGGTCATATTGTATCTCACGAGGGTGTTAAAGTAGACCCTAACAAAATTAAAGCCATTAAGGAATGGAAAGTCCCCACAACCATAACGCAGTTGCGAGGATTTCTCGGGTTAACAGGGTATTATCGCAAGTTTGTTAAGAATTATGGGAGAATAGCAGCACCTCTAACAACATTATTGAAGAAAGATGCATTTTCATGGACTCCTGAAGCAACTAAGGCCTTTGAACGTCTTAAAGAGGCAATGTGCCTGGCACCGGTCTTAGCTACACCAGACTTCACAAAAACCTTTATTGTGGAATGTGATGCCTCAGGAAATGGAATTGGTGCAGTTTTAATGTAGGAAAGAAGACCCATTGCTTTTGAAAGTCGTCCAATCAAAGGAAAGTATTTACAGAAACCTATTTATGAGAAGGAAATGTTAGCAATACTACATGCACTAAAGAAATGGCGAACTTACCTAATGGGAAGCCACTTCAAGGTAAAAATTGATCATGATAGTCTTAAACACTTTTTGGAACAAAGACTATCTTCAGAAGAGCAGCAAAAATGGGTCACAAAGATGTTGGGTTATTACTTTGAAACAATCTACAAAAAAGGGAAGCTAAATGTTGTTGCAGATGCACTCTCAAGAAAGAATGAAGAGGTGGAAGCATTGCTCTATGCCATTTCTATTATCCAACCAGCTTGGATAACCGAAGCAAAGGATGAATGGAAGAAGGACGAAGAAGTGTGGACACTCATTTAAAAGTTGCAGCAAGATCCTAGTACATCTGATACATTTAGTTGGAAAAATGATTCCTTATGGTACAAATATCGCTTATATCTTTGCAATAATTCCCAACTAAAACAAAAGATTCTTTTGGAATTGAACACTTATGCTTTAGGAGGACACTCAGGATTTTTAAAAACTTACCACAGGGTGAAGAAAGAATTTTTTTGGGATGGCCTTAAATATGATATTCAAAATTTTTTGGTGGAATGTTTGGTTTTCCAGTAGAATAAAGTTGAGACAATTAAGACCCCGGGTCTTCTACAACCTTTATTCATTCCAAGTCAACGTTGGGAGGAGATTTCAATGGATTTTATCACAGGTTCACCTATGTCCGAAGGAAAGAGTGTCATCATGGTGGTAGTTGATAGAATTACCATGTATGCATACTTTTGTGCATTATCTCATCCATTTAAAGCAAGTACAATTGCTACTACATTTATGGACACAATTCAAAAGCTACATGAAAACCCAAGGGTTATTGTGAGCGACAGAGATCCCATTTTTACTGGAAATTTTTGGACGAAGTTATTTTCTTGTTTGGGTACTCAATTAGCTCATAGCTCATCTTATCATCCTCAATCTGATGGTCAAACTGAGATAGTAAATAAATGTTTGGAAGGATGTCTTCGTTGTTTTGTATCTGATAAACAAACACAATGGGTCAAGTGGTTACCTCTCGCTGAATGGTGGTATAACACTTCCTTCCATATTGTAGCAAAAATGACCCCATTTATGGCACTTTATGGATATCATCCACCATCCATCACATCATCTTTAAGGGAAAATTCAAAGGTTCAAGCAGTGGAAGATCACATCGAGCATCAGCAAGAAGTTCTCCAACTCTTAAAGGATAACCTGAATTTGGCACGAAATCGAATGAAACAACAGGCAGATCAACATCGTAGCGAGAGAAGTTTTGATGTAGGAGATTGGGTATTTTTACGGCTACAACCATACAAACAAATGTCCCTCAAGCACGCTAAGAAGGATAATAAATTATCACCAAAGTACTATGGTCCTTACAAGGTGTTGCAAAAGATTGGTACTATGGCATACAAATTGGAGCTTCCTGCTTCTTCGCGAGTACATCCAGTTTTCCATGTTTCATGCTTAAAGGTTATAGGTGAAAATCTTCCAGTTCAAACAATATTGCCAGAACTTGATGAGGAAGGAAAAATCATATTGGAACCTGAAGCGGTCACGGAAACAAGAACTCGAAAGCTACGAAATCTATCAATTTCAGAGTATCTCATCAAGTGGAAGAACTTACCCACTGAATATTCTACATGGGAGGATGAGAATTTTATACAGAAGCACCCAGAGCTACTCAAGCATTGAGGACAATAATTTTTTGAAGGAGAGAGGCATGTTAGGTCCCTATATTACCAGTATAGTGCCTTATTTTTGTTAGTGTAATCCCCTTATTGTTATTATTGTAGCTCTGTAACCCCCATATTTTTATTATTGTGCCCTTAAATTATGATTGTTAGGTCGGCTAGGATTACATTGTGCCCCACTAGGACTACATTGTGGCCCCATGGACTCCTATATATAGAAAGGAGGTTTTGTAATTTGTATCATTCAATAATCATTCATTTATGTAATGTATTGGAGGTTGCCCCCTGTTGGTATCCTGTGTTTTGACAGTTTGGAAAATCAAAAGACAAGGCAACATCAGAACCAATCTTTAGAGTTCCAGGATCTAGTCCTCCTGTTCTCAGAGAGGGATCTCTCAAATATTTGTTTGCAAAGGTTTATCTTGTTTGCTTTGGTTATGGATTTTTAGACTAGTTATTACGTGCAAATGTTTGTTTGGTTGGGTTGAGTTGATACAGCAGAATATGAAAGGTCTAAGAAAGATAGACAGAAAGAGGAAATATCCGGTTCATTGGGCAATGGAGTCAAAATAAGATCATGACAAACTCTTCAAGGGATATGGGATATCAAAGGGCAAATCTAACTTGGCCACATGATCCTTTGTTTTGGAATGAGATGGACATTAATGATTTGGAAAAAGAAATTTAATTCTCAACAAAGGGAACTTGAGAAACATGACTTATCAATAAAGAGATATTTGATAGACAGGGATAACCATAAATTCTACAAACATTCTTTAAACAAATAATGATTTCAAGACAACTTCTAAAATGAAATCTAAGATTCGGGGAACACCCTATTTCCTCAAAGATCTTATTTTAAAGGATTTAGAAAACATAAAAGATTCACTGATAGTTGCATTCATAGAAGAGGGAACACCTAAATAACATATGTGTTTGCAACTATAAAGACCTTCAAAACAACTGTTTAAGCAGGGGCAAAGGGTAAGATCAAAACCGACCTCTTTGGTTAACTTAAGACAATGGTACTTTGAAGGGAGATTTCAATAATGGCTTTCAAGTGATGGCAGACAAGCAGGGAGAACCATAACATGCTGAAACCAACTATTTGAGCTATCAAGGAAATAAACGAGCATGAAGACTAAACAGAAGTTTTAAAGCCTCTAAAATACTTCAGCAGAAGAAAACATAAAACAGTGAAGGGTGAACAGGTCTAAGGTGCTTCCAGGAGTCATTTCTTAGCCTAAAACTTTCAGCCTACTGTAGTAAGAGATTATGGAACATAATGAAAACAAGGGAAAAACATTTAACAGTTCAGAGCACTTCACCAACAGCCAAGCTCATGGATCCAATGATATAGCCTTCTCAGGAACAGACATGCAACGACATCATCAAGACATCCAAGAATCCAAATTATTTTCAACTTCAACAGACTCGTACATTTATTTCAGAGAGTTTCAATATTACAACTTGTGATCAAAAAACAACCAACAATTTCTCATCTTCTGTAGAAGTACTTATAGGAAGATGAGGAGGTGAGATTTTAACAAAATATCTCAAGGACAATTAATGCAGAGTGAAGACCTCTCGGCCCTTTGAGAGGCTCGAGGGAAGAATTTACAGGTGGATCACTACATTAACTGTTTCACAATAAATATCAAAGCTCGGTGGAAGCTTTGTTTGACTTTGAGGCTCTGTGTATGTTTTGGAGTAACTCTGCAAATATTTTCTGCATTGATTTCCTTGCAGAAGTAACTCCCTGGCTGCGCTGGAGGCGAATATCTGATTTTCTTTAATAACTTCGGCCTCTGTTTTGAAAGGTTTGAGGCAACAGGTGGCTCGGTGGTAGCTGAGGAAATAATTTGCCTCAAGATGTGGCGGTGGAGGCTTTCTGTCTGATAAAACACTTTAGGTTTTCTTTAAACTATGTTTTGAGTTGGGGATTAGGCTTTTGATAACCATCTTAGCCGTAATCCCCATAAAAACCGTCTTCAATCTTCATCTGCTGTGCTCTGTCTTCAAACTGATACTCTTTAACTATTTTTGAATTAAAACAATGTCTTGTCGATGTGCAGGCCGCACTGGGCTTTTTAAAGGCATCAATGCCCATGAAGCATTGAGAAAACAATGGAGCAAAACCCCGCAGATGGTTCTCTTTAACAGCTCGAAGGCGTAGGAAACGTCTTTCCCAACCCTCGGCTTTCTTTCATTATACAATGGAAAACCATTAAAACGCCTGCAAAACACAAAAATAGTTAAGAAATCCTGCAGAAATAGGTTTAAACTGCTTCAGATAGTGGGGGAGGAGCGTAGCCGTCGGATAAAAACATCTCACAGTGGAGATCGGCATAAATCAGAAAAATGAGAGCGGGGAGAAGAAATAAGGCGGGGTGGTTTTGGACCGTCCGATCTGGACACGTGGATGGTCCAGATTCAATCGAAGGATCGCAATCGGGGGTAGTGAGCAAATGCACCGATTTGAAACATGCGATGCGATTAAGCGCTGTCCGTCGATCTGCAGATCAGATCGACGACGGAGAGTGAATCGGGGGATGGCCGATCGGCGGGAGCAAACAAGTGTATGCGAGGGAAAACCCCGATGCGATTGGGCGCTGGCCGTTTTATCGGCTTACGATCAACGGTGGAGATTAGTTTTTAGAAAGAACTGGCAGAAACCCTTATAACATATCAAAACCCCAAGTTGTTAATATAAACGAAGGTTTAATGGATCAGGGCGGAAATAAAATATATACAAAGGATAGGCGCCCGCCTGCGGGGCCTTCGGATATATGGAACGCAAAGGGCTCGGGGCTTAGTACATCAAAGGCCAATCGCAATCGGAAACGTGGGCCTGGTCTTTTCGATCAACCCATTGTGAATTCATCGATCGCGATTGCGCGATCGGTCTTTTTAATCTAACCATTTTATATTTAACATGTGACTTTGGCTCATTAAATCAAAACTTTAGAAAAGAGGGGTTTTGTAATTTACAAAGGAAAAATGGGTCGGAAATGAAATATTCACAAGGTTTAAGCGCCGAGGGCGGGCTCAGGGTTATATGAAAATAATAATATGATCGGGGGTCTTAAGCAGCAAGGCTAATCACAATCGGAACTTTTGGAGTATGGCAAAGACTTGCATCTTTGATTCTTTCCGATGCGATTAGCACCTTAACGTATTAACAAGTGGTTCCAGAGCCAAAACGTATGGTGGGGAAGTGGTTTAGGGCTAAACCCAAGGGGCTTAGGTCCATAGCAATGAAACTTTGATTTTTTATGAGAATTTTCAAGGATTTTAATGGATTTGGGGGTTCCGATATAGTTAAAAAGTGAGTTTTTAACTATGAAAGGGGAAATTTTCATAAATGGAAAGAAGAGGACTTATGAAAAGTAGGGAAATAATATGGAGAAAAGGGGGAGTAAATGAAGGTTAGTTATGAGTGGGAGAAAGGGGAAAAATGATGGTTTCTTCAGCAGTTTTTTAGTTGGAATCAGCAGAAATTCCTGAGTATAAAATGGGACAGCAAATGAGGATTTTTGGACAGAGGCATGAGGCCTGCAAGGAGTCTTCAAGAGCCAACAATTTTTAGTGATAAAATTTGTTCCTTGGAGGCTCAAAAAATATCTTAGCCACCTTTTGGTATAAAAAAATATTATAGGTGGCTAACAGTGGCTCCACTTGGGGATGGTGCCTTCTTGAAGGCATCAAGAATTCAGACTTGATTTCTGGGAGGCTGATTAGTTGCCTCATCCATTGGGTTGTCCTTCTATGATTGAATGATCTTCTCTAAAAACATATTTGGCAGCCATGAAAACAATGGACCTTTATCAAACAAGCTTGCTACCTACCCAATCCTGCAAATCTAGCATTTTTTCTTCATCAGAGTGCACTTGGATTGGCAAACTCTATTCACAACATTTTATTCTTTTGAAAGCAGGAAATCTAATCTACTTCTACTCCTTATTTCTCCCTGAACTCAGATTAAACAGTTGAGCTCAGATATTTCTCTACCTAGTCTACTGTCTGTTGGGATTAAACAATCCAACAAACTTTCATTCTCTAAATTCTACAACAGAAATTTAAAAATAGTCAAGTCAAGATTGAGTTGTTCGACTTGCTATGATCTATGGCATAAAAACAAGGTGCTCATAGATTATTATTTGCAGAAAATTAAATCAAAATGGAAGGCTTAAGATCTGAAAGTTTCTCATTATGGCCTTCTTTTCTTTACAGCTCTGTATTTTTAATTTTGTTTTGAGTTGTCTCTTTCTTGATATCTGATTCAGATTTTGGGCAAATAAGAACCAGTTTTTCTCTTTTATGACTCAGAAAAATAAAACAGTTTTGAGTCATCTCTCTTTGGAAACTTTGGTTCAGATTTTGAACATGTTTGAACCTTTAATTTCTATCCTAATCTATCTACCGATAAGCCAAGATTAAACAGTTTGGCAAATCAAATTCACTACCCTATCAGCAGAAAATTGAAAGCTAATTAGTCAAGATTAAACAGTTTGACTAACTAGAAGTGTGTTTTGCAGGAGTGGCATTTAAGCTTGCAAACTTTCAGATTTATTTCTCTTTTTTGGCATGGGGCTTTGCCTTTTTTCTTTTTTTCTTCTGCCCTCTTTTCATGCTTTATTTGTTTTTGTATTTTTGAATTCTTGATTTTTCTCCAAAGCAGAAAACAACAACTAACTACATGCTCGGAACTGAGCTTTATTGACATTCCTATCTAACCTATTTTAAACATGGAGTATTTACATATTCATATGATACAAAAGTGCCAATGCAGCCAGCTGAGTAATGTCAAGAAGAAGTAGTAACTCTGGCTGCTTGTCAAAGGTATCCATAGAACATATTGAAGGTTAACCTTCAATGTCAAGGCTATCACAGAAGGTGACAGCTTTTCATGTCTCTGGCTCTTGCAAAGGGTCAATGCTTGATAATTTGAGCCAGTCGGGATTTCCACACACTCTTCCATAGGATCAACAAAGAAAAGATGAGGATTCTCTTCCTTTTGATCCTCCACAATTGGTAGATCATCTACTTCTAAGACATCAGCTTTGAAGATTATCTCTTCAGTATGTAGTTTGGAAGTATCATCATTCTTAACCTGCAAAATATCAAACAATGAAATATCTTCTTTCTTTGAATCTATGCTTGCTTCTGATATAAATTCAGGCTCTTTAAATGACAGACTAATATCAGTAAAGGGAGAAGTTTCTTCTTGAGAAGATGATATATCCACAACAGGATAGTCTTCTATTTGTTTTTCTCCTTCATCTTCATCATCCTCTGAACAGGAGAACTCATCATATTTAACAGTGTTGTCCTCTGGTAACCCTGGTATGCTTGTATTCAGTGGACTAATTTGTATGAAGATGTTATTATATTCTTGAGCAGGGGAGTATTTAAAGGTTTCCTCTTTTTCAAGAGAAAGCTCCTTCTGCTCAAAAATTTCTTTATTGCTCTTCTCTTCACCTTCTGAGTTGAAAGGCTGCTGATTTCCAATTATGTGAAAGCCATTAGTGATGGATTGAAACAGAAGTTTTTGGCTTTCAAGCTGGTGATGGTGAAAATGATAACACCAATCAAACGCTGGTTGCCCTACATGATTAGTTTTTTCTTGGAACTCATCATCATCATCATCAGACTGATCGAAATTCGGAAAATCATCTGAATAAACAATTTTGTCAGTCGAACATATTGGGTCATCAGTTTGCTTTTCTTCTAACTGATCTACAAGATAACTTTCTAAATCTATACAACAAAGTTCTTTATGTGAATGGGCAAGAGTGTTTGTTTCGCAAAAAATTTCAGAGACTGACTGTTTATAAATAGTATGATCTATCTCTTTTTCTGTCAAAGGGAAGGATGTTTCTATGTTCCTTTGAACAGGAGTACAACAACTCTCTGTCTCTTGTGAAGACTGATTTTGAGGCTGGATGTCTTCTTGAGCCTCGGCTATAAGGGATGATGAATCAATATTTGAGTTTTCATGGATATCTTGAGGAATGTTTTTTACTGCTTGGATCATCTTTTCCTCAACTGATTCATCTATTTTTAAAAAAAAATTCAATAGGATATTAAACTCATGAATGGTTGTTAAAAGATCTTTAGGATGCATCTCTTCCAAAGCTTCCTCATTATCTATAATGTGTTGGGTGATGTTTTGTGATGGATCGTAATATATTGCACCCCATGATAATGACGTAGCGTTTTCTTCATAGTTCTCATAGAACACATATTCAAGGTCTCTTAAAGAAAACAAACTACTAGATCTTAAGCATTCATACCAATCCCTAGCTTTTCCTTCTAATTTTAACATGAACATTTTCATTAGGCAGTCTTCATGCCATTCAACTTTAAACCTCCATACATGTATATGAAATCTGATGAGATGTAATAGAGGGTCATCAAACTTTTCACCTTGGAAAACAGGCAGGTTGTCATCCCAATTCACCCGAGGCATCTTATGTGGAAACCCAGGGATATGATCTCTACTCATTGGGGCATATCTTCGTTGTATTCTCGGAATCATGTTTGTAAATCAGAAAAGAGGTCATTGTGTCCGGTTAATCAGTTCAGGGTCTTCTACCAGTGGAGTCATTTGGTCTTCTGGGAGTTTCAGAGTGTGGAGTCGCTAGGTGGAAAATTTTTCGCTCCTAAGGAGGTAAAACGTTTTATGGTTCCACCACCATATGATTCTTGTAGAGTTGTAAGATTCTCAGGAACTGAATTAGCTCTCAAGGGTGATCTGAAAACAGTTGAAGATTTAATCTTAGGAGACCTCCTAAGGATGCTTTCTAGGTTATCAACTATCTCAGGTGGATCAGGGTCAGGATGGGCTCTAGTGTGAATCTTTCTAGGAGCCACTATGCTGTAATTTTTTAGACCCAAATAACAAGAAAAGTTCAACCAGGTATGACAATCTTGGAGAGGTTAACCAATCTGTTTTTACAATTTTAAATCCCACAGTCCTCTAACTGAGTTTGAATGATTTTATAATGATAAGGGTTCTTCCCAGTGGAGTCTTAAGGTCTGCTAGGATTGTGGAGTCGCCAAGTGGAAATTTTTAGCTCCTTTCAGAGGTAAAAGGTCTTATGGTCCACCACCATGTTTATTATGAAGCCAAACTTGAAATATTTTGGGTTTTTCTGAGTTTTTTGTTTTTATAGGTTAAGAGAGTGTTCTAAGTCTGATTTTGCACTTAGCTAAGGTGTTAAAACAAACAGAGTTGCTCTTATGGCTTGGTAACTGGTTCCTTCAAGGTTTGATAAGGATTTAAAGGAATCCTAAGGGTTACTTAGTTTTTCACTGATTCAAAAGAGTCCTATCATGATTGCCATTATGTTAGGCAGTGCTTGAAGAAAGTTAATTATGTTATACTGGACCTAAAGTTGAAGGAAAGGTTTCGCAAACCTCTAATTCTCAGCAGGTCCCACCGTGATCGCCATTATGTTGGTATCTTGTGTTTTGACAGTTTGGCAAATCAAAAGACAAGGCAACATCAGAACCAATCTTTAGAGTTCCAGGATCTAGTCCTCCTGTTCTCAGAGAGGGATCTCTCAAATATTTGTTTGCAAAGGTTTATCTTGTTTGCTTTGGTTATGGATTTTAGACTAGTTATTACGTGCGGATGTTTGTTTGGTTGGGTTGAGTTGATACAACAAAATATGAAAGGTCTAGGAAAGATAGACAGAAAGAGGAAATATCCGGTTCATTGGGCAATGGAGTCAAAATAAGATCATGACAAACTCTTCAAGGGATATGGGATATCAAAGGGAAAATCTAACTTGGCCACAAGATCCTTTGTTTTGGAATGAGATGGACATTAATGATTTGGAAAAAAGAAATTTAATTCTCAACAAAGGGAACTTGAGAAACATGACTTATCAATAAAGAGATATTTGATAGACAGGGCTAACCATAAATTCTACAAACATTCTTTAAACAAATAATGATTTCAAGACAACTTCTAAAATGAAATCTAAGATTCGGGGAACACCCTATTTCCTCAAAGATCTTATTTTAAAGGATTTAGAAAACATAAAAGATTCACTGATAGTTTCATTCATAGAAGAGGGAACACCTAAATAACATCTGTGTTTGCAACTATAAAGACCTTCAAAACAACTGTTTAAGCAGGGGCAAAGGGTAAGATCAAAACCGACCTCTTTGGTTAACTTAAGACAATGGTGCTTCGAAGGGAGATTTCAATAACGGCTTTCAAGTGATGGAAGACAAGCAGGGAGAACCATAACATGCTGAAACCAACTATTTGAGCTATCAAGGAAATAAACGAGCATGAAGACTAAAGAGAAGGTTTAAAGCCTCTAAAATACTTGAGCAGAAGAAAACATAAAACAGTGAAGGGTGAACAGGTCTAAGGTGCTTCCAGGAGTCATTTCTTAGCCTAAAACTTTCAGCCTACTGTAGTAAGAAATTATGGAACATAATGAAAACAAGGGAAAACATTTAACAGTTCAGAGCACTTCACCAACAGCCAAGCTCATGGATCCAATGATAGAGCCTTCTCAGGAACAGACATGCAACGACATCATCAAGACATCCAAGACTCCAAATTATTTTCAACTTCAACAGACTCGTATATTTATTTCAGAGAGTTTCAATATTACAACTTGTGATCAAACAACAACCAAAAATTTCTCATCTTCTGTAGAAGTACTTATAGGAAGATGAGGAGGTGAGATTTTAACAAAATATCTCAAGGACAATTAATGCAGAGTGAAGACTTCTCGGCCCTTTGAGAGGCTCGAGGGAAGAATTTACAGGTGGATCACTACATTAACTGTTTACAATAAATATCAAAGCTCGATGGGAGCTTTATTTGACTTTGATGCTCTGTGTAATGTGAGGAGTAACTTCTGCAGATATTTATGCATTGGTTTTCTTGCAGAAATAACTTCTTGGCGATGCTGGAGGCAGATATTCCTTCGAGAAATAACTTCGGCCTCTGTTTGAATGCTTTGAGGCAACAGGTGGCTCGGTGGTAGCTGAGGAATCAATTCGCCTTTAGTTGAAACGGTGGAAGCCTTTCTGTCTGTTTAAATGCTTATGATTTTTCTTTAAACTGTGTTTTAGATTGGGGATTAGGCTTTTGATAACGATCTTAGCCGTAATCCCCATAAAAACCGTCTTCAATCTTCATCTGCTGTGCTCTGTCTTAAAACTGATACTCTTTAACTGTTTTGAATTAAAACAGTGTCTTGTCGATGTGCAGGCCGCACTGGGCTTTTTTAAAGGCATCAATGCCCATGAAGCATTGAGAAAACAATGGAGCGAAACCCCGCAGATGGTTCTCTTTAACAGCTCGAAGGCGCAGGAAACGTCTTTCCCAACCCTCGGCTTTCTTTCATTATACAATGGAAAACCATTAAAACGCCTGCAAAACACAAAAATAGTTAAGAAATCCTGCGGAAATAGGTTTAAACTGCTTCAGATAGTGGGGGAGGAGCGTAGCCGTCGGATAAAAACATCTCACGGTGGAGATCGGCATAAATCAGAAAAATGAGAGCGGGGAGAAGAAATAAGGCGGGGTGGTTTTGGACCGTCCGATCTGGACACGTGGATGGTCCAGATTCAATCGAAGGATCGCAATCGGGGGTAGCGAGCAAATGCACCGATTTGAAACATGCGATGCGATTAAGCGCTGTCCGTCGATCTGCAGATCAGATCGACGGCGGAGAGTGAATCGGGGGATGGCCGATCGGCGGGAGAAAACAAGTGTATGCGAGGGAAAACCCCGATGCGATTGGGCGCTGGCCATTTGATCGACTTACGATCAACGGTGGAGATTAGTTTTTAGAAAGAGCCGGCAGAAAACCTCATAACATATCAAAACCCCAAGTTTTTAATATAAACGAAGGTTTAATGGATCAGGGCGGAAATAAAATATATACAAAGGATAGGCGCCCGCCTGCGGGGCCTTCGGATATATGAAAATTGATGGGCCCGGGGCTTTATATAAAATAAGGGCCTAATCGCAATCGAAACTGCGGGCCTAATCGCAATCGAAACTGCGGGCCTGGTCTTTTCGATCAACCCATTGAAATTTTCCCGATTACGATTGCGCGATCGGTCTTTTTAATCTAACCATTTTATATTTAACACGTGACTTCAAGCTTTTAAGTTGAAACTTTGGATAAGCGGGTTCTTGGGTTTTATAAAGGAAAAAGCAGAACAGTAATGAAAATTCACAATGTTTCAAGCGCCGGAGGTGGGCTTAGGGTTATATGAAAATAATAATATGATCGGGGGTCCTTAAGCAGCAAGGCTAATCGTAATCGGAACTTTTGGAGTATGGCAAAGACTTGCACCTTTGATTATTTTCGATGCGATTAGCACTTTATCGTATTAGAAAGTGGTTCCAGACCAAAAACGTATGGTGGGGAAGTGGTTTAGGGCTTAGCTCAAGGGGCTGAGGTCTATAGCAATGAAACTTTGATTTTTTATGAGAATTTTCAAGGATTTTAATGGATTTGGGGGTTCCGAAATAGTTAAAAAGTGAGTTTTTAACCATGAAAGGGGAAATTTCATAAATGGAAAGAAGAGGACTTATGAAAAGTAGGGAAATAATATGGAGAAAAGGGGGAGTAAATGAAGGTTAGTTATGAGTGGGAGAAAAGGGGAAAAATGATGGTTTCTTCAGCAGTTTTTTAGTTGGAATCAGCAGAAATTCCTGAGTATAAAATGGGACAGCAAATGAGGATTTTTGGACAGAGGCATGAGGCCTGCAAGGATTCTTCAAGAGCCAACAATTTTTAGTGATAAAATTTGTTCCTTGGAGGCTCAAAAAAGATCTTAGCCACCTTTTGGTATAAAAAAATATTATAGGTGGCTAACACCCCCTCAAAGTGGCTGATTTCTAAGGTGTTGATCTCTCTTTTCTTCTATTTTTGGAGATGGTTTCACAACAGCCCTAGGAAGATGAGAGGTAGGAAATTTAACCTCTCTAAGGCTCAAGTCAAGGCCAAAATAGATATTGCTGATGGGAAGCAACTTTCCCTCTCCGGGGTGCTTAGAGCAGTGCAAACTCCCTCTCTGGGTTCTTGATGATCATTCTTTCCTACAACTGAAGGGGTTTAGCTAGTCAACCCAAAAAACTAGCTTTGCGGGAGTTGATGAAATCCTATGCTCCTGATGTCCTTATGCTTCAAGAAACACTAGGGCCAGGTCTGAAGTGGTAGGATATCTTTTAAGGATGTTTTCAGGTTGTCGTTTCCAGGCGATGGATGTCCATGGAAGATCAGGGGGATTGGCGTTGAGCATCAAGTCTGGGCGGTTGAAGGAAATTTCCTCATGGGGCTTTAAAAACGCCCTAGCAATGGAAGTCTACTCAAATGAGCTTTGTCACTCTATCCTCCTTCTCAATGTTTATGGGTTGTGTCTGGAGAGGATGCAATACTGGAATAACCTATTTGTAAAGTATTGTATCCATAACCCCAACCTCATTCTGGGGGGAGACCTAAATTTCTCCCTAGGTTTGTCAGAGTCTTGGGGTCCTTCTACTAGTGCTGATCCACTTACTAATTTCTTCACCAACTAGTTGTTCTCCACACACTTGGTGGATGCAACCTTGATCAAGCCTCGACCCACGTGGTGAAACAGATGAGCCAGGGAGGACAGGGTGGCCAAGAAGCTGGACCAATTTCTCCTTAATGAAGATCTAGTGCCTCGAACCTCAGTTTTCAGTCACTAGGTAGGGGAGGGTGGGCTATCTGATCACTTGCCCATCCTTCTCGAAATTAAAGGTCCTCACAAGAAGCCTGGGGCTCCCTTCAAGTTTAACCCTACATGGCTTAAACATGAATCATTTACCTCCTTGTTCCATGCCACGTGGAGAAGGGATCGGCCAAGGGAACCAGGAAATTCGAGTAGGCACTTTATGGAAAATCTCAAGGATATGAAAAAAGCTACTCTGGAATGGGCAAGGGCCAAGAAACTTAAGGAGGAGGAAGACCTTCGGAAGATAAATGAAGAACTAGACTTTCTTGAAAGTCCGGAGGTGGTTGTATATGTCTCTACTGATACAAGAGGCCATATAAAGAGCCTTTAAGAGTCAAGGAAGAAAATTATATTGATTAGAGAGGAGAGTTGGTGCCTTAAGAGTAGGGATATTTGGCTGTAAGCTGGAGATGAGAACTCAAAAAATTTTCAGAACTATGCAAAAGGAAGAAAAAACATCAATACAATCTGGGGTATGCAGACGGAAGAAGGAGAGATGGCTCGCTCCTTTGAGGCAATCTCAGGCCTTGGAGTGAAACATTTAAATCAATGTTCAAAGCCCCTTCGGAGGCTTCCATTGCTGAAGTTATCAGGGTGGCCCAGTTTTTCCCAAGATACATAGATGATGAAGGAAATGACACTATCATGGAACCCGTTTCTAAGGAATAAGTGGACATCCTTAAGGCAATGCATAAGGAGAAGAGCCCTGGCCCAGATGGTTGGATGGTGGAATTCTTCCAACATTTTTTTTAGTTTTTGGGGGATGACTTACTAGAGGTGGTGTAAGAATCGAGAAGATCAGGATCTATCTATCCACCCTTCAACTCCACATTCCTGGCTCTCATTCCCAAAAAGGAACATTCGGTGTCGTTTGACGACTTCAGGCCTATCTCACTCTATACCTGTGTCTATAAAATCATTTCTAAAGTGATAGAAAATCATCATAAGCCTTTCCTATTTCAGAATATTTCTTTGGAGAAATTTGACTTTCTGGATAGAAGACAAATTCATGAGGCAGTGGGGGTGGCCCAAGAAACTCTCCATAATTTAAAAAAGAGCAATACAAAAGGAGCTATAATCAAAATAGATCTCTCCAAGGCTTATGACAGAATCAGTTGGATGTATATTCGACTCCTTCTAACCCATCTTGGATTCCGGAATGATTTCATCAACTGGGTAATGGGGTGCATTTCTTCCTCAAGCATACCAGTTTTGATCAATGGGGCCGCCTCGAATTTTTTCGATGTTCAAAGAGGACTTTGCCAAGGATGCCCCCTCTCTCCCCTCCTCTTCCTTCTGGCAGCGAAAGGACTCATCTTGATGATACATTATGCAAAACGAAGGGGGGCTCTAAAATACATTGAAGTAGTTGTTAACCTTATTTTTACTCACCTACTCTTTGTTGATGACATCCTTCTTTTTAGCAATGGTAGTTTGGAAGACAATCATCGTCTAAAGGAGGTCTTGGATCTCTTTTTGAAGGCTACAGGTCTATGCATTAATCAACAGAAATCTACAATCACAACAGCTGGATTTTCATTAATAGAAGTGGGAAGAATCTCCGAGGCTCTTTAATTTGAAGCAAAGACTCTACAGGACCCCTTCAAATACCTGGGCTTCTTCCTAAAGCCGGACTCTTATCGAATTTTAGGATTGGTACTAGCTAGTTGCCAAGATTGAGACAAGGATGAAAAACTGGAGTTTAAAATGGCTATCTAGAGCTGGGAGGTTGGTGCTGATCAAATCTGTAGCTCTGGCTATTCCAGTCTATTCAGCTGCAATCTCATGGGTTCCTAGAAGTACTCTCTCCACAATCAACAACATCTATAGTCAGTTCCTTTGGGCTGAGTCAAAGGAATATCATGTTATGCCATGGGTGGCTTGGGAAAAGATAGCGCGCCCAAAATCTTGGGGAGGGTAGGGTATTAAGGAGCTCCCCTCCTTCACGGCCTCTCTAGCTGCTAAATTGGGCTGGCGCCTTATCACTCTGGACAATCTCTGGATGACTTTCATCAAGAGGAAATATATTGATCCTATGCCAATTCTGGAATGGATGCACATGCCGAACAAGAAAACAAAAAATGCATCAATTGTCTGGAAAGCTACTGTAATGTAGGTAATATCATTGAACAATGTCTAGAATGGCACGTTGGGGATGGTTCTCAGGTTAGATTAGGCTGCGATCCTTGGGTGGGATGTTGAGGGAGATATGCCTTGTCTAGAGATCTCATTGACCATCTGGATCAAAGGGGCTTTAGAAATTTAAGTCAGATTGCTATCCAAGGCCAGTCAACGATCTGGAGGCAAGCATGGTTGTTAGGGGAATACCTTAAGCTCAAATACAGGTGGCTAGCAGAGTGGCAGGGGTTTATCAATGATATTAAAAACTCCAATATTCAGATACAGGAGAGACGGGATGAACTCAGATGGGTCCATGCTCCATCGGGCCGCTTCTCCCCAAAGTTTGGATATAAATGGTTAATGACTCAGAAAGGCTGGGGGAAGTGGTACAAATCCCTATGGGCACTAAAGGGTTTGTCAAAAACAAAGTTGTTTTTCTGGTGCATCCTCTAGAACAAGGTCCCCTCTTGGGATTTTCTCCAGCGCAGGGGAAAAATTGGCCCTGGATGGTGCTCTCTATGTAAGGCCAATTGGGAGTCTCCTCTACACCTCTTCCTTACCTACCCTTTTAACATTTAGCTTTGGAATGAAACCCTTAGGCTTCTCAATATTTCATAAAAATGGGAAGGAACTGAAGTGAGGGAGGCTTGGTTGAGATGGTGGCAAGCCTCTCCAGATGATAAGGTCAGGAATCTTTCCCTGTTGGTTGCTTGGGGAACTTGGATAGCAAGAAATAGAATAATATTCCATGATAAACTTTTCCCTGTGAATATTCTTGCTGCAGAAGGCGCTTCCATCTTTGAATACATTCCTATCCCGGCCCAATCCCATCAACCTAGAGTCATTCTTTAGGAGAATATCAGGGGGGATATTCCATGGGCCTACTTCGATGGGGAATCTGAACCACAAAGCAGATGCAGGGTAGGCCTATCCATTCATGAACCTTCAGGAAAAATTATTAATGCATCAGTTGGGCTCGGTCAAGGGACAATTAATTTTGCAAAATTAAAAGCTCTACACCTTTTGCTTTGCTGGCTATCCTTTCTCGAGATGAAAGATGTTAAAATGTTTGGGGACTCTATGAAAATCATAAAATGGTTTAATGGAACCCATAGATGCCAAAATTTCATTTTATCTACTTTGCTTGATGAGGTGAATCTTGTAAAAGCCTATTTTAACCAGATATCTGCTTTTCATATTTACAGGGAACGAAATAGTGAAGCAGACCTCCTATCTAAGGAGGGTGTTTGTCAAGATATGGGGCACTAGGTAGCTGTAGCGGTTGAAGGAGGTCGGATCCGAGAGATCGAACAACCTCCTTTTTCCCGCTAAACTCCAGCAAATCCCTCCTACTGCACATGATGTTTATGTTTATATTTTATTTTTAGTATGTAGATTTTGATTAAAACATTTGAACATGACTAAAAATTTTTGTCTCCGTTTCGGATTTTTTTCCTCACTAAGGAGATCTGGGAGACTGGTTTTTTCTATGATCAAAATTATATCCCAAGAACATTGAAAATTTGAATGGTGTCTACCACCTAATTCTTGACTTTTGATGATTTTAAAATAGACACAGTGTGCATTCACCCCTGCTTTGGGTTCTTCCTCCAGAAAAGTGTAAGCCTGGGGGCTGAACGAAGATGTCATTTTATATGATTTTTGACAAAGTTGAGAGGATCGATTCACAAAACTCCTTATCAGCTGTAAGTCCATTTTTCCTTTGCTTGAGAAAGAAAAGGAAAATGTAGTTCATTGAATGCTATATGCGTATACTATGTAACCTTCTACTTAATAGACGGTTCGATTTTTTCTTTGGAAAAAAAATATAATAATATTATCATTATATATTAAAAAAAATTATTATATTTTTGTATTACCATTATAATATGTTTTACGAGATTTTATGCCCTAGATAATATTTCATTTAGTATGGATTATATTTTGATGGACCTCTATTAGCTTTGAAAAATGCGTGGCAAATCCAAAACCTATTCCTTGGAATCCAAATTCTCTCGATTCCCCTTAATCAATGCGCTTTGTTTATAGGGTACTTTATGTTAATTAGGAAATGTTAACCCACCAATCAATTGAATATTTTTTTAGTGAAAAAAAAATATTTTTGGTTAATAAAGTAGAATAAAAAGAAAATATAAATGGTGTTTATCATGACTATAATTTTCATGTCATACAAAGGGGTTGTTAATATAAGCAACAAAGAGGTTAAAGTTGGTTGACAGATTCAAATTTGTTGCAATGAGAAAAGTGAGTCCAAAAATGAGTAGGAGACATGACCTTTATAATGTTTACAAAATTCTACTAAGTGCAAGTGGACAACATAGTGAAAAATAAGTGGACATCTTGAATAGCTATAACTTTCCTTCCTTCGAGTGCTTAAAATTGGAAACGATAATAATAAAAAATACTACTTTCATGGTTGTTGAGATCTGAAAATTATGCTACCTAACTTAATGGAATTGTGTGAACACTTTGGATGGTTGATCCATTGAGTTCTTCTAAGAAATGATTACAAGTTCCATTTGAAGAGCTTTTTTGGATAAGATATCTATAGTTGAATTGAGCTCTCTGTAAATATGTTGAAAATTGATTTCCTAAAATTCTTTCTTTTTCTCTTCAAATAATATCTTCCATGCTACAAGGTTTAGAACCTCTAGTTTTGTTGTACCTACTAGTCAATCAATTATGCACGTGGAATCCCCCATAATTTGAATGCTTTTAATGTTCTTTATTCGAATGAATAACATCAGTACCCAAACACCAATTAATTTTGCTTTTGTATTTGTTCTAATTTTTCCTAAACCAACTTTGAAAAGCATAGTTTTATCCCCTATCATTTTGATCATTCCCCCCCTCCACAACGGTTCTCTTGTGTTGCACCATCAAAGAAACCGATCAAATGTTCTTGGAGCAGACATGGGAAGTGTATTCTTCTTAGATTCATCTAGATTTGTAGCAAGAAGTATTCGATGAAGTGAGAAACAATCCTGGTTGAGAGTTATATAATGTTTAAAGTTGCATTTTTTTAAGATTATTTTGCTTCTTATAAGCCAAATACCCAAGGCACCAAAGATAGAGAGAGACAAATTATTTTTAAGTTTTCCCACTCAGTGTTGTAGTATTTCCTCGAAAGAGGTATGAATAAGAAGTTCCTTAATGTCCAAGACCATCAAGACTGAAAGCCAAATTTTCTTAGAAATGTGGAAATTAAAGAAGATATCAGCAATATATTCATCTTTAATTCTACAAATACAACAATGGTTTTGGACCTACAAAATCTCTTTTCTGCAAATTTTTCCAGGTTAAGATTTTGTTTTGAGGCATTGTCGAGGCAAAACATTTAAGCTTATTTGAAATGTTCCATTCCAAATGTTTTTGGTCCACCATCTAATATATTTATCCGTGACTGAGTGGGAAATAGATTTTTATGCCATATTTGCTTTAACCCTTCCCATGGTATTGTCCCAACTCAATACTAGTTGATCCTCCAAATTATTCAGGCATACCCCATTTATATTTAATTCATTAGTGAAGGAGTTCCACTCTTCAACCACAGATTCAACCAGATCTAAATCTGAAGAAGTCAACCATCTACCCTGAGAAGATACATCATTTAAGAATATATAGCCTTTGGAGGTCAGATCATGAATCAGGGTTGCTGAAAACTTATAGACACGAGAACCCCTATAAAAGGATCCTTACCCAATATTAATTTTTTTCCATCTCCAACTTTCTAGGCCAACTAATTGGAGAGATGGGGAAAACAGTCCATGAGTGTCTTCTAGACAATGGATCCATTGTTATTATTTTTTTTGGAAACTCCTCTAAGCCAATCCACCACTGGAAATTTCTTAAGATACTTTCCCTTAATCACTTGGCTCCATAGACCGCCACCAAAAAAGCTTCTCCACAAGTTTTTTAGGGCTAATGCTTCGCCAAACCAAGAGAGATTATTGAAGCCCCATCCTCCAAAATATTTTGGTTTGGATAGGGAGGCATAGATGGAAAGGTGCATCCCTTATTTGATTCTTTTAGCAGTCCATAAAAAGCTAAACATTCTTTGTCTGATATTGTTTAGAATTGATTTAGGAATTTTGGATATCACAAGCTAGAAGACGAGGATATTTTCCAACACTGATTTCACAACATTCATTCTTCCCCCCCAATAATAACTAGTTATAGCACCATAAACTAATTTTATGTTCTATTTTTCTGAGAAGCCACTTCCGATCTTCTTTAAGATAACCATTTGAATTAATGAATACTCTCAAGTATTTAAAACCAAAATCTATTACAACCATCTGAAAGGGAAAGAATTCACTGAATGGATGTGAGAAGCTCCACATTGGCTACATTATGATAAAAGGACCCAAATTTTCAAAAAATTATGCCAAAAATTTTCATAATCTTACCAGAATTTCTGAGTTATTCATATCGGAGAAAATAGAAATAGATTAGGGTAGGAGTTATTGTCAATGTGATGCAATGGAAATACCCTTCTCTAGCGAGTAGGTTACGATAGATCTGAGGTTTTTATACTAGTAAATAGAAGGGTAAATAAGTTGTTCTCTAGTCGTGGAGTTTTTTTTTTCAATAAGCAAGGTTTTTTTATAATAAATTTTTAACTAATTATTATAGATTACTATTTTGTTAAGGTAGATTTGTTATGATGGTCATTATATTTTGGAAAAAAAAAGTTAGAAAAGCTTTTTAATTTTTTTTTAAGATTGTAAAATATAAGTCTTTATCAAAATGTTATATTATTTATTTTATTATAGTTTTATTTACGAGTGATAATTAAAAAGAGATACATATGGATTGGGTGAATGTTTTTATAAGCATTATTTACCAATGTTACTTAGATTGTACTTAACACAATTAATTGCACATGTGTTAATTGGTATATGTTAGGGTTTTCCACTAACCTCCTTACTTTAGACTACATTGGAGTTAGTCAATTATTGTATATGTCAATCTTCTTTGAAGAAATCCCATTAAATATAGTAGATAGTTATTTACTGTAAAAGAGTACATTTTATATGGTTCATTGTGTAGTTGGTACCCATTAGTGATGGGACCACAAGTTATTATGATTTTATTATTAAGAATCTATTTAAAGAGATGGGAAGCTATGGAATGTTTGTTACGTGTTATTGTATTTAGACTCTTTGCTTCATCAAAGGTCACCCCACCTTGAGAGGTAAGTATATATTACAAATTTTTCATATTTCATCTTATTGTCTCTTGTATCTAATTTTCTACAATAGTGTTCTCTATATACCTGGTTATGTTTCGAGTTTAAAGGTTAAGAAACAATGTAAGTGACATAAAAGCTCATTCTTGAGCCAACGTACCTCAAGTTTTTAATATATTTTTTTAATGCTAAAGGCATATATTGACATCCTTAAATTACATGAAGAATCTATCATTCAATGGGTGAAAATATGGCTGAGGAAGAATACACCCATAAAATACAAGTTTTGTCACCTAGTTGAGCACCCTTATAACCTACGTAGGTATCCTTTGAGTATTACCACATCACTTAGAACATGTATACAAAATTGTCTTCAAAATATCTTTGGGTATATCATAATCCTGTTAGTTGTACATGAAACCATCCATACATAAACTTGTGCCCATATTTTGTTATAGTACACTAAGAACAACACTTTGGGAGATAACTCTTTCATACCATGTTGTATATGTAAATAGTTAGCCCCATGCATTATATTGTCTTCGGAGGGCCATATGTGGAATTGGCTAGGCTCTCATGCTTGGGTATTTAACGGTGAATTACATGAAAAACAATTGGGCTACTTTTGATCTATTTTTAGGCTCTTTTTTCGTGATTTTGGCCAATTGTATTTCAACCCTTTGCAATCTAATTTTGATTAATAAATTAGGGTTGTAATCTAATATGAATAAATAAATTAGGGTTTTGGATGATGCAAAATATTATACATTGTATTGTAAACGGTGATCTTAATACATGAGAGTTAGAGGTGGAACTCTAGCATATGGTTTTCTTAGTTAAGGGATTCTAAGTTAAATATCTAAGTAATTTGTATGACTATTAGTTTTTAATTTTATATTTTATAAAGAATATGTGTGTACATAGCTTTACTATAAAAGTTTAAAACTTATATTTGGTATTGGAGGGAGGTTTATTGGCTTCAAGGGGTTACATTTGTGGCTAAGGGTTTGGCTCATTTTAATAGAGCAAGTTTATCTTGGGTCTATGATAAACCTGTTTTAGTGGGAGCTCTATAATGGTTATTCTTATACTAGAAGAGAATGGTGAGAAGTTTTAAAGTCAAGATTCAGAAATTTAATAAGAAAATGCATAAGCTATGGAAGCTAAAGATGGAGTAAATTCTTATCATAGTCAAAGAACAATGGGTTGTTGTGGATCTTAGTACTACACTTATGAGTATGTTGATGGAAGATTGGATGAAGTTGGATATAGAGACAGAGA